>QLTV01004222.1:1673103-1701303 GCA_003457575.1 Thermophis baileyi
AGCAGTGTCAGTGTTGTTAAATATTTTATCATTGTCGGCGAAGAGAACGCAGTTGCTTGTAATGTGATCTCAAAGGTCATTTATGTAAAGTATGAAGAGTGTTGCTCCTAGAACGCTGCCTTGAGGGACACCACTATTGACAGGTGCAGGATTTGATAGAGAACTCTCTATTTTAACAACTTCTTGTCTGTTTGACAGGAACGCAGTTATCCAATCATGTAGGGGTCCAGAGATGCCATAAGATTTTAGATTTAGATTCCATCCTTCCGAGGTGGGTAAAATGAGGACTCAGATTGTTGGGGGCAATATGCTGACTCTGTGAACCGCTTAGAGAGGGCTGTAAAGCACTGTGAAGCCGTATATAAGTCTAAGTGCTGTTGCTATTGCTATCAACTTTGTCTGGGCTTGGAAGCTCAGCTTTGGGTGATGGACCACATTCCCTGGCTGTAGAGTAGAGGGGGAGGCATAGACATCTCCCACAAGAAGAGAATGCAAAATCACTTCTACCTTGCTGCCCAGAATACTGCAAGATCGTGTCCAAGGATCACTAGAGTTGAGCTCCAATTGAAGAATATTTTAATATATATGCGGTGAGGGACAAATCTAGGCTTCAGCTTTCTTTGCTGTTATGGATCTAAATCAGCGTTTTCCAACCTTGGCAACATTAAGGTGTATGGACTTCAACTCCCAGAATTCCCCATGCTGGCTAGGGAATTCTGGAAGTTGACATCCACGGATCTTAAAAGTTGAGGAACACTGATCTAAATAGATCTTTGAGTCATGTTTAGAACAGAATCCATTTCCAGGGCAATTTGTGAACCTCAAATTAAGAGAGTTCATTTGCTGTTTAAAAAAAAAAAAAAGAAGAAGACACAAAGTCTTTCAAAACTGTGACCTGATTCTGCAATTGTGTCTCCATGTGGGAAACCCTGCTCCGTGGAAAGGAGTGCATTTCTTTAGGAAGCAACCGAAGAAGATGCCAGCAGGCTGCCTGCTGAAAGTTATGATGCCCTTCTGGTGAGCTCGGACTTTCCTGAAAGTAAACAGTTACTTTGGCAATTTGAAACAATATTTTCGGAAACAGGAAATGCCCATGTATTGTATACACGAAAGCCTTGTCAGCAGTTTATCAGTTTCCAACCTCCCCCCTCCCAACCTCTGTCCTGCTCTTCAAATCTCAGAAAATCACCATTGTTGGAATGCAACCATTTGGAATATGCCTCCTGATCCCCTCGTTTTATGATGCGTATTAAATTCACATATACTTCAGAATTAAACATTAGTGCAGGGCAGAGACAGCTGTGGAAAGAATACAGAGTTAAGATGACATTGTTGATTGAATTTGTTAGAGGGAAGGAGAGGCCATAATTCTGAACAAGAACCGTCAAGCCATTAAAGGTAAAAAGTCGCAGGGCAGACTCCATTTTTTTGACAGCAAGCGGGGAGATGTGGTTGAAGATGATGCCATTTATTAAAGCTGCAAAATTTGGGGGCTTCCCTTCAGCTTAGCTCACTTTTATTTCCCTCTTAAAGAATGCAAGCACAAGAGTAGATTCAAAAATTCAAATTCTTCATTGTGTAAGAGTTTTAAAGCAATAAATAAAACTTTATAGAATTTGTGGGAGAGTGTGTTCTGTTTGCAAAAATTCAGATGTAACTGAGATTATCTGTCTCCCAGTGGAAACTAAAATCATTACCTAATAGTAGTTTAATTGTGTATGTGCTGGACAACAGTTGCAATCTCCTCGCTCCAGTATATATAATAGAAAAGGCAATAATTTTGAGTCATTTTCTCAGCTGTTTATATAAGAGAAGTGGTTTTTGATGTAGTAAAAAAAGACTTCGTTGCAGCCTGACCTTTACAGCATAATTTGTTGGCGCATTTACAGGCAGACAGATGTTGGCTTTTTAATAGGATTATTGTATATATAAAAATGCTGGACTTAACCAAAGGAAAAGACTTGAGAATATATAGTTTCCTGATTGATCAGTCCAAAGCGGTACCTTAAGTCATGGTATAAGTTTAGAAGGTGGTCTGGTTCAATTGAATTTCAGTGTCTTCTTATACTTAACGAGTTCTGCTGATGGTTAGAACGACCTCTTTCTTCACCTTTTTCAGAGATGTTAGGCATGTCTATTTGTACCAAATCACCTAACTTTCTGCAACCTTGTGGAATTCCTCAAGCATGGGGCAATCAAAAATCTCCGAGTGGCCGTAAGGTTTACCTTCTTGTTGTTGAAGGCAACAACTGGCAAATCATGTCCATTTATGCCAAAGACCATCTCACCTTCCAGTTTAGATCATGTTGTCAGGGTTTTTGAAATCCAGCAGTCACTTATTCCTTCAAATAAGTCCAAATTTCTTCTTTCAGGATTTTAAAGAGTGTAGCACTTTCTGCACGGCATGGAGATTGTATGACTTCTGTAATTTTGGTTCATTTCTTGGCTGCATTTATGCAAATGAGTGAATGGGGATTGATTCAGTAACAATAATTTTCAAAAGACGTGATCAACAAAAAACCGTTAATGAAATAGGAAAAATTATTAGTGTTCTTAGGAACAAACTTGGCCAGTCGGTGACAGTTAATTAAACACTGCAGTTTGTACTTGCAGATTGATTCCAGGCCTATGGATGACAAACCTAACCATTATATAAGCCTCTATGCTTGAAAGTTGGGCAATTGAGACACCCATCTGTGGAGAATTTACAGTGCTTGAAATAATCCCTCATTTCAAGCAGGAGAAATGCTCTTCTCCTACTCATGGTGGTATTCCCATTTTGCTGATAAAGTGGGAAAGAGACCAGATGTTGACACAATAGAGCAGCAAAAGCAAAGTTCTAACACTGCTCGAGTGGTTGTGAGCTAAGCACTCAAGGAAGCAGCTCACCTCTTTATCTTTCTTTTATAAATGTTTATCTAAATCAGAGGTCTTCAAACTTGGCAACTTTAAGACTTGTGGACTTCAACTCCCAGAATTCTCCAGCCAGCATAGCTGGCTGGAGAACTCTGGAAGTTGAAGTCCACAAGTCTTAAAGTTGCCAAGTTTGAAGACCTCTGATCTAAATGATCTGTAGAGACCACCAGGTAAATGGAAAAAGAGTAGTTCCCTGAACACGAAACAGATTGGTCTGGGAGACTCCTTCGAACAAAGTTTTCCCTGGTTTTTCCCTGCCCCCTTTTTTTAAACTTCTCCTCTTCTTATGTGACTTTCCTTACGTGTCCTAAAGCCATTTTCCTGAAAATGATTTCCACTGTCCCAAGAATGCCATGGTTCTCCTCCTCCTGAATATTTGGTGGTAACTTTTTACATGTGCTGAGAAACCCTTGAGTGACACCGTTCTGCCAAAATAATTTATGGTTCCCGGCTTCCAAAGATTGAGATCATTTTTCTTGGATTTGTTTTCTTGATCGGATCTGAAGATCTGTCATCGTCATAAATCATCTCCATAATGTAAAAACAAACAAACCAACCATCCAAAACAACCAAGTCCCCAGCAATCAGCTTGTCTTGGCCAAAGATAATATGCTGAGTGAACCAGCAGCCAGTATTATGGTAGAAATTGGATTTGCTGCGTTGGGGAAATCAAGGGAAGGGGTCTCCAACCTTGGCAACTTTAAGACTTGTGGACTTCAACTCCCAGAATTCAGCTGGCTGAGGAAGTCCACAAGTCTTAAAGTTTCCAAGGTTGGAGACCCCTGTTCTAATGTGCTGAACATGACTGTTCAGGCGTTTAACCAGGAATGAGAGTTTGAAGTAGGAGTTCTACTTTGCCTGGGACCAAGAATTTAACTGTGGAGAAGGGATTGTTGTGTGGGAATGGAGTCACTTAAAAGTTGCTCCTGTATAACACATTCAATTAACCAAACATGGGACTGTTTGGTTAATTGAATGTGTTATACAGGAGCAACTTTTAAGTGACTCCATTCCCACACAACAATCCCTTCTCCACAGTTAAATGTTTACATCAAGGTAGTGCAGAGTCTCAAGAAGGAACGAATCTAGCCATTCACACCACAGATTGGCTCATGGCCTGTCAGGTCAAATATGGAAGGAAGTCCTGATGTGCCCAAAGATGCTCCTATTACTCATGTTCGGAGTTTGTCATCTCTGAATTCAGGCTTTAGCAGAAATGCAACTGTTCCTTAGATAAATTATGGACCTGGAAATCCCTCTCTTCATATAAGCTGTCCAAAGGTACAGCTTCAAAAAGTGAAGGCATAGAAAAGACTCATGGCTGTCCCTAATCTCTTGTTTCAAAGCTTCTTGCCAGTCACGGTGACAAGCACAATGCTGGATTTCAATGCCTCACATATAAAAATTGAGGCTTTTTATCAAGCTCATGCTGCATAAATAAAGCCCTTAGACTGAGCGAAGTGATAAAATTCAGCTGACACGCAGAGATTTGAATGAGCATGCAGGAGCATAGAGCTTAAGCAACTTCAAATAGAAATAAAGCTACTTTCTCCCACTGTGTTTTTCCCTTCCAGGATCTTCTGATAAGCATTTATATTGTCTGGGAGAAACAAGGGGGGAAATTAACATGAGAAGTATAAAGAATGTTGACTATTGTGTTTGATTTTCATCTGCTCTTCAATGTTTTCTACTTTGAATATACCCAGGCAGACACACAGGTGCAGATGTGTACACACACACACACACACACACACACACACACACACACACACACACAAGGAGGTTTGTCTTGGTCACAGCTGTTTATTCCTACCCGAATCTCCTATCACAGGTATTTAGTTGTCCTCCCTCCTGGAGGAACTTCCTCTGTGATGGTGATAGCATGCAGAGAGGTCTCTCTGGGTGCATATATTTCTTCTCAATTTCCATGTGAAAGGATGACAATGGATGGAGAAGACCTGTGGACAATGTTGCTAGAATGGGCTCAAACCTGCAACCCTCAGTTGGCCCTACAGATCCTTAAAGAGTTGATATCACTTTCGGTGGTCAAGACCCTCAGAATCTCCTCCACGGGGGGGGGGGCTGTTCTGAACCCAGGGCGGTGACCCCACTATGTATTAGTGTGTTTGCAGACCCAACTTCATACCTACAATGAAGAAAACTGAATGTGTGTCGGCACGGCTTGCTAATTTCTGTGTTGCAGGATTTGCTTGATTCATTCTTCTCTCTCGTAATTTTTTTTTAACTTAAATTGTTTTTCCATTCCGTTTAGTTCTAATTGGATACATCTTTCTGTAATTATCATTTCTTGTGTTGCCACTTACATGCTTAAATTTTTTGCAACCAATCTATGGTAATAGAACTCCTTTCTCTGCGGTTCTTGGACTCCTCTGCTCCAGGACAGTTACAATATTCAGTCTTTGCTAATAGTTGGTTTTAATGAGCGTTCTTCATTCTGTCACCCTTTTCCCGAAATAGAAGGACTTCACTTCAGCATCGCATTGTTTCACTTTTCAAAGTGTCACTTTAATTTGGTCATGGATTAGCTGGGAATGGATCCCATTCCGCCCTTTATAAATTGGTTAGAGAGTTTTCCAACAGCTCTTCAAAGGTCACTTTCCAGTATTTTTTCCACAACAAAGTGTTCTTACAATGATGGCAATACCTAGTTGGCTGGGGCCGATCTTGAAACAAGCAGGGTAGGGTCTGGTTAGCATTTGGCTCATCGGAAAATTGTGGGTTTGCAGGCTAGACTGGGAAACGTAAAAGAAATGCTTAAAGAAGACAGACACTAATCTTTAAGTGTGCTGAATTCTTCCTAGTATTGGGGCCCAATTTGCTTGCAGAATTTCGTAGAGCTGCTTAACTGTGAAGGGCTGTTCAATTTGAACACTCAACATAGATAACAATGAAATAGCCCTGTGAAGTGCCACAAGCAATCTTACATATTTTAATATTGAGTTTGGAGATGGGCCAGTAATCCATTTCTGGTTTGCACCGATTGTAAATCATAATTAGATTGCTATAATTTGATAAATCTCAATTTGATCAATAGAGTAGTCCTAACGATGGCAAGACCGAATGACTGATATGCAGCATCCCCATGCTGGTACCCTCCAGATGAGCGAAACCAGAATTGTCCCCCCAAATTCTCAGCCAGCCAATGTTGGCTGTGCTTCTCTGGCATTCCCAAAGTTGGCGTCCAATTTCCCCTGGGGGAAAGGGGCCCTTTTCTCCAATTAATTCCGCCTTCCACTGGGAAGATATCCTGAGTAAACAAACAGTGATGCTCCCTATATTTAGGGGGTCTTGGTGGACCACTCTCTCTTTTTCAAAAGCAGAAAATGCAAGATTAAATTAGGTCATCTGCTTACAACTAAATACAGCTTTTATTAGATAAGTACAACTTACATTAGGCAGGCATAGCAATTTTCTGTCTGCTTCTCAAAATTGCTGCCTAAAATCTGAAACGGTTTGGAGCAGCTCTTTTGCCATCTCTGCGGCGGTGCTGAAGGTTGTTATGAAAGGGACACTTCTCCCAAGTTTGAAGAAGGGGAACTGAGAACTTTAGGGTTTTAGATTTCTCTAGTAAACTGGCTGTTTGTCTTCCTTCCTTCCTTCCTTCCTTCCTTCCTTCCTTCCTTCCTTCCTTCCTTCCTTCCTTCCTTCCTTCCTTCCTTCCTTCCTTCCTTCCTTCCTTCCTGCCTGCCTGCCTGCCTGCCGTCCCTCCCTCCCTCCCTCCCTCCCTCCCTCCCTCCCTCCCTGTTGTGGAAATAACTTTGATATCTCTTTTAGTGGATTTATTGACATAGCTTTGCCAGGTTCTGGCCATATGGTGGGGTTTCATGAAACCGTGAAGCTGAATTTGACGCTCTCAGAAAGTTTGGGGGCTTTTTCCTCTGATTTGGAATCTGTTTCACTGACAATAAAGAAGAGTTCTTATTCCTTGCACAGAACGGGGTAAAAACAAGCAAGGTTTCTCCCGTGCATACCACACGTATCCCCAAACAGCTTTCTGTTCCTAGCATCAGGCCAGATGAAAAGCAGTTTTTGAAAGGAAGAAGAATCACAACCGTTTTGAAAGGAAGCAGCTGAAAGGAATTTGCATGTTGTTTAAATTGTTTGAAATCAGCATTATTTGATGTGGTTCACAAACAAAGGAAATGTATTTTAACTTCAGCTGGCAACTCAATGAGCTTAGCGGGTATCAAAGGAAACATACCAAATGAAGGTATGAAGTTTATACATGTGCCTAGTTTATACACACACAGAAAGACAGACTTACACATTAAGGGTTTTGAGTAGAGGGTTTTTTTTTTTTGTTTGTTTTTTAATGTTTCTGTATCAGCTTGGAGTAGTTGAACCAAAGGAACATTTGCCGTGGTCAGGGGAAATTGATTTGGTCAAGCCTGGAAGCCTTTGTGGGGTTTCTTAACGATAAATTCTGGCAGCTAATTTTCAGCCGTCCCCAGAGTCTCTTCTTCTATCCTCACAAAGTCAAGTCAACTGATGGATGTGGACAAGACACACACAAAAGCCCTCTTGCATAATTGCTCCAGAGAGAAGGGCTTATATTTTTAGCAATTTATTATTTCTGTGCTGTATGCCTTTGGTGCAGCTATCAGGCTCTGCTGTTTCTGTCCATCGTACAGGTGTTTGATAAACACAACCGGCTGATTCTCTGAATATTGACATAAGCAGGTGTTCAGTGTACTTTCCATCTGTTTAACAGAGTTGATTGATGGCACCCTGGGAGGAATTTTGTTTTTAGAGTTCTTGTTCCTGCTTCTTGTCTATCAGGTAGGTTCAAAGGATGTTTCTCCCTGTAATGAAGAGAGTATAGTACTGGCAAAGAATCAAGCAGTCATATTCTATTCCGGCAGAAGTAGCAACCTGGGTGTTGAATCATCAGATGGACCCTGGCCTTGCAGGTTAAAGAATATTAAAAGTGATGCGTCCACAAAGGATTTTCTGTGCAAAAATTGTTTTCTTTGTGCAAAAGAACAGAGGATGCCTGATCCAGATTTCAGATGGAGAGGAACTTGTGTGCTCTCCATGTTCTTGTGTTTGGGAAATATGAATCTTCCAACAGAAGAGAATATTTGCAGCTCGGGGTTGAACTGTGGAGTCCTTGGTGCTCTCTGAGCTTGGTGGTTTTCTTGCAGACGTTTCATGACCCAACTAGGGAACATCATCAGGGCGCTGATGCTGCAGTCCAACAACCAGGCTCAGAGACCATCAAGAACTCCATAAATGTGGGTATGGTGAATGGGAGGTATTTAGGTACTTCTCTCCCTCTACGTGGCGATGTGATGAATGCTTCATTGAAGGCAGGACTGGAGGCAGACTTCTTTTGATGCTTGGATGTATTTTGTGCCTTTGATGAGTAACTCAGGATGGTTTATTCCAAGCTAAGCCCAAGGAAAGTATTAATCTTACCCAAGGAGAGTAGAATTCCTTTCTTTTATCCTCGGGGAAGAGAATTACTGAAGGAATGGTTTGCATGTTGAGTACAAGAAAACTGCCTTCTGTCACGCTGTAGTTCGAGAGAGGCTTTTTTTTTTTCAGATTTGAAAAAAAAGAGTTTGATCCTTTGGTAATTCTTTCCAGATCTCTTGTCAGCCATTAGGAGAGTCCTCATATCACACAGACAGTGTTTTTGACACGGAGAAACTAAATAGTGTGGCAAGTTCACGCTAATATTATTTTGACTCCGTCAATAACAGACAGCTGAGTGTTTCTGGACCAGGCAACAGGAAGCAGTGACACTGATGGTTCTGCATTGTGGTTACATCTACCCCCTAAACGTAGACAGGATTTCAACTGCTATAGCTGCTGTGGCCTCAATCCAGAGAGATGACAAGTTGAGCCCTCTTGGGTATCAGCAGATAATTGGGCCATCTTTACTGCTTTGAAGATTCCTTAATTAGGCAGTTAGAAGTAATTATATTCTGGGTTTGGGTGAGTCAGCAATTTTATGGGTCTCTTAGATGCCAGCCGCTCAACAAATTTCCCTTAAACAAACACTACTGAACTTTGGGAATGGAAGTTCCACATTTTTCAGCTGGGTGGGTGGAGTTGTTTGAGTTTCTCTTGCCCTGGACGTAAATTGTAGTGTTGACATGTTAAAAAAAAAAAACATGTACCCATGTAATAAAATAAAAAAAAATAGTGCTCTTCATCACCAAAGTGATTCATTCCTAGGAGAGGTAAATCAACCCATTTGGTGAATGCCTCAGAAACAATGCAGACTTCCATTCCAGTAGCGTAAAATAATTTTAAAAAAGAAAAGAAAAAATGCATTTCTATTTGGGAGCTATAGTTCCCTTCGAGTGACTTCTCTTAATGAGCCCTGGGTGCAATTAATCAAATAAATTACCATTCTTCTGTACTCACAAATGCTGCACATTCCCAGTTGTTCCTAGCGAATGCTGAGTCAGCTTCTTCCCACAATTGTTGTGGTTAGGGTTAGGGTCTGCGCTTGGTGCCTGACATAATATCCCTTCCTTCTCGAGCAGTTTTGAGCAACCAGCAAGTTTTGCTTGTTGTAATTGTGGGTTCAGCGTCCTTTAGAAAGGCCCCCTGAATAGCCCGAGAACCAAGTCCACCACTGTCCTGCTCTACAAGGCTCTTGTGGACAATGAAGACAATTGTGGGTTGCCTTCAAATGGCTCCTGAGGGTTTGGAGAACGCAAACAGCCAGCGGTGGTCTGGAGGTGAGCTTAGGAACACCCTCCTGATGTTGTTGGCCTGCGTCCTTCCCCATCACACCAGTCCAGTAGGTGAGAAGCACATTCATGCTTCCCCCCCCCCCCCATTTCTGGCAGCACAAGCCCACAACCTCAACCAAGGGACAATTCACAGTTTCTGCTATAGAGTTTATTATTTGCATCAGATCAGTAAATTGGCTTCGGATCTCTTCTGGGTTTGCCAGATCCTCTGAATTCACGGAGGTGAAAATAAAATGTTTTTATCCCTGTCTCACTTTCTCCCCCCCCCCCCATTAATTGTGATTGAAATGATCTGTTTTTTTCCCCCCTCAATTTTGGATGTCACAAGGAACAGTGGCTTTTTAGATGCAGAAACAAAATTCTCCGTGGTTCTTGAGGTTGCAGAAAACAAGGGAAGAGAAAAATGAATATGTGAGTTTGACCCTAATACGATTCTTGCATGTAGCAGGTGATCATCATTTCCTGTTCTGTCCCAACTGGGCCTTCGCAGGGCTAGAAAGAGATTCGTTTTCACCTGCAGGAACTGTAGGAAGGGCATTTGTCTCTAAAAGGAATTTCCTCCTTGTTTTTTATATGCTGGTATCCATTTATACGGGTAGTCCTTGACTTACGACCACAACTGAGCCCAAAATTTCTGCTATTATGTGAGACATTTGTTAAGTGAGTTTTCCCCTATTTTGCGACCTTTCTTGCCACAGTTGTTAAGTGAATCTGGCTTCCCCACTGACTTTGCTTGTCAGAAGGTCGCAAAAGGGGATCACGTGACCCCCTGGGACTCTACAACCGTCGTAAATATGAGCCAGTTGCTGAGCATCTGAATTTTGATCACGGGAATGCTGGAAAGGTTGTAACTGTGAAAAACGGTCATAAGTCACTTTTTTCAGTGCCGTTGTAACTTTGATCACTAAATGAACAGTTGTAAGTCGAGGTCTACCTGTACTGATGTTTTATATATATATATATATATATATATATATATGTGTGTGTGTGTGTGTGTGTGTGTGTGTGTGTGTGTGTGAGAGAGAGAGAGAGAGAGACTTGGAAATATTGTGTTATATGGCTTTTTGTTATTCACCTGCTTAAAATAAGCCCACTCTATGCGACCTAGATTTTGACTAAGGGTAATGTTATGATCTCAGTGGGAAGTAAAGCACCCTGTTCACGTGTGTTTGTTTTTAGAGGATTATCCTAGCGGGACGTGGCTTGGGGACGAAAACAACCCCGAGATGCGTGTGCGCTGCCCTATCACCCCGGCAGACATGCTCCACATCAGCACCAATTGCCGGACTGCCGAGAAGATGGCACTGACGTTGCTCGACTACCTTTTCCATCGAGAAATCCAGGCGATCTCTAACCTTTCTGGCCAAGGGAAGCACGGGAAGAAGCAACTCGATCCTCTCATGATTTACGGCATCCGTTGTGAGTACTGGGTCTCCTTGGGCCTTGAGATCTCTCCCCATGAGCACGTCTTTCAAACTCGCACAGCAGAGGGGCAAACCTAATGGGGTTTCTAATGATTTGGGAGATGGTTGGCCAAGTGTGGTGGCCGATAAGTCTTGTTTTGGTGGTGAGGGGCAGCGACTGTCTTTTGGAACTGCCCTGACATGCTACAGTGTGAATCCGTCCCACAGAAATCAGCTGGAAAGATGCCTTTGGCTTGACTGGGTGGAAGATTCAACCTTTGCATTTACACAGCTGCATTCTAACACAAAAGTTTTGTCAGTCTAGGAAAATTACCCAACAGTTTCCCCTTTGCTGTAACGGAAGGCGTCTGAAATTGGCCGGTTTCTGGTTTTTGTTCCTCTCGAGATAAATATGTAGGGGATGCTTAACTTTTTCCGATGAATGAGAAAGCCAGTCCGGTTTCAGAAGATTGGATTTACAGGGGTGGCTGAACTGCTCCAGCGGACCAAGGAAGTGGAGGGACCCTGCGTTGGGAAGAAGGGCCATTTCTTCAGGAAGCCACTCTCAGCGGTTATTGAGATAAGTTAGAAAAAGCTGAAAAGTCTCCAATGCTATTCGTCTTTCAGATGAGCTCTCTCTCTCTCTCTCGCTATCCCACCTCCGATCCAGTTTCCTCGTTCCATGCTGCTGCATATTAAAAAAATGTAAATAAATTCAGGCATAGCCCCCATTGTCCAGTGGCGATAAGGCAGCTGGCCCCATGTTGACGGTCGACAGTTGGGATGGAAATCTACCAATCTTAAGAGTAGGTTGAGAAAAGTTGGTTTTGAAAGGAAATGTTGAAGCTGTGCCAGAGACTCTCCTTGTGCATGTTGGCGTGTGGGTCTACCCAGAAGCATTGTGTTCTAGGAGAAAGGAACAGCAAAGATTCTGAATAAGTACCGCTCCAAAATATTGTTAACAAAGTTTTGTCTATTCCATTGTGATGTTTGGAATGGCAAACCACATTTCACGATCAGAGATAAAGGGTTCAGAATGGTGCTCTTTCCAGAGGTTATGAATTTATGAAGATTCATGCTGAAAGGGTAGAAAACCAAGTCAGACAGTTGATCTAAACCATACATCTCTGTCTGGAAGCTCAAGTCATGGTTTGGATTAGAAGTCATGTTTTGGGGAAGCCACGGCTTACGCTGATGTCTGAACTGAAGCACTGATGAATCCACCCACTGAATAATATGTCACCCACCTACCTTTTCTCCAACAACCTGTGGAAGAGCATTATTTTCACCCTCCCCGCTGCCACCCCGCAAGATTGCCAAGTGGCCTTTCGGTTAAGTCTCGTCTTTCGAACCGTCAGTGGAAAGATCCTTGTTGATCCTTTTCTCTTTCTGGGAAAAAAGCCCCAACCAAATCTGTATTTAATAGAAAATATTTTGAACAGTATATAATATTCTGCAGCCGCACTTTCCAAATGAGGGGAAATATGCTTATTAAGAATTCTTGATATTGTGCATAAGCTTTCCCACAAACTATTAATCTTTCGAGGTGTATATTTTCCTTCGGTCGCTTCCCATAATGGCAGCGGGTGGTTGATCAGTGAAGGCAGAATTCAGGCAAAGGAGATGGTTAACGGCTCATTTCATCAAGGCTACTAAAGAAAGATTTTCTAGAGTGGTGAAATCCAATAGGCAGCGGTTAGCAGGGTTTTTTTGTCCCTGAAAATATAGTTTTACTCTCTCATAAGTATAAATAGGTTTCTCAGGCATTTCTGCCTAATCTTTTTAATATTATTTGAAGCTAGAGTACAGGTAGTCCTCGAATTATGATAACAATTGAGCCCAAAATTTATGTCGTTAAGTGAAACATTTGTTAAGTGAGTTTGCTCCATTTTACAGCTTTTCTTGCCACAGTTGTTAAGTGAATCATTGCATTTGTTAAGTTAGTCACATGGTTGTTAAGTGAATCTGGATTCCCCGTTGACTTTGCTTGTCAGAAAGTCACAAAAGGGGATCACGTGACCCCGGGACACTGCAGCCGTCATAAATATGAATCAGTTGCCAAGCGTCCAAATTTTGATCACGTGACCCTGGGGATGCTGCAGTGGTCGTAAGTGTGAAAAACGTTCCTAAGTCCCCCTTTTCAGTGCCGTTGTAACTTTGAACGGTCACTAAATGAATTGACAAAGACAGACTTTGTCAATGTAGGTTGAGGTCTATCCAAAGCCCAGCTGAAAGGCTGAGGGGTGTTTGTGCGAATTCCGATTTCTTGATATTTCTGGCAAATTCGTATATTCCGCACACTGATTTATTTTTATTTAACTAAAAGGAAGACACAGGGAAGGGGTTGACTCCAGGATCAACAGTTCCTTCCTCTGCCAAGTTCTGTGAATAATGTACCCTTCCCTGACCAAAAATTTTCTAAGGACTTTGAGCAAGGGTACCGCTTCTTATCTGGAGTAAGTGGGACCAGGTCCAGCGTTCGCTTAGAGCCAGATAAAAGTACAGCCAATGAGGGAGGATAGGACATTTCCCGCTGTGCTGCCAGAGAATGTAGAATTTCAGCACATCTGTCCCCTGGGACTTCATGTGGCTTTCCTCCTTGGGCAATTTACTCACGGATCTCTCGGTGGCAGAGAACTGGGGTCCGGTTACGATGAACTGGAGGTGGGCTGTGATGCCAGTCACCCCTCCTTGGGCTGACACAAAGTAGGGAAGACGAAAAACTCCTTCTCTCAAGCAAGTCAAAACCCGAGACCCAGTCTTCCCCCCCTCCTCCCCATCAGCCCATAGTCCAAAGAAATAAATGGTCCATGCTTTGGAGAAAAAGCAATAGAGTAGAGCTTCCTTGTTTCTGTGTGGACGGTTGTAGAAATGGAGGCGTTGGGAGAGCAAGAAGAATTAGGGTGGAATTGTTTGGGACCAAAATTGGGCAGAAATGCAGACGAACCTTTCTCAGGAGGGCACAGAAGCAGCTGTACTATTAAAACCCACCTTTAATGTGATGATGAATCCGTACAAGGATAGAAAATATGGTAGCCTGGCTCTCTCCTCTGTGAACCTGCTATCAGTTTAATTCATCAGCGAGAGAGTCTGCTTCATCTGGAACCCATCGGGGTTTAAAATAGACCAGACAGAGGGCTGCAACCTAAAACAAATTATGCAAACCTATCGAAATAGAACAAGGAAAAGAAGCAGATTTCTGTTTCTGGTTAACGCAAGATGAACTTCATCCGAAAGCTTGCGATTTGCAGATGTTGGGAAACCATAACCATATCTTCTCAGGAGAGCAAAACAGAACAGCGAAAGCTTGGTGGACCGAAGAGCAGAGTGCAGAGCTTGTAACGCAATATATATATATTTTGTTTTGTTGGCTATGCAATTCTCCCAGAAATACACACTCCCTACTCTGTAAGGTAGCACTAGCGGTATTGGTCCCTTGCTTGCTGACTTTAGGATGGGGGAGCAGACCTGGGGACTTCAACTCCCAGAATTCCTGAGCCAGCATGGCTTAAGAATTCTGGGAATTGAAGTCCATAGGTTGTAAAGGGGCCATAGTTGCCCACCTCTGACCTTGATGGACAATGGGGAACATCTTGGAACTGGGTTGGGCGGCTTCATCTTTGCTAGCAGTCTCTTTCCCTTGATCTGCTCGCTTTCTACTTTCCCCCTCCTTACAGGTAGTCGTCGACTTACAACAGTTCATTTAGTGACCGTTCAAAGTGACAACAGCACTGAAAAAAGTGATCGAAATTCGTACTTAGGACCGTTGCTGTGCCCCAAGGTCACGTGATCCCCTTTTGCGACCTTCTGACGAGCAAAATCAATGGAGAAGCCAGATTCACTTAACAACCCTGTTACTAACTTATCAGCTGCAGTGATTCACTTAACAACTGTGGCAAGAAAGGTCGTAAAATGGGGCAAAATTCACTTAACAGCAGAAATTTTGGGCTCGATTGTGGTCGTAAGCCGAGGGCTACCTGTGTTAATTTTTGCCTTATAGGAACTCCACCCGTGGAAGCTTAGGTGTCAGTTGGAATTGCAGGATTCATCCAGTTGAGTTATTCTATCAAAGGAATGTCCCCAGGCCTCAAAGAGAGGGATGCGTGCCAGCTCCGGCTCTGAATGGGGCTGCGGCATTTATTTTCCAATAGCTTGAGATTGCGTCACCTGAAAAGCCAGAATTCTTTAAAAGAATTCTCTTAATCTGGCCTCTCAGGTTTTATTGTTTGCTCGGCTCACCTACTGCTCAGGGTCCTGCTGTGTGAACTGCTTGGAATATCTCGGTGCATTTCTCATATTGAACGCTAAAATTCGGGGATGTAAATTCTAAAGACGCGATCGTATTTTCTGGGTAGTCTGCCTTGCGTTTTATTTTGGTATCGGCTCCAAAATATTTGTTCCCCTCCAGCAGAGAATTAACTAATAAAAGCTATCGATGCATGGGCTGAACATTGCCAGGCTCGTACTGCTAATATTAAGCCTGAGCCTGAGTCGAGTGTTAAATCTGGAAGCTGTTGAGCTTCTTCATAACGGTCCCTGCCTGATGAGGTCTAATGAGAAATTTTAGCTAAGCTAACGAAGCTGCCGGCCTCCCGTCTCGAAGCTATAACACTCACAGAGCATGAAGCACTTGGATTTTATCACTGCTCCAAAACCAAAGTGGTCCTCACATTAACCAGCTCTCTTCTTTTAATGAAATGCTTTTTCAGCATCCTTTCCCAACGTCGAGCCAATCTCCAACTTGCTCCCATAAATCAGTGATTCGGGTTACATTAAATGAGAACAAGAACATTGCAAATTAAGTCTCGATACTCCCGCTTGCAAATGTCGAAAGCGCCTCGTTTAATACATGCAAAATAACCATTTCGTTTCCAGTGGCCTTGCAAACTTCAAGGCTGCTTGGGACCATCCATTTCTAACGTTGGAGGTTTATTTCTTCTAGTGGTTTCTCTCCAATTTTCTGGGCATATTTTCAAAGGTCCCCAATTTTATTCACTGTGCAGTAGTGAACATTCCATCATAGTTTTAAGAATATCTCAGACTCAGAGAAGGAATAATGATTTTTCCAGTTGTTGAATTGTACTGCGGAGACACCAAGCACAATTGTGGGAACAGGTTTTTTCATTGTCGGTGCTGAAAAGAAAATTATAGTTTGCACTAGGTGCTAAACTGCCAAGATACTTGGGGCTGCAGACTGGATTGAAAAACGGCACTTGGTTTCACACGCATTTTCGTATAGCACAGCTCCAACAATCGACCTGATGTCTTAGATTAAGTATAGTTACAAGATTTGCACTGCCTTCACACCGCATTTGAAAACCACACACAAGTCTTGTCCCTTGATGTCTGAATCACCAAGAGATTTTATTTGGTCACTAAGCCAGTGGAAATCTGTGGGCCCCTGTCAGTTTGAAATTGGGGACTAACAGACGCTCCGAGCAAAGAGAGAGAGTTACATCTACGGAGTGCTAAGGAGTGAAAAACAGCAGAAACTGGCTGGTTTAGAACCCTAGAAGTGAAGCATTACGTTCGTTCATTGCCAAACGTCGCCCCCAAAGGAGGAAAACCGTATAGCTGCAATATTATCTCCCCTGCAGACACTTTCTCTTCTCTACTGGAACTGCTACACTTTGCCTTTGGTTTCAAAAAAGCTCTCCGTTAATCGGTTCAGTCTTGCCATGTGCAGAAAACCAATTGACCCATTTTAAGGACAAGGATAGTTGGGTGACTTCTGCAGGGAAGAGCCCTTTTGAACCCAAAGAGTTTTGCTTGGGGGTAAACAGTTCTGGGTCGTCATGCAATAGTTAAGCGTTGTCTGGCTCCTTGCCCCACACTCCGGTTTTCCTCTTTGCTTACTGTCACAGTTTGATAAACCTGAAATCCAAAAAGCAGGTTCCAGAGATGAATGCTTGGTGCCTTCCTTGGCAAGATCTCTATGACTTTAAAATGCCAAAGCTTCCCGATTAGTTCTTCCAAGTGGATTGCCGGTTACACAAAATGCTGTTCTGCTAAATTGGAATATAGCCTCCTGCTTGAGCTGGGGGCTGGACTAGAAGACCTCCAAAGTCCCTGCGTCAGTCTGTTAATAGGATTGCAAGACGTAACGCGCCGTTTCTAGAAAGGCAAAGAGTATGAAGTGGATAACACCCCACCTCTTCTATAACACTTAGTTTTCAGTCATTTGCCTTTAAAGAAGATTCTCTAATAACCACAGCCAGGAGTTCAGTCCTGACTAGCTCAAGGTTGACCCATCCTTCCGTCCTTCCGAGGTCGGTAAAAGGAGAGCCTAGATGGTTGGGGGCAAGAGGCTGACTCTGTAAACCGCTTAGAGAGGGCTGTAAAAGCACTGTGAAGCGGTATATAAGTCTATGTGCTATTGCTAATTTCTTTGCCTTGCAGGTCACCTTTTTTATAAATTTGGCATCACAGAGTCTGACTGGTACCGGATTAAGCAGAGTATAGACTCGAAATGCCGGACAGCCTGGCGGCGAAAACAGCGAGGCCAAAGTTTGGCTGTAAAAAGCTTTTCGCGACGGACACCCTCTTCTTCCTCGTACAGTGGCTCAGGTAATATTCCCCCTCCCCCTTTCCCATCCAAAGAAAGCCGGATTACTGGCCTTCTTGTTTTGGGGCATATTTTTAAATAGTCATTTTTCTTTTCTATGTATTGGAGGCAAGGAGTGAGCCAAATGGCTTCCATTGGAAACTGTTGTAACCTGATAGTTGCCACTTATCCAAACAGTAGTAATTCGCACTGTTCTTCAACCAGCCATGTGCTTGGGAGTTTTCTTCTCAAATCTCTTTGGTATCATTCTTTCTGAACCGGAGTGAATTAATTTAAACAATAGATCAGTTGTACTGATCGATACCTGTGATTTTCACTTTTTAAATAGCAGTGAAATCAATCCTCCCCCGCCCTTCTTTTCTTCCTAATTTGGTCTCTCAGGGAAAGGTGTGGGACGTATTTTAAAGAGGGCCTGAACAGGGGTGGGTTCTAACTTACCTCGCTACCGGTTCGCTTCCTCCTGTGCTGGGTGGCAGCAGTTTGGGGGGGTGTGCGCATGCGCAGTGCCGCAAAATAAAAAAAAATACCACCCAAAAAGCCACAAACAACTCGGCTTCTGCGCATGCGCAGAAGAAAAAAATAAAAGAAAAGAAAATTCCAAAAAGATATATATTTTTTTCAAAAAAAATAAAATAAAAAAAAAAAAGATGGCGGTGTCCACCATCCGTGATGTCACTAGCGGGTTGCTACCGGTTCAGGCGAACCGGTCTGAACCGGGAGGAACCCACCTCTGGCCTGAAGCTGGAGAATCTCATATTTGTCAATATTTGGAACCAGGATAGAGTTCAAAAGAGCTACAAGTTTATTTCCTGCTACTTTCTCACAAGAATCTGAACTACTAACAGTCAAGGCAAATTGGCTCCAGATAAGAGCCAATGGACTTCAAGGGGGGGCTGGACTTCAGTCTCTTACAGGGTGTAGAGACTCCAAACTGATAATGCATTTGACGCCACCCTCAGGCTCAGCCTGGTCATCCCCTACAATACTTTGATGATAACTTGGAGAGACCCCATAGTCAGTGTAGGGGATCCTGGACCAAACACCCCAGCGACTGCACTCCCAGGAGGGCTGGTCTGTGGGTCGGAGGGCTTGTCCTCTGATTTAGTCCACCCCATATTCCAATTTGCCTGCCCTTAGTGAGCCGGTAAGGTTGCCCTTGTTCCTTCTCTCCCTTTGTTTTACCATCTTCCAGCATTTATCTTCCAGCCAGTTAGACTGAACTTGCTGTGACCAGTTTGGACAGGGAGGAAGAACGGTTTAATCAGAAATATTTTGGAAATCTCACTCAGCCTTGGAAATGAGCTTGCAGGAGAACAAAAGAACTGGTTGAGGTCCAGTCCACAGAGCAAATAAAATGCATGCATATGAGCAATAAATGAAAAATACTTATCCCGGCGCACATCTTTGATGTGGACTGGGGCTCAGCCAAATGGGCCTCTTGCCATGGGATTTGGGATCTTTCGTTCTCCTGTCGTGTAAAGGGAACTTCCCTTCTTTCCTAGAGGAACGCCACATTTGGAGCCGACTGACCCTGTTGTGTAGCTGCAGGGAAACACGAGAGAAATGCTTGTGCCGACATCGGAACCTCAGTCGGGTTTTATCCCCAAAGGGATCCATGTCCCAGTTGGCTTAAATGGGTTGAAATGAAGAGGGCACACTTCAAGAGTTCTTTCTCAGAAGCCTGAAAGCAGCCGTGGTCTTTAGCCTCTTGAGATGGATGGCAGCATCACTGAAGGAAGGTTTAGGGAAAGGGCACCTGGTATAACTCGAAAGCGTCCGCATTTCTATCCCAGCCTCCCTTGAGAGCAGATATAGCTCAGGTGAGAACTGAAAGGGAACAGGGGAAGGAGCATCTGCAAGGAGTGGTCAAAACTCAAGACGGCCATGCACGTAAAAACAGACAAAGCTTTGATTCAACTGTTACGGCCGCCCTCTTGGCTCTTTCGACCTCATTCTGTGGACATCCCAGGGCAAAAGTAACTATACAGGTAGTCCTTGACTTACAACCTTAATTGAGCCCAAAATTCCTGTTGCTAAGCGAGACACTTGTTAAGGGAGTGTGGCCCATTTAATGACCTTACTTGCCAAAGTTGTTAAAGTGAATCCCTGCAGTTGTTAAGTTAGTCACATGGTTGTTACATGAATCTGGCTTCCCCATCGCTTATCAGAAGGTCGCAAAAGGGGATCATAGGAGCCCAGGACACAGCAACCGTCATAAATATGAGTCAGTTGCCAAGCATCCGAATTTTGATCAGGTTACCATGAGGATGCTGCAACGGTCGTAAGTGTGAAAATGGTCATAAGTCACTTTTTTCAGTGCCGTTGTAACTTCAAACGGTCACTAAACGAACTGTGAAAACTTTCAAGCTCTGGGCAGAAAGCAGACATTGAAGAGCACAATTTTTTGCCTGCCTTACAGCTTCAAACCTCTCTTCTTCCTCCCACAAGCCCAAGACACTAATTAAGGCTGCTCTGTGTTTAATTGGCTGAGCAGCTTTACAACTGTCACAAAATGTACTAGTTTCTTGCGGTAACTAATGAAAGTTTCCCCACATTTCTTTTGGCTCCCTTGCCGGGTCTCAAAAAAAGGCTACACTTTGTGCTTGAAGGAATCGATTAGCCTGCTGTAGCTTCGGCCTCTACGTTTGTTTTGGTTTCATGGGTTTCCAGAGGAGGTTGGCAAGGAGCTGGCATCGGGGCAGGCTGGCACTGGTTTCCCAGATCCCCTTTCGAGGAGTCAGAAACAGATCTCAGACCGCTGACTCTGCTATCGTTTCTTTCTTTTTCCTGTGTTCTTTTAAACATTCCAAAATTCTCTGAAAGCCCCAGCCTTAGCCTCTTCCCCTCCCTCTTTCTATTCTACCAGCTGAAGTTCAGTCCTTCGGCCTGCCAACCCCTCTGTCTCCAATAAAAATTGAACACATGGAGAGAAGGAGATAATGCGATAAGGCTGGCCTCAAGTTTTGCCCCTGCCTGAGATTTTGTTGGATGCATGACGTTGGGCCTCTAGAAAGAGTGCAGAGAAGAGCCACAAAGATGATTAGGGGATAGGAGACTAAACCAGGGGTCTCCAACCTTGGCAACTTTAAGATTTGTGGACTTCAACTCCCAGAATTCCTCAGCCAGCTTTGCTGGCTGAGGAATTCTGGGAGTTGAAGTCCACAAATCTTAAAGTTGCCAAGGTTGGAGACCCCTGGACTAAACCATCTGATGAAAGGTTGAGGGAACTCGGTGTGTCTAGTCCATCAAAGAGAAGAATTAGGGGAAACATGATAGCAAGCCATCTTCCAGCACTTGAGGGGCTGGTGCAGAGAAGAGGGGGGGGGGGTCAGACTAATATCCAAAGCACCAGAGGGTAGGACAAGAAGTAATGGATGGAAGCTTGTCAGAGGGAGATCCAACCTAGAATTAAGGAGAAATTTCCTTCTCCATTTAGTTAGTCTCTCATTTTAGAATCAAGAGTTTACTGAGCAATTATTGTTTGATTATTCTGAGTATCCAGCACCTACCCAGAAGGAATGATGCTACAAATTATAAAAAAATTATTAAATGCACCACCATTAGGGCATGAGGCTGAATTTTTTTGTACATTGGCTTGATTAAATGGAGGTTTCCTACAGAATAACCATTTTAACCCCTGCTCAACTCACGGCCCTCATATAAGTCATGAATTCTCTTAACACCTCAATGTTATTATTATTATTATTATTATTATTTTAAAGGGAAGGTTAGATAGTTGGCATTCTACATCTCTGGGTGTATCCTTCTCTCTCACGGTTACCTTCTGTTTATACTAAAATAATGCATGAACAGCTCTTTTTTTTTTTTAAAGTAGTGTTGCATCTGGCGGTTATCTCTGAATGATAGATGATGATTTGGGGGTTTAGATCCTACTAAACCCTTTTCTTCCCCTTCCTATCTGAGGTCATGACACCGCAGCCAGATGCTGAAAAATTCTGTTTATAAGCAGACTTGCTTCTCGAGAGAGGCCGTTGTTGGACGCATGACATTTGTGTGAGTGTTATGCTTGTGGTATTCAGCAGTCCCCCGGTTCACTTGGCAGATGTAAAAATAGCTTTTTAACATCTGTAAGGAAGCAGCTGGTCAGTGACAAACACGAGCCTGTGTTGTTCCATTTCAAACAATGCGCAGGGTTGCTCCAATGTCGTTACTCAAAAGCATCCGTCCATCCCTGGGACCGTTTTGGTCAGTAGGCACTCCGGGGACCATTTTTCTAATTAATTTTTCTAATTGAAGTTGGATCGGGATGCTTCCTAGGCTTGTGAGCTTAAGTAGCGTGAACACGAGGAAGGGGAAGTTTGCTGGATATTTAAAGCAATTCCTTTTTTTTTAAAATTGCTTTGATTCATAGCCATCCTTGGTTGTGGTTGTCTTGTCCACAGGCATCAAAATAAGAAGAAAGGCATCAGCAAATGGAAAATTGGCAATGTTGACACAAAGCATTTTAAAACTGTGTGACAGAAATATAATCACCTGCCTGTCCCTCAAGGAAAGTTTTGCATTGCTGGTGCTTTGTATCCCTTTCCTGTTGTGTGTTCAGTCCCAAAATACCACACACATCATTCCCACTCATTCCTATGCAGGTTTCGGCAATATGACAGGCAACCTTGGATTGGGTCTGTGTCATCCATCACTCTAAGGCCCTGTCCTTCCCTGGCATGTTTGAACAAAAGTGCACGACACAAAATTTTGCGGGCAAAGTTACAGGAACTGCTTCTCTGTATGGTGACTTTCAGTAGTTGGACAATTTTCTTTTTTTTTAAATAGTAAGAATCAGACATGGAGATGTGTGGATGAACTCTCAAAGCTTATTCTTATATGGAATATCAAGGCTTTGAAAATCTAGGAGGACCAGAGGCATATCTGGAATAAAATGAGATAATTATATGTTACAATAGACCACTTTAGGTAGCTCCTGCTTTGCAAATGAGGTCTTATTAAGCCTCACCTTCTTTCTCCCCTTTATCTTATCTAGCTATTCAAATAAATGGATTCTTTAAAAACGATAGTTCTTTGAAGAATTAGGCACTTTCTTGATGCCCTTAATTCAGTTCTGTTCGTGTTGTTTGGTCCTCGGTTGCAGAATGAGGGGAGACAAATAATATTCAGAACTATAGATTTGGACCTCCAGATTAACTGTTAGTTTCTAGAAAACATTTGAACAGCCCATTGGAAAAATGAAGTCACAATTGGATGGATTCAAGGTAATCAGTGAGCTGAAAAGGAAGGTTAGGGCTGAGGGGAAAAGTCCCGCTTTCCCAGTTGGAAACTTCGCTAATTAATCTGGAACCATTTCTAGGTTAATAAAACAAAGTTGGGGGAAAAATATTCAGCTCCTGCCATGGAGTTATAAGATACGTGTGCATCTCTCTCTTTCTCTCACACACAGATACAAAACACACCTTCCCTTCTAAAAGATGTTGCCGATGTTATCACTGGATTTCAGTAACGCCGCAGATTATCATTTAATAATTAAGTAACCTAAGAAAGGTTCACACTTCATTTTTTTTTATAATAAACGATGGATCACTTCTGTTTCACAGCAACACGTATGACATGACTTTCTACGCCTCTCCAGCCTACTTTTCCCCAGACCTGGGGACACTTCTCCTCTCAGAATGCTTCAAGTTGCAGAAATCTAACCTGGACATTTGAGTGTTATCAGAGGTGGGGAGCTTTGTGATAAACCCCGTGAACTTCGCTTTGTTTTGCAGAGAGCACGCAGAGCACCGTGTCGGCCCCAAATGAAATTCAGGCCAACCAACCCCAGGCGCTTCATTATGCTTTGGCCAACGCCCAGCAAGTCCAGATTCACCAGATAGGAGAGGACGGCCAAGTGCAAGTAGTAAGTATTCATTCTTGACCGTCCCTCCAGTGCTCTACAACTGCTTTCCCCGCGCGCAGTTCAGACTCGGTTTTTCCTCTGTTCCCAAAATATGATTTCCTGAGGTTCATGTAATTAAGGCACGTCCATATGTGTTTTGGAAAAATCAGCTTTCTGGTGTGGTCCCTGATGTTGTGTGTGGTGTATGTGTGTAAAAATATATCATTGAAGTTAGGCTCTGCAGTCACTGCATCTGCACGCATGGATTTGCATGCCGATCGTTGCTTTCCATTGTCCCATTCCGTGCAGGATGCAGTCTTGATGGATTATACATAAGCCTCTCCCTAGCGATACTAGCAATCCATTTGCCCTCATTTTTTCCAAAGAGCTTTCTGAAGAATTTTTTGGACATCTGTTAGCTGAATTTCTTCCATGTGTATATGGTTAAATTTGTGTACATAAGGCCGGTTTATAAACATTGGCATTAAATTCTTTTCTTTAAAAAGTTTAAGTAAAGTTTTGACCCCAAAAGATACAGAAGGCAGGAAGTTTAAACACGGAGTGTGGCACTTCTGCTGTTACTCAGGCTTTTCTTAAAGGATTTTCCTGGTAGGGCATGGAGAAGCTGGAACTGGGTTCCATGACCCAAAAACTCTGGACCGGTTGCATTTGAACTTCTATGTTTGTTCTGGAAAGGCAAACAAGGTTAGCTTGTCTTAAAATTCAAGCCAGTATAATTCATCCGCATCTCCACTTGTGCATACAAAGGATTCCTTTTGAAAATTACTTAATTTAGACCTTTTCTATCTGCTCAAGACAACCAACCAAACTCAAACTAGGCTTTTTGTCACAGTCCAGGTACCCATTTTTAATCCATTTCCCTTCAAAGTCTGGGTCAGACACCTTCCTGGTTACTTCAGTCTTGCTTCTGCTCCATATCTATGCAGAGAAGGCAGAGCAGTTTTCCAGAGCTTCCTTGGGTGGAGAGGTAAAAGGAAACAGCATGAAAGATCTAAGAACATTAATGATACATCAGGTGAAACCAAAAGAAAAGACCGGCCTATTTTGGGTTCTGTGTCCCATAGAGATGCAGCAGCTGGCAAGACAACCAGGAACCAACTAGACACATCTGGCAAGTCCAGCATGTAAAGAGACTGTGATGACTCTTTTATTCATTCATTTATTTATGAAATTTATTTGCTTCTCTCATCCAACAATCTGGACAGACTGTTTCCCACTGCTGTTCCACGGCAATTCCTATTTAGGACCATTTTTTTGGGTTATGTTTTCCCATTTAATGTTTCATCTTTTAAATTGCAGGTAGTTCAGCTTGTGTACATGGAACTTATTATGTGTTTATGGGATGGAAAGGGACACATAGGTAGAAGAACTTGCCTTTTCTGGCTACACTGGAAGAATTCCCTTAATTTGCAAACAGCATAATCCCTTTTTTTTTTTAACCAAAGCAGGCCATTGTGCCAGCTGGTCTCTAAAAGCTGATGAGGATTTGGTGTTTGGAAGGGAAGGCAACTTGCTTATAATTTCAGCCAGGGTTGGCTCTGTGGCCTTATTTTATATACAGCTCCTATTGTCGTTTGGATATTTGGTCCTGCTGTTTCCCCACTATAAATAGACAGTTTCCTTCCAAAGGAAATGAAACTATTTAAAATAGGAGGATCAGTATTTCTTTGAAATTCATGTGAAATTTTTAGTGCTTTATAAGAAAAAGAAGGTCTTTGACAGATCTTCCTCGTGGATGCATTTAATCTTGGGCTC
Source organism: Thermophis baileyi (assembly GCA_003457575.1). Classification (NCBI taxonomy): domain Eukaryota; kingdom Metazoa; phylum Chordata; class Lepidosauria; order Squamata; family Dipsadidae; genus Thermophis; species Thermophis baileyi. Next base: position 1,698,340 of record QLTV01004222.1, read on the forward strand.
CTACCCAGCAGCACAAAAATGAGCCCAAAAGAATTTTAAGAAGTTTGTGGGCCAGCAGGTAAAGCTCCATCAGAGTCTGGGTATAATTTCCCCCCCACTTCCCTTGATCATTTCCCCTCCTTTTTCAATCAGGCAGCCGTTGTACCACACAGTGATCTATCGCATCCTTTTTATTCAACCCTCCAGGCACAATTCTCTGCTTTCGTCAGTTGGCACAACTTCCCTCGGGAGCAGCGGCAAACCAAGGCCGATTCCCTAGCAGACAAAAGCTTACCTTTTCTCTGGGGAATTGTTTTCTCCACCCAAGTGGAAGAGTTTGTTTATTTTACAAAAGTCTCTACCGCCCTCTCCTGAATGGTTTTGCGCACCTTTCAAAAATATAGCATAGACACCTCAACCGTACATGCCCAGCAGAGAAAAAGATCTGGCATGATAGCAGTATCCCAGGATTTGAGGGGCTGCCACAAAGAAGAGAGGGGTCAACTTATTCTCCAAAGCACCAGAAGGCAGGACAAGAAGCAACAGATGGAAACGAATCAAAGAGAGAAGCAACCTGGAATTAAGGAGAAACTTCCTCACAGTGAGGACAATTAAGCAGTGGAACAGCTTGCCACAAGAAGTTGTGGGTGCTTCATTACTGGAGGTTTTTAAGAAAAGACTGGACAGCCACCAGTCTGAAATGCTGTAGGGTGTCCTGTTTGAGCAGGGGGATGGACTAGAAGACCTCCAAGGTCCCTTCCAGCTCTATTCTGATTGATTAAAAGATCTGAGGATCAGGGGCTGATTTGAGCTCAGTCCTAGACTAAAATCTGAAAGAAGAAGGCAGCGAGTCCTAACTTGAGGGGAATTTTATTTTTCAAAATAGCCCCTGCCACGAAAAAAGCAACATTGACTGTTGAGGTTAAACCCATCTGTGGCAGAACTTGCCCAAAGTGTCCCATGGGAACCCTGAACCTGAATGGAGTTGGTGCTTGCCCCTGAGGGACATAAAACTTTGGATAGGAGTAACAGAATAATAGAGTTGGAAGGGACCTTGGAGGTCTTCTAGTCCAACCCCTTTCTCAAGCAAGAGAAGACCCTATAATATTTCAGAGAAGTGGCTGTCCAGTCTCTTCTTAAAAGCCTCCAGTGATGGAGCACCCCAACTTCTGAAGGGAAGCCGTTCGTTCCACTGATTAATTGTTCTCCCGGTCAGGAAATTTCTCCTTAGTTCCAGGTTGCTTCTCTCCTTGACTAGTTTCCATCTGTTGCTTCTTGTCCTGCCTTCTGATGCTTTGGAGGATAGGTGGACCCCCTCTTCTTTGGGGAAGCTCCTCAAATACTGGAAGACTGGTATCACATCACCTTTAGTCCTTCTTTTCCTTCTTTTTCTTTTCAGGAGAATAAGGAAGGTTCAAGCAATGTCCAAGTGGATATTTTCCAGGCAGTATAGCAGTAAAGGATAACTGTAGCTCTCTACAAACATGTTAATTATACTTTTCCTGTTACCTCCAGAGTAAGAAAATCCCTAGATACTGAGAACAGTCAAAGAAAAAAACATAAAAAGTAAACAACCTTGGAAAGTTAGCTGTGCACCTCCCTGAAGTGAGCTTTCCTTCTCTTTTAGCAAGAAAAGATTCCAAGGTGTAGGAAGAAACGCTGATTTCTTTGTGCCTGCTTCTCCCACCGCTGAGCAATATTGTTTTAAGTTGGCAGTATTCATAAGGTTTTGACTAATGCTTCTCATGTTTCTTCTTTCTTTTCTTTTTTTTAAATTCATGGATGCCACAGGGACATCTCCACATAGCACAGGTGCCACAAGGAGAGCAGGTCCAGATCACGCAAGACAGCGAGGTGAGCCTTCAACAGACTTATCTGGAAGGAGCAAACTTTGTCTTCCATGTGGCTGGAAAAGAGGAGAAGCATTAAGTGGAATGTGTAATGCTGTAAGGAACAGCAGCGCCCTCCTCTTCGCCTCTTGGGCCACATAGGGAGAAGAAAATGTTATGTTGCTGGTTTGAGCTCCGAGCTTGGCAATTTGGTTGCAACCAAATTGCCAAGCTCGGAGCTCAAACCAACAACATAACTACCAACCCGAGCTACCAATATTCAAAGACATTTCAGAAGAAAATGTACCAGGGTACAAATGCATCTGCAGTTCCTAGCTAATTGTAAATTGGAGTAGGATGGTGGCCAGTGTGTCAAAGGCAAATCCATGCTTATCTATTTTATAACATTATTTTATAATGTGTAGCAGGGGCATGCTTTCCTGCTTAAATGTATTATTTCTGCCGAGGTATATTCCAGGCAGTCCTCAACATGCAACCGGTAGCTTAAAGACTGTATGAGGTTACGACAGACCCAAAAACTTACAACCTGCCCTTGAAGTTACAACTGCCACGCCACCCCGCCACAGTCATGTGGTTGCATTTTGGGCACTCGGCAATCAGTTCACATTTACAACCGGTTGCAGCATCCGACATTCACGCGATCGCATTTTGCGATAGTTTTTGCCCTTTTGCAGCAAAAAACATCGGCAGCAACTACCCCTGTGCACAGTGGTGGGATTCAAATTTTGTAACAACCGGTTCTGTAGGCATGGCTTATTTGCGGGCATGGCTTGGTGGTCATGTGACTGGGTGGGTATGGCTAGCTGGTCATGTGACCGGGTAGGCGTGGCTACGTGCATAGGGACTACTCAGAGGGCTGAAAAAAGTGAATTATGACCGGTCCTCGCACTTACGACCATCCTCACATTTATGCCCGTTGCAGCATTCTTAACAACCGTGTCACTCATTTCACAACTGCGGTGCTTCTCTTCACCATGGTGACAAGATAGGGCGCAAAACGTAAAATGTGAGGACAGTTGTAAGTGCAAGGACCGGTCAAAAATCACTTTTTCAGCCCTCTGAGTAGTCCCTATGTGCACCCGGCGTGGCCAGGTGGTCATGTGACTGGGTGGGCGTGGCCAACTCGACGTCACTC
>QLTV01004222.1:1728533-1744068 GCA_003457575.1 Thermophis baileyi
GATTCGGGTGAAGATGGGGGCCAATTGGTCAGCACAGACTTTTAAGCAAGAAGGAGTTATCTTGTCTGGGCCTGGAGCTTTTCCTGGCTTTTGTCTCTGAAATAGGTCTTGCACTTCCTTTTCTGTTATCACTAGGGGTTGTGAACCCAATGGTATGGGGTCAGTTGTAGGAGGCTTGTCTGTTGTTGGTGTGCCTGAGATGGGGGTTGTGGAGATAGGTGGCTGTAGTTTCCTTTCAAACCTGCAGTAAAACACGTTCAGGTCATCTTATGGTTAGTGTTAGTGTTAGGGTTAGGGTTAGGGTTAGGTTACTTCCTTTTCTGTGATCACTAGGGGTTGTGAACCCAATGGGATGGAGTCAGTTGTAGGAGGCTTGGCTGTTGTTGGTGTGCCTGAGATGGGGGTTGTGGAGATAGGTGGCTGTAGTTTCCTTTCAAACCTGCAGTAAAACACGTTCAGGTCATCTGTCAGTTGCTGATTTCCTTCAGCCTGGGAAGGTGGTTTGCCATAACCAGTGATTTTTTTTAAGAGTTCTCTACATGTTTGCTGGTTCATTTGTTGAGAACCAATTCTTTAGTTTTTCAGAGTAGCCAATTTTTGCTGCTCTGATCTCCCTTGTTAATACATTTCTGGCCTGATTGTACAGCATTTTATCACCTTTTCTATAGGCTTCCTCTTTGGAACGACGTAGCTGCTTAAGTTTAGCTGTGAACCAAGGTTTGTTGTTGCTGTATATTCGCAAGTTCCTGGTCGGAACACATAGGTCTTCACAGAAGCTGACATATGATGTTACAGTATCTGTGAGTTCATCCAGGTCTGCAGAGGTATCTTCAAAAATATTCCAATCAGTGCAGTCAAAGCAAGCCTGTAAGCTTTAACTTTGCCTCCTCAGTCCAAATCTTCACTGATTTAATTGTTGGTTTTGTGGTTTTAAGTCTTTGCCTGTAAGCAGATACAGGGTGAATCATGCAATGATCAGAGTGTCCCACAGCTGCTTGTGGTAAAGACCAATAAGCATCTTTTAGTGTTGTGTAGCAACGGTCTAAAGTATTCTTGCCTCTAGTGGGACAATGGAGGACAATTGACATGCTGAAAATATTTTGGAAGCTCTTTCCTTAAGTTACCTTTGTTGAAATCACCTAGAATAATGGCCAGTGAATCTGGGTATTTGGCTTCAGCCTCCATAATCTGATCAGCTAGAGTTCATAATGCCTTGTTTACACAGGCTTGTGGAGGGATATACACTGCAATTAGGAGAAATGAAGAAAACTCACGTGGAGAGTAAAATGGTTTGCAGTTGATAAGTAAAGACTCCAAGTTTTCATCACAGAATTTTTGTATTATAGTGATGTACTGAGAGCAGCTGTTGTTGATATATATACATAAGCCTCCTCCCTTTTTCCCCCCTGATAATTCTGCAATCCTGTCTGCTCTAAGTATCTGAAACCCTGGTATATGCATGCTATTGTCATCAATTTCCTTGTTTAGCCAGGATTCAATAAAGCATAGGGCAGATGCGTTGTGAAAATCAGAATTGCATCTGTTTAAAAGGAGTATTTCATCCATCTTGTTAGCAAGTGAACGTAAATTGCTAAGAAAGATTGAAGGGAGCGGGGTGTTTTTAGTTCCCTTATTCCTTAGTCTATTTAAAATTCCCGCCCTTTTACCTCTTCGTCTCTGCCGTCTGCGTTTGCTTTTGATGATCCATAGTTCCGGGGAATTAGCTTCCTCCTGTGTTAGAATCTCCTCCGCGTTTGTAAAGACAGGTGGGGGTGAGGTTACAGAGAGCTGCTCCTTAAAGAAACGTTCCTTAATTCTTAGCAGATGGTCTCGTGAGTATGAAATCCGTAGAGAATTGCAGAGAATAATAGAAACTAAAGAAACCATTTGAGAGCATTTCACCGAGACAGCCGTTGTCGGCGCCATCTTGGATCTAAAGAATCAAGGTTTTTTTATCTGAAGTGCCACAAATTCTATAATAATGAAGTAAAGAAAGCACAGCACATAAATTTGAGAGTTAAAAGACCTCAGCTTTTTAAAAAGCTTTATCTATTGGATGAAAAATAGACATATTCTTCTAAATCACATCCATGTTGGTGCGGTATCCATTTCTGTAGGACTTCTTTTGGCTTCAACCAAAGCTTGTGGTTGCTTTACCTTTTCCCCAACAGGCGTGTGCACATAGGGATGTGAAGTCAGTGTAAATCGCCTCTACTCCCAACGGTGTCTTTTGTGTCTGCAGATGTGGATTACGTACACATCTGCCTACTAGAAAGTTGATTGAACCGATTGTGAAAGAATCAAGTTCGTATCAGCAGGCTCTTCGAGGCTCCAGTAGCAGTCCACTTCCACTTCCTCCTACTCTTTTCAGTGAGATTTGTTGTCATGGTAATTGTTTTGGAAAATGAGGGGGGAAATCCTGTAAATTAAAAAAAAAAAGAATCGTGGATGTACACATGTTTCCCATTATCGTCCCTATATGTAGAAAGAACTAGAAGGCTGGATGACTTTGGCTTCGTTCATGCCCCAAATGGCTCTTGTTTCTAAGCAGGAGGAAGATCTGAATCTGAAAAGCTATCTACGATTGCATCAAAATCAAGATTTTGTTCTTTCATGATTCTATTTCCAACCTTGTACATATTTGTACATTGTGAAGAAACAATTTGAGTTTACTTGGGAGAAACTTCTTTTCTTTGTATTTTATCTCATTTCAATGGAGAATCTATGACTCTTCTGTTTGCTAACCTGAAATAATTTTAGGAGAATTCATCACCAGGACAACGGCTTTGAAAAAAATATCCAATAATCCCAAATCATGTTCATAAACATGACGATATATTTGTGGTATATTCGCATTCCAGATCTCGAAATAAAACTGCCTGGGATTACTTTGCTGAGAAACATTACATTTGCTGAGAAAATACAGAGAAACTCATCTGGAATGCCCCTTTTTTTAGCCAACCAATTGTGTCTGGTTTTGTCATCCTCCACTGCATCCCGTCTGTATTGTTTTCCATAACATTTTATACACATTTTGATCAACTAGTCATTCTTGAACGGCAAGGGCGAGGGTCCTATTTTTCTATGTTGAAACCTTAACTTGAAAAGCATTTCAAATTTGTGCAACTTGGCTCTGCTATCAAAGGCATTCTTTGTAGAGAAAGCATTTAATGAGCGTGGAGCAGGCCCTTGTGAGAACACAGTAAATGTCACTGGGAGCAAAGCACAATTATCTGCACAGAAAGAGAGAAAGTGTGTATACAAATGGGAATTAACACTTGGGCAAATTTGGAACTCGGGGCAGAAATATCAGAGGTCCTCAAAGGTTCATTCTATAATGTGTTTGTTGTAGGCATTTGCTACAGCTAGGTTTTTCCATGGCAAGGCAGACACTTCTGTGCAGGAATGGTAACACATCCTCTAGTTCAGGGGTCTCCAACCTTGGCAACTTTAAGACTTGTGGACTTCAACTCCCAGAATTCTGGGAGTTGAAGTCCACAAGTCTTAAAGTTGCCAAGGTTGGAGACCCCTGCTCTAGTTCTTCATGGAAGAAAATAGACACTCTAATTCTACATTATGCCTGCTGTATCATACCTGTGGCTTAAGTAGTGTTGCTTCTACCAAAGATGTTTGAAAGGCAGATACTGTAGTTTGTACTGCATGTACTGTATATCTTCCATGTTGTACATTAAAAAAAAATTCAATGTTTGGAACGGATTAAATACTCAACTAGTGAAGGTCTTTCATTCCTGCCTCATTCCTTTGGCTGTATTTAGCCAACTGATTGACCAAAATCATCCTACCGTCTTCTGACCTACTTTGGCTCTGTTTATGTTGTTCTCTGGACATTTAGGCAAACATATATGGAGGTCACATTTATTTTGGCCATGTCATGCTGGGAAATTCACTGGAGAAAGCAATTATGTTGGGAAGAGTTAGCGGTAAAAGGAAACCAGGCCGCCAAAGAACATGGTGGCTAGACACCATTAAAGCTGACATCAGCCAGAGCATAGAACAACTCAAAGAAGCAGTGCAAGATTGGAAGATGTGGAGAGACCCGGCCAACAGAACCGCCAAGAGTCAGACATGACTGAATGGAGAACACCATCATATGGGTGTCCTCTTAACCAACTTACTCAGATTGAAGAAGCTCCTTGGATAAGCAGCGAAATGTTTCAAACCAACAAGAAAAGAAGTCCGTGACTCCACTTCCAGACCACTCTGCCTGGATGACCGGCAATCTTCACTGACCTGAGCAGACCACATTTATGCCATTTTCTTCAAGTTACGTGGAAAGAAGACATTGCGATATCTGCTGGAGCGAATAGGGAAAAGAAATCAGGGCCCATCCCTGAATCCATGCTGCACGTTGAAAGCAGATGCTGGAATGGAAGCAGATGAAAGACAGTGTTAAAATAATCACAGTCGCCCAGAAGGTCCCACGTGTCAAATATTCATAAACTTGCGAGAGGCCTTAGTAATAAAACCGTGAAAGAAAGGTTTCATGCATGGTGAATTTCCTCAGGAGCCATATACTCAAATTAGTAGCACGTATCATTTGGAGGCCCTTTTATGAAGTGTTGTACTTGTTCCTGCCACTCTATGAGGTGGAACATGATTACGCCTTCCAGATGTCAGAGATGGCAGTCACCAGAAACCAGACAGCCTTTCATGCAGACATACCAAGGGAACGTGAACTGTTCAACAAGTGAGCAAGCAGAAAAGATCACGTCTCTTCCTGAAAAGCAGAACCCTTTGGAAACAGCGCCTTTTCTAATCCGCATGAAGAACATAAGAACTTCCCCTCACACGTTCTGGTGGGAGAGGCGGTCCCTGAGGATGGGCTCCAGCACGAGTCCGAAAGCTCGGAAGACTAAAACTCTGGTCTTGGTGACCGACCCAGATTGGATCCTGCAACGTTATCCTGGGACACGTAGATTTGCCTTCATTCTTAACATCAGCTATTTAAAAAAAAAAAAAAAAAGAAGTATATCGTTAAACTTCAGAACCATGAATGAATAGGGTTTAATTTTCATTGAGCTATAATTGCTTTAAAGGACATAATAGTTTCTGACTGACATGTATGGGAAGCTGAGGCCAGCAGAAGATGACTTATTTCCAGTTAATGAGATCCTTAGCAATTCTCAATTTCAGTTTGGAAATGCTTTCTTTTGTATTGCATGTATTCCCCTCTTTCATTTTCTAAATCTAATTTTCAGTGACGGTGTCTATGGAATTTCTCAGTCATCCAGGTCATGGTTGTCCCAAAGGTGCTTTTTCAAAAGGCAACTAGACTCTGGTTTTCCTTGAAGACGTTTCGCTTCTCATCCAAGACGCTTCTTCAGTTCCCACCATTCATTCTGAACTGAAGAAGCGTCTTGGATGAGAAGCAAAACGTCTTTCGGGGGGGGGGAGTCCAGTTGCTTTTTGAAAAAGCACCTTTGGGACTAACACTTTTTTTGGGGGGGGCTGTCTTTTGCTAACACATTGTCTAGATTCCATTTCTAATTTTTATGGACGATGTGGTCCAGGTTTATTTTCATTGATACAGCGTTCCTGAGAAAAGATAAACCTAGTTTATGAAGCTAAGTGCTGAGAAGCATTGCTCAAATCTAAATAGACACGATTTGGGGTTATAGTTCTACAGATTTCCCAGTAGGGTATTCAGCGGAGTTACAGAACTTTCAGTCTACCGGGGACACCAGATGTCTACTCAAAATGAAAAGTTTTAGGTCCAGAACTTCAACATAAATTGAGATTTACACGCCATAGTTTTTTGCTTCCCATAAACAAACTGGGCAGCATTCAAGAAACCTTTTTTTTTTTTAAGCAAGTTCATCTGCTGGTAGAGAAAGCTAACACTGATGCAGGACGCTGTAAGGATAAGCAGAGGAAAGTGGACTTTGGCTGGCCCGTTCCTTCAGCTTGGTAGCAAAATATATTGCTGTACAGAGGAGACATCTGAAGGTCAGCCACAGGGCAGGAATAGCTGACCGAGACTGTCATTTGATCACTGCAAAATGCCTATAGTAAAACGAGGTGGAGCTGCACACCACGAGCATACTTGGGATGGTGCAGAGGAGCCCTCAACCCTGGTGGGTCTCCTGCAGCTGCAGAGTAGGACCGGAATGGCTTGTTTTCCACAAAGACAGTCTTGGGTCTGTCTTCTCTGAGAGGAAAATGGAGGCCTGGCTAAGATCACGTGAAGTGTTAATACCACTTTATAATGCCTTGGTAAGGCCACACTTGGAATACTGCATCCAGTTTTGGTCGCCACGATGTAAAAAAGACTCTAGAAAGAGTGCAGAGAAGAGCAGCAAAGATGATCAGGTGACTGGAGGCTAAAACATATAAAGAATGGTTGCTAGAACTGGATATGTCTAGTCTTATGAAAAGAAGGACTAGGTGTGACATGATAGCAGTGTTCAAATATCTCAGGGGCTGCCACAAAGAAGAGGGAGTCAAGCTATTCTCCAAAGCAGCTGAAAGCAGGACAAGAAGCAATGGGTGGAAACTAATCAAGGAGAGAAACAACCTAGAAATAAGGAGAAATTTCCTGATAGTTTGAACAATTAATCAGTGAAACAACTTGCCTCCAGAAATTGTAAATGCTCCAACACTGGAAGTTTTTAAGAAGAGATTGGATAACCATTTGTCTGAAGTGGTGTAGGGTTTCCTACCTAAGCAGGGTGTTGGATTAGAAGACCTCCAAGGTCCCTTCCAACTCTGTTATTCTATTCTATTCTAATCATCATTAAGCCCCTTGGAGAAGTAGGGAGCTGAGATGAGGACAGGCAGGTAAAAGAGTAGAAGAAAACTAATGAAAAGAATTCAGGTCTCTAACACCGTATCAATTATATTTTAGGGCGCTGAAGGAACTAGTGGAGGTGGCTATGGATCCACTCTTGGTCATTTCTTTGAGAACTGTTGAAGGACTGGCAAGAACTCCCAACTTAGAAAACCGTGGCCTTCGCTGACAGTGAAAGCGCACATCCGCATTTTGTCTCAAACTGGCATGGTCTTTATCCCAAGTAGCAAAAGAACTCTTCGTTTCAGGGTTATAGTCACCATCCCTGTAAACTTCTGAGCCTGGAAAGTTAAAGTCTCTTAGCACCTCTGCTTTCCTTCCGCCTAATTAAAAGGACCATCAAGACCTTCTGAGAAGGAAGGTCTAAACTTAGAAGCAGAATATGTTAGGATTTGGATTAATAAATCCTGCTTTGCTCCATTTTCATTATTGCAAGGAGGATATATGTGGAGAGAGAGAGAGCTTTAAAATGTTTGGTAATTAAAAACAAATTTAAGAAACATGGGTGTATTTGGGAAGCCATAACTTGCTGGGTTCGTGGTTTTTCTAACTGCTCTTTTTTAGCCAAATCTGTCTTGTAGAATATGATAGGCCTTTGACTCTACATTGTGGCTGGTCAGTCAAGCTGGCTTGTTTCTTAAGCTCTGAATTGGAATGATGATGATGAAGCACAGGGGTCAATGTGATCCCATCTATCTTGATCATGAAAGAGGAAGGGTATGAGGCCCGTCCACTAATCTGTTGTTATTGTTGTTTTAATGCAAGATCTGCAATGGTATCAGTCCTTTTCTCCATTCATAGTACCACTCATTTCCAAGTTTTGCAGCTTGGGGTTACAACAATGTTTTGTTACCTTGGCAACAAAAATCACGTTTTGCTTGCAATTCCTTCTTGGAAAAACTCCTGCTGTGAGTTATATCATAAATTAAAACATTTGTAAAGTTTACTTAGTTTTACTATTTGTTTCTGTTCCCCCCCCACCCCCAGTGATGGAATTTGGCAAAGAAGGGATGTTTTGAATATAAACTCAGGGACTACAAAATAGGACATTATACCCAAGCGATTCTAGTGGCCCTTTGAAGATCAACACAACTCCAGATTGTAAAAATTTTACTGGATTCTAAGTAGATTCAACAAATGACAGGTGCTTTTATTTCTTTATGGAAGGCCCAGCAGGAAAAAATAAACACAATGTGGATGTTTTCCAAAGCAAAAAAATAAGAAACGTGGAACTAGCTGAAGCACGTTCCCCCTTGACCATGGAGAGCAAGAAGTGACATGACACAAGCCTATCAAAATACACAGGAAAGAGAAGCGGAGAGAGATGGTTTTCTCTCTTCCCTTAATACTAACTAGAACCTGGGTCCTCCTAAAAATAGATAGATAATGATAGATAGATAGATAGATAGATAGATAGATAGATAGATAGATAGATAGATAGATAGATAGATAGATAGATAGATTTAAATAGACCAGTCACTTGATGTTCTTTTCCTGAGCTACTTTGGAGCTATGCAATGAAGTTTTTAACCATGCTACAACTATCTAGAGAAAACTAAATTTGCCAAAAGTCCAGTGAGTTTACTAGGTTGGCAAAGATTCAATCCACAGATTTCCTGAATCTTAACTTGGGATTCTTGTCTGCTACCTTTTGCTGGGTCGCAGCCGGGCTTTAACCCTGACGTGGTATACCTCTACCTTGTATTTTCTTATTCCTTCAGTGAGAAGTCTGACCTAGGTCCTGCCCTAGTAACTCCTGGCCCCAAGCCACAGAGACCTGGCTCCAAGCTGCCTCTCTTCTCTCTTCTCATCAAATGTGTAATAGGTTTCTGCTGATGAGATGTTCCCTCCCGAACTTTGCACAGTCTTTGGCAGGCATTCCCGTTCCTTGCATGAAGTTAATTTAATCAAGAATTCCTCTCAAGAGGCCGATTAGCGAGACAGCACGAAGGCCTGGCCCGTTATTTGCTTTTATTGGTTTAGGAGGCATTCACATATAAATATATACAAAGAGAATCGCCTTTCCTTGACCTTGGAATATGATGTCATCCTTCAGTCCTTTGGCTTCATCGTGTCACAGATGTTTCCCACCCAACCCCTGGATTTGGACACTTAACTACCAGTTATTTCAGGGTAGCCCTTTTTGGGGAGGGGAGAGAAAGAAATTGGGCTGCGGTCATTTAACCTAAATTTGGGTATTTTGTGGATCCAGCACATGAATCTTATTAATAACGAGAGCTGTTTTTTGTTGAAGAACATTTCTTCTTCTAGCAGCTAGGATCAATTTTTTTAGATTCCCCAATCAAATTGGCAATTTACAGTATTTTCCTGTTTCTTTTCTTATAGCTTCCTCCTTCAAATGCTCAGCATTCATTATCTGGGTGAGAGGATAGCGTATTTTAGCAGCGACCGATCAGTTAACAGCCATTCTGCACTCAGAGCCAGTTTGAAAATAATATTCTGCCTCCTAGGATTTGCCCAGCCCTAATTACTTAAACACACCAATACCCTGAATAGCAATAAATAAAAGCCTATTTCACGGTATCCTTGGAAGAATCTGTCCACTTCAAGGGAAGATGTTTTTGCTTTTTTAAAAGACTTTTCAGAATGGAAAATATTTAATGTCAAAGTGTAAGCCATAAGACGGTGAATTCCGGAAAAGTAACCATGATCAATAAATGGTAATGAAGCAAGAATGTGACTGAGAATTTACTGAGCTTGGAAGCTATACACCTTAGGTGGGGGGGGGGGAAGGTGGGCACAAGAAATGGAAGAAAATTTACTATCTTTTAATAGTCCCCCCCCCCCCGCTATGATAGTGAAGTGCTAATTGGGAGATAGAGGTTGCCAGTGGAAGTTGTTAAAACAGGGTGAGCCTTGATAGCTGAGTGAGAGCAGGATAAGAGTCTGTCTGGGTTGTTATTCCCAGTATCACCAACAACCCTTGTTGTGCGCAACTGCAGAGTTCACAAAACAGGTGTGTTGCCTTCCCACGACAAGAGCAGAGTGTGCAAAGGTGCATGTGCTCCACAGCTGAAAAGCTCCACCTTTGCTGTGGCTCTTAACACTACACTTTTGCATTTTTCCTTTTGCAAGAAAAGGAGAGACTGTGGGATTCACCTCTCAGGCTGGCTGGGATAAACGTTTGTGTGTGTTTGTTTGTTCAAATGTCATCTCACTCTCTCTAGGGACTCTGGGAGGCTTACAATAGTATAAAAAACAGTAAAAGCACTAAAATTAACCACAGTTAAATAATTCAGGTGGGCATGCCAGAAATTGCTCTACTGCGGAGGCTCAAAATTGGCCTCCCTCTGCCCCGAACGGAGGAAAGCTGGGGAAAGGGCTGAGAATTGCATTTTTCTCTGTAAATGGACTGGAAGGGGGGGGGGGGAAGGAATAGGTCGTAGATATCTTTCACTCATTCATCTTTTTTTTCTCCCCCTCAACATGCACAATGGCAGGAATAATAATCAGCTGCTACATCTTGGCAGGTTTAGCTACTCCCCTTTGTTCTCCCCTTTTTTGATCCAACGGAAAAATTGATAGCAAATTCAGTAGCTGCCATTCCACATTTGCAAAGCCTGAGCTCACTTATTTACACTGCAAATGTGGCGCCTCGGAGATGACCTGCCAGCATCCAAGACCCGCCAATAGAAGTTTAAAAATTCAGACCTGTGGCAAGGTTTTATGGGTGGTAGAAAATACGCTGGCTGAGGAATCCTGGGAGTTGAAGTCCACAAGCCTTAAAGTTGCTCAATTTGGAGACCCCTGGCCTTTATCATGAAGAGGGAAGCAAAAGGACTATTGTGATAAGCTTCTTTGCAGAACCCAGAGATTACTGGTGTTGCCTGGCTGGTTAAGTGATGGTTTTGGACCCTGTTCGTTGGTTGATAAAAAAAGGTGATGTTGAGCCAGCTGGAGAGAAAGCAACTGTACTGAGTTGTGATCTGGACTGGACTGGCCCGTGCTTTGACTAAGAACATTTAAAAAATAATACACGATAGTACTATATTGGCTTCTTTTCCAGATTCTTTTAAAAGAACAAGTTTGCGGGGAAAGAACTCTGTTGTTTACCAATGTGTTTATCCAGTTTGATAATAACTCTACAGGCAAGACAGTAGTTTTGAATGGAAGCTATTAAATAAAGTAGATTTATTTTACGAATATACATGTCCCAGGATAATGTTGCAGGATCCAATCTGTTGTGTGTAGCTTTTTTAGATTGCTAGCTGGCTATTAAATTAACCACTGAACCTACATGTAAAAAGCTACACACAGCAGCCACCGTATAAACACCATACACAGAACAGCCCAGAGCACACACAAGTTCCCTGAGGATGGGTTCCAGCATGAGTCCGAAAGCTCGGAAGACAAAACCTCTGCTCCCGGTGGCCGAGACCCAGATTGGATTAAATTTAACTTGAAGACTTGATCCCTGCTCCTCTAACCTCATTTCGATCCCGTGGTCCATCCATCTGTTTTTCTCTACGGCGGGTTTGCTTTTCATGCTCCCTAACTCTTGGACCATTTTTTTTTTAATCTGTAAAAATCTTCAGCCAGCGAGCAAATTTATTTTATGGAGGGAAGGGGCTGGGTGACATCTATAAGCCATTCTCAGCATTTTTCTTGTTATGTGGTGCTTACAAACAGCTCTGGAATGTTGTGTTTCAACAAAATATTTAAGCAGTCCCTGCACGTCTCCAAAGACTGTGCTCAAGAGCATAAGGGCCCCCGGCCACAACCCGTTCTTTAGGCATGATTTCCACTCAAAGGGAAAGCTGTGGCTATGAAAAATAGATCTTCCTTGAGAGTAATGCAGTTGATGGATTGTGTGCAATCAAGTCGGTGTTGGTTTTTTACTGACACCTAGATAAAGTTTTTCCAGGTGGTTCATCCCTAACCCCATCCTTCAATGGTCCACTCAGTTCTAGGAGTTGAAATCCACAGGTCTTAAAGTTGCCAAGGTTGGACATCCCTGGTTTATAGAATGCACCTTTCCTCTCCCTAGACCAGAGATTGTGCAACTAAGCGTCACAATTACACTGCTTCTTTTGCCAGCCTAAACACAAAAGAGAATCTGTTCGCGTTCTTTTTCATTTTTTTTTTAAAAAAAAAAACCATAAAAGGAAATTGGATCTCCATTTTCTACTTTAATAATCTTCCTGGCCTTTTGGAATTTAAATAAAAGTTGGACTGATACAATCAACACCTACCCACAGAGATATAGTCAGTGGAAAAAGTGTGAAGCTGGGTTATTTTCTGCAGTGGCGGTCATTAGCCATTGTTTACTCAGATGTCTAAGAGAATTTGCCTAGTTCAGAGCTTGGACCAAGTTTTAAAAATACTTGGGAAGGGAATAGATTTAGGTGAGAGATTTTTGTTAAGAACTTGTGGCAGATGAGAAGGGAAAATTATATCTTATATATCTTTTCTGCTGATTTACACAAAGTAGTATTCCAAATTCCACTAACTTGGTTGCTAGTCTGGCTTTTGAAAATCCAAGGCAGTGTTTCTCAACCTTAGAACTTTAAGGTGAGAAGACTTCAACTCCCAGAATTCCCCATTCAGCAATCTACTTTGTTAAATGTCCTAATGTGGGCATGTATAATACTGGCTTTAAGAACAAAGCAACATAACAAAAGTAAGGGGAATAGGCGGTGCCCACTGAGGTGGGAAGAATGCATTTTTTTTCCTTCCAAGGTGAATGTTATATCAAATAAACACATTGTGATTTCTTTGGTATTTTCTGGACAATCTTGTTCACTTCAGTAGTTTTACTGACGATTGGGTAAAGGGAAATTTTGTGCACGGATCTGTGTGGCATGACCAATGTTTCATGGCTATGTCTTTGCAAGGATGCCAACTGATGATGCATGCTCTCTCTTTCTCTCTCTCTTCCTTGGCCTACAGGTGCTTCAAGGTGCCCAACTGATTGCAGTTGCTTCTTCTGATCCTGCAGCTGCTGGTGTCGATGGATCCCCACTTCAAGGGAGCGATATCCAGGTCCAGTACGTCCAGCTGGCCCCGGTGACAGACCACTCCGCTGCTAATCCAGTGCGTAGACCATTCCTGTTCATGAATGGGGAATGGGCAGAGGGATCTCACAGCTTCCATGACACTAGCACTCTCTGTTGTTCTTCTAAACGCATCAACTCCTTTTGTTAAAACCAAATAGCCACAGCAACAGCACTTAGACTTATATACTGCTTCAGGGTACTTTGCAGCCCTCTCTAAGCGGTTTACAGAGTCAGCATATTGTCCCCAACAATCTGGCTCCTCATTTTATCCACCTCGGAAGGATGGAAGGCTGAGTCAACCTTGAGCCAGTCAGGATCGAACTCCTGGCAGTGGGCAGAGTTAACTTCCAATACTGCATTCTAACTACTGTGCCACCACGGCTCAATGCAGCTATACCTGCTTTCAAATGTTTCCATGAAGTTAGCCCTCCCCAACACGGTGCTCTCCATAATTCCCAGGCTTGGAATTTTGGAATCTATAGTTGAACCTGACTCAACAGAGTTGAGAAAGTCTGTTGGAAGTCAGACTGAAATACCAAACTGTAGATGACACTACAAAAAAAAATGAATTGTGCAATATTCAGGTAGGGAATGTGAAGGAAGTTCATAATTATGTAGCATTCTTATTTTGTCTTCCTTTCTTCACAATCATCATCAATCCATTTGGGGTTTTCTCACCTCTGGCATGTATGTGCCTACAGCATTGTCAGTATTAAGACCTCCTGCCAGAACTGAGAAATTAGTCCCAACCTTTATACATTCTGTTTTCCAAGCTCTTCTGCCTGCAACATTAACCAGGTGCAACGTCCTAGGTGGCCTTGCTCTACATTAGGGAATGAGGGACTTTTTAGGAGCAGGAGCTTGATGGGTCCCAGTGTTTTGGCAGTTTCCTCTTGTCCACACATGGAAACACAGGCTTCCCTCCTTTCAGTGCCCCCCATAAATATTCATTTCCCCCTTTAACCCTCCCTTACTTTTCTCCATCCCATGATCTGCGAAGGTTGCTCCGTATGAAATGATAGTGTGAATCTGTCATGTTTTTAATCTCCCTTCTCCTCCTACGTTCCCTTCGCATCGAATGGCTGGCTAGGAACTCTGCAACGATAGGAGATGGAGAAACCCGAACGCTGTCATCTTGTGGGTTCTTGGGCTGAGTGAGTCTGGCCTCCTGGTGAAAGCCCTCTGTGCCTCCCTCCACACCTTTCCTCCCGTTGAACTCAATGGGGAGGCAGACTGCCCACCATCTCCTTTTGGCTCTTCTCGCATGCCTTTAACGGGAGCTGCTGTTTTTGAGCCCAGCGATAAATCTTTACATCTGTTGGCAGCGAGGCTGGAATTGCTCTCTTTCAGACACTTTGCACCGTGTTAGCTTTTAATATTGTGGTTAACCACAGAGATTTATACCATGCTGCAGATCAGCCTAAAGGAATGCTGGCCCTTAAAGGACGGCAAGGATACGTAAAACTGCAGGTTAAGCTAAAGAGAGAGAGAGAGAGAGAGAGAAGCACGCTGGAGCTGATCGGGCGGATTGCTGAGTAGGGGAGATGCGTGGCAAGGAACCTAAAGACTGTAAAACGGAAGTCTGTCTAAGGATGGAGCGAGGGTGAAGCTCCTGGGAGAAACGTCACAACGCCTTTTGTTTCTTCCTGTGCTTCGTGTCCAGGTGGTGAACAGCTGGAAGCATCGAGTTATCCCTGCTCAGATCAGGTTCAGTTGCTGCGAGAACAGGGCTAGGCTTGTATACAAAGCTCTCTGTGTAGCTACCACACCTCTGTGATAGTCAGACAATGCTGCCTAGCTCAGAAGCTTCCATGCTTCCATGTTGATGGAGGACCGTTCGTTTAGCGACCATTACAGTGGCACTGAAATAGGGGACTTACAACCGGTCCTCACGCTTATGGCTGTCACAGCCTCGCCATGGTCGCGGGATCCAAATTTAGGTGCTCGGCATGTATTTCCAATGGTTGTAGCATCTTGGGGGGAGTCATGTGATCACCACTTGCGACCTTCCAACAATCAGGGGAAGCCAGATTCACTTAATGGCCCCGTGATTCATTTAACAACTGCAGCGATTCGCTTCACTGTGCGGGAAAAGGAGTCATAAAATTGGGCACGACTCTGGTAACCACCGCCTTGCTTAGCCATGGAAATTCTGACCCCAATTGCTGTTGTAAGTTGAGGACTACCTATCCTCTCACGCTAAAATGCCAGGCAGGTGGGATCAGCTTCAAGGACATCCCGCCGTGGGGCTGCTGGTGTGATTCTCCCGGCCGGCCTTGGGGGTTCCGCACAGCGATGCCCAGCCTCCCGAGGAGCAGAGGTTGGACCCAGATCAGGTCCTTAGATGGCTACCAGGTACCACGCTTGGGAGGCAGTGCCAGCCCAGAGCGCCTTGGGCACAAAGGGTGCCAGGGCTCACCTCAGCTGATGTTTATTTTCGTGCGCTGATTGCATTTTTCCCCTCCAGATCCTCTAATGCTCCCTGACATGTTAAATTACAGTAATAACACTGGTGTGCCACCCAAGATTTGTTTTTCCTTCCTTCGGCTGCAATCGGTGCGAGAGGAAACGTTTTCCTCTTAAAGCCGGCCCTTCGGAAAGCCTTCCACATCTGGTTAAACGTGGGATAATTAACCCAGCCCTTGAGAAGGAGCTATTTATTTAAGCGATTCCTTCCTTCCTTCCTTCCTTCCTTCCTTCCTTCCTTCCT
>QLTV01004222.1:1744239-1789570 GCA_003457575.1 Thermophis baileyi
CTTCCTTCCTTCCTTCCTTCCTTTCTTTCTTTCTTTCTTTCTTTCTTTTTTTCTTTCTTTTTCTTTTCCCAGGTTTTGGGTTATATTTTAGCTGCACTCAAACTGCTGTTGTAAATGTTCTGATTAGTCAGTTGTGTATTGGGGGCTGGGGGGGAAAGAGCAATTGAGATGACCTGCAAATTAACCGAGGAGGGGACAAAATCTGTTATAACAGTTATTACGGGCAGGAGAGTCAACAGTATTAGACAGTAATTCATTTCAAAGTGTTTGCCCTTAATTGGGGAAGAAAGAGTCGCCTTCCGAATTCACGGCCAGCTCTTCTTGATAAATCAGCCTGGATTCCTCGTGCAATAAAACTGGAGGAAGAAAAGCTATTAAGGCAGCCTTCATCCTTTGTTCACTTCAGCCCCTTATAAAGAAGGAAGAGATGGTGGAAACAACTTGAGCAGAGTACATAAAACCAAAGTGCCAACATGAATTGTTTAGACCTTTGCTGGGCAGGAGACAGACAGGGGGCTTCTAAGGCACCAAAGCTGAGGTTGGAGCTACTGTTCCTCTGGAGGAAGAGAGAGCCTGGGAGAGAAAAGTTGTCACGGGGCTGTTTCTTTGCAGGATAAGAGCATCTTTGCAGGATATGAGCCACGGTGGCGCAGTGGTTAGAATGCAGTACTGCAGGCTACTTCTGCTGCCTGCCGACTGCCTGCAATTTGGCAGTTCGAATCTCACCAGGCTCAAAGTTGACTCAGCCTTCCATCCTTCCAAGGTGGGTAAAATGAGGACCCAGATTGTTGGGGGCAATATGCTGACTCTGTGAACCGCTTAGAG
Source organism: Thermophis baileyi (assembly GCA_003457575.1). Lineage (NCBI taxonomy): Eukaryota > Metazoa > Chordata > Lepidosauria > Squamata > Dipsadidae > Thermophis > Thermophis baileyi. The sequence continues at coordinate 1,745,065 of QLTV01004222.1, forward strand.
AGGGCTGTAAAGCCCTGTAAAGCGGTATATAAGTCTAAGGGCTATTGCTAACTTCCGAACCTCACAGTCTAGTTAACTAAGAAAGTATATGAGAGAAGGAGGCATCTGCTTCCTGGATCTAGTGCTTATCCTGTCCATCATATCCTCACTCTCCAAATTGCAAGCGTGGCTGGCTGAGGAATTCTGGGAGTTGAAATCCCGAAGTCTTAAAGTTGCCAAACCCTGATCTAAAGCAAAGTTCTTGAGGAACAGAGCAGGTCTAAAAACAGTTTTACAAAGAGTAGCCAATCACTCTTCCCAATTGCTGCTTTCCACTCTTCATTCTCTCCCTTGGCAGTAACTCAGAGGGAGGTGTGTTCTTCAGGAGGGACACAACATAGATCACAAATAAAGGAAGTTGTTTCAGACTTCTATCACTGGTGCATTTTTTTGGTGCCTGGCTAGCCACAGTTGGGTAATGGAGAGCTGGACCATAGAGAGTTTTGTTCAGACCCAGCACGGAAATACTTTCTTTAATGGCAGTTGAGCCACGACCCCTGAAGGGGCAGCCGAGCCCTCTGATGGTAAACTCTGGTGTGTTTGTTTGTTTGTTTGTCTCTCTCTCACACTCTTGTGCAGAACACAGACTCCCTTCACTCAGCCATCCAGCCAGAAATGCAAATAGATCACGGAGCCATTCAGATTCAGTAGGACAGGGTGACATGGCCGCCACCATCTCAGCTCGTGGACAACAGCTAAAGATTCCGGTCGCAGAGCAAGTTCATCGTTTCTGCTCAGCCTGCAGGACCTTTCCAGGACCTTTCCTGTACATATGAGTGTGATCTGTCTCCTCTGACCTGGTTTGTATGGAACCACTGGCAGATCTGATTGCTTGGACCAAGTCGTGGCGCCGTGGAACTGCCATCCTTCCACTCCGTTCCTAGGATACGTGGTTTAACTTGAGGGGGGGGGAGAAATCAGCCTCGCGGGAGGGAAGATCTAGCTAACTTTCATTAACCCAACTATTTCGAGTGATGTAATTGCACCACCGTTTCTTCTCCTCCCTGACTCCTCCCTGCAAATATCCCTAGACGTCTTCTCAGAGACAGGGTTGTCTTGCAACGCATACCTTGTTACTCAGAAAGAATCAAGAGTGCAAATATATTTTGTTGTGGAAAGAAGTTTTTTTTTTTTTAATTTGCTATGTTTGTAATAACAAAGAGAGAGAGAGAGATGTATTTAAAAAAAATGAAAGTGGGACGGAGGCAGGCCCATGATCATAAATGTTAGCTTCTTTTGCTGCTGGTTTTCCCATTTCAGTGTAATCATAAAAAAAAGGAGGAAAAAAAAGCATACAAGCAGAAACTTTGCCTCTTTGGCGGGATGGGTATTCTTCCAACTACTTTTTTAAAAGGGGAAAAACTACTATCCACCACTGTAATTATGCATTTCTAAAGAAATAAATGTGTATTTATGAAGACCATTTTGAAAATTTCTCCCTGAGGTGTTACACACGCTCCCAGCTAAGGCTTATGGTCACTCACTCAACACACAGGTAGTTGGTCAACAATCACAGTCACATCACTTGTCTCACTTCTCTCTCTCTCTCTCTCTCTCTCTCTCTCTCTCTCTCTCTCACACACACACCCACACACACACCACACACACACACACACACACACACACACACACACACACACACCTTGACTAGGCTGGCAGGCACTAGCCAGAGGGATGGAAGCCACCAAGTCTGCACCCAAAGATGACTCTGAGAGTTGGTGATGGATTTCGGGACCCCTTTTATCCCCCAAAATCCTGGCTTTGTTGATTGACAAGACTGGCAGATGTTGATGGGACTTGAGTGGGAAGTTCCTATGTGTTGAGGTCCAACTTATTTTGTCTGGTTCAGGTGACGTCTTTGTCTATGTTTCCTTTCCAGTTTGATTTCTTCTTAAGTACCCACCCCGGAGGGGTCTTTTAGACCGTTCCACCTCGCGTGTAACAGTTGGTGCCAATTCATAGCCGTGGCTACCAAAATAGCCTTGCTAACTAAGGAGGTTGGGTTGCCCCAACCAAGCCTTGCTCACTCATTCCTGTCCATTACAAAAGCTCTCATGTTCCAAAGCGTCCTGGTTTTCCAGGACTTGTCTTTGCATGCATGCCTATTTCTTGTTCAGAGAAAAAAAAAAAAAACAAAGCCAAAAGTCCTATTTAACAAATTGCCTTGGGAACTATAGAAGCAAGAATTGATTTGGAGCCCAAGTTTGGGATCCAAGTTTTTCTGTATTTGCACGAACCTTCTCATCCAGAATAACTGACTTCGCATTAGGGCATTTCCTGCCGTTTTCTTCTCTTCTGACAAAAAAGACAAGGGGGTGCATTGCCCTAAATTAGGGTTACCCTATCTAAAAACTCCCTTTTCATGACCCTGTAATCCCCTATCTGGAAGGACAAATAAACCAGGATAACCCTTAGCACAGTTTCTCTCCTCAGTCTGTTCTTATCTCACATCACTGGTTCAAACAAAGAGGCAGTTGAAGAAGCACAGAAATGATCTAATGTGTGTCAGAAAAACAAGTCATGTAAGTTGTGTGAGAGCAGGCTGAAGCTGCCATACCTAAGGATAAAGCAGGTACATAAGTGGGGTGGAAAAAAAGTCAGGGTGGCAATTTGCAAAGAAAACCTCACTGCTGGGCGAAGGACCGAAGGACCGTTAGGTACCAAAAGGCCAGAATTAGCCCCCTGGTTCTTGTAAAAACATCTCAGGAATTTTTAGTGTTGTCTTCTGCAGTTTGGCTAGAAGATAGTTTTTCTTCTTTTTGTGCAAACACTTAGCTCTTAACTGCAGATAAATGCGGGAAATTGCAATCAAGCAGAAAATTTATTTGACCGAAGGAAAATAAGTCCGGGGCTTGGCAGTCCTGTGGTGATTAATTTCCCCCCCCCTACCGTGCTCCGTCATAAATTATCACTCTGTTTTCAGTGGAGAAACCAGGCTCAGCCAATCTGAAAGATTGATAGAAACTCTAATCTTGGAGAAGACGATAAAGAGCCTCCATCTGCCAGGTTTCCAGCTTCCTGTTTGATCTGGGACGTCAACATTTTCCCCAAGGACTCAAAATCCTCTTCTTTAAAATGGAAGTAAGACATGGTTTCCTCTGTGGTCCTCAACTTACAACCGCAACTGAGCCCAAAACTTCTGTTGCTAAGCGAGACATTTGTTAAGGGAACTTTGTCCCGTTTTACCACCTTTCTTGCCACAGTTGTTAAGTGAGTCATTGCAGTTGTTAAGTTAGGAACACGGTTGTTAAGTGAATCTGGCTTCCTCGTTGACTTTGCTTGTCAGAAGGTCACAAAAGGGGATTACCTGATCCCGGGATAATGCAACCGTCATAAATATGAGTCAGTTGCCAACTGTCTGAATTCTGATCACGTGACCTTGGGGATGCTGCAACAGTCGTAAGTGTGAAAAATGGTCATGTCCCTTTTTTCAGTGATGATGTAGCTTTGAACGGTTACTAAATGAACTGTTGTAGATTGAGGTCTACCTGAACTAGTTTGTGTGAAAAACAATAGTGTACCTGACCATCAAGAATACCAGGTTTAACTTAATCAAGACACAATACATGCTCCCTAAAACATCACCTGGGAAAAAACTTTGAAAAAGCTATCCCAGAATCCTGGAAACAGTTAAACATGGGGTGACCATCTTTAAATTCCCTGATGTCAGGCAAGATTCAGAAAGTTACTGCAGAACCTGGTCATCTGGCATTTTCTCTCTCTTTCCAAGGCACCTCCGCTTTTTTCTTAATCTGTGATTAATCATTCCATCTTTTGGAAAGGGAAGGAAATAAATTTCTCTGTTTCCAAATTAAGCTTCTCTCTCTTTCCTGAAACGGATCCAGAACAGACCAGGCTAAGATGGACTTTGGTGGGTTTGTTGTCCAGCAGTGGGAAATCTTCTACTGTCCTGCCCATATTGTGTAAACCAAGTAACCAAGTTACCAGTAAGGCTGGCTGGGGAATTCTGGGAGTTGAAGTCCACAAGTCTTAAAAGTTGCCAAGTTTGGAGACCCCTGAATTACAGTAACACATCTGTGAGGAAAAATATACTGTATATGTTTCCCCCCCCCCCTTGGTGGGACTTGCAACTCGGTTGCTGAATTGGAGAGTTTGCTCAAAGAACTCCCGTTTTTTTCTTCTCTGGGAAGCCTTTCGGACCTGTTCCGACAACCCAGTTTCTCTCAGGTCAGGAGCCTGAAGCTAAATTTGTATAAAACGCTAACCTTGGGTTTTTGGCTACTTATGACGTAACTTGAGAAGAAAGCTGATTTGGTCCTATAACAGTCCGATTTAATATATGAATGCAGAAGGTGGGTTATTTCAGTAACCCAATTAAATGTGCTGTGTTAATCCAACCGTGGAGAAACCAATCGTTTCTCTTGGAGAGCCGAATTCGCAAAGCAGAAATATCTTGGTCCTTTCTCCCCAAGCGGTTCCTCCTCCTCCTCCTTGGAAACCGACAGAGGGTGTTTCCTGTTTGTTTCCAGCCCAAGGAGGGTTAAACATGTGTAAAGAGGAAGGGAATCCCTATTCTGGAACTTGAGACCTTCCAGCTGAGAGCGGAGAGAGAGATGCAGGCGGACGTCACAACCCTCCTCGCCGCACTCGGCTCCCGTGTCAAAGGAAGTCTGCCGAAGGCGCACCGAGGGCTGCGGCACCACTGAGGATAGAGATATGTAATGCCATCACTTCCGACTCCGGTGAGTAGGAAACGTGTCAGTCTCTGAAGTAGCATTGCAAAAAAAAAAAAAAAAAAAACCAACCAAAAATAAACAAAAAAAAAAAAAAAAAAAAAAAAAACCAACCAAAAAACGTGCGGCTCTTTTCACAGCTTGTGGGCCTCTCCAGCAATGGAGAAACAGCTTTCAAAGCAGAAACTGTGGCATCCGTGGCTCCAGTACAAAACTTTAATCCCCTTGCCCTCTGTACAAACACTCTGACCCGCCGGTACCCCAGTCCCTTGACACCTGCCGAGAATTTAAAAAGAAAGAAAGTGGAAAGAAAGCAAGGCCCCCTAATCTGTGAGTATCCAGGCCATCTCTCCACAAAGTTTCGGATGTCTTTGGTTTGGGGGAAAGGCAGCTGCAGCTCTGTGGGCTGAAGTCTTCTGCTTATGATCCGGCATCTCCTCGGAAGGGCAAATGATAGCAAGGCATCAGCCTTGGGAGTGGGGGGGGGGAGTGATGGAGATGGTTGTGCGTGTGCCGTCCGAAGAAGTGCCAGAGAGGGAGGGAAATCTTGCTCTCGTCATCCTATAGAAGAAAAGGGTGTTAAGCATCTTCCCCCCCCCCCCAATGCACACACCTCCAGACACGTGCACCAAGGTTTAATTGTCGGCATGTCTCTTGAGTGCATTGATGCTTTCATTTCTGAACTGTCCATTTCCAGGGGTCTCTATCGGGGGGGGGTGTTCAGTTTCAGCATCATTTAAAGCAAATTCATTCTGCAAGCTGTCTTGTTTTGTCTCATTTGATGGAGTTTAATCTCGGGGCGCTTTCCCCCCCCCCCCCAAACCACTCGTTCTCTTCAGCCAGAGCAAAGGATTATTTGGACAATCCTTAAAACTGCAAAGGGCAGGTTAAAAACCTACCGAAGGGTCAGGAACCTGGGAGACTAAGCAGAAAGAGGGGGGTGTTGTTTTAAGCCCCTCCTTCTGATTTGAGGAAGCAGCAGTCCATCACAAGAAATGAATATGCTTGTGCTGATGTGTCTAGGGTACTGTGTTTTTCTTTGACCATTCTAGTAATTTAAGAGTGAAGATCTTGCAGGATCTCGTACTGGAAATCTGTGAAAGTGAAGGCACAGAGGATCTGCGTGCCAGTTCCCCAGATTCTCCTGCATTTGGGCTTTTTACAGATGTTTGTTTTCCTGGTATGGAATCAAGGTGTGCCATTAGATGCTGCTTTGGCTTCATAAGGCAGAACCTTTTCATCACTTTTCGTCTCTCCCACAATATTTTTCCCGAGGGAAACACAGGTTTTCATGGTAGAATTCTCCCCGCCTGCCCCTCCCCCCACTCTGTTTTTAAAGCGCCCCCCCCCAAAAAATTTACAGTTGCCACTTGCGCCTCTCCTGATATCTGATCGTACCAAGTTCTGCCCATTTCCCATAATTGTTCTATTTTCAAGATTCAGCATCTCTCTCTCTCTCTCTGTGTGGTGCCTGGTTTTGATTTCCCTTCTCTATCCTCCATGTTGCTTGCGTTAAGCGCCTGTTTTCCATTACAAAGCTTTGAGACAGACCAAAAGGACAGTCACATTTTCCGAGCCTAAATATCTCCCTCCCACCCCTTCCTCAAAATTATTCATTTCGGCAGGATGTTTCAGGGGGAGGGGGGAAGGCAGCACCGAAGCAGGTAGATTGATGGTTGGGGTGGCTTCCTTCGGTGTGGTCTTCCTTGGGGGGGACGGGGGGACGCAGGAAAAGATTCAAGAGAGGCGTCTGTTTCCGTCATGGAGATGTAAAATGTTTCCAAATGATTTTAGAAGCTCTTAGTTTTATTTATAATGCATTGTTTGTGTTACTCTCCATCCAGATGGAAATGAAACGGAGCTCAGAAATACAGCAGATGCGTTCCCAAAACTTAAAAGCTTTCCCATCTGCAGTGATGATACAAATTGGCTGTTAATTCTTAAGTCAACAAGCCAGAATGCAGAGTCAGTTTAACCCAGTTGATGTGAGCTTGCACATTGCACCAAGCTACTCCTCTGAGCTGTGGCTTGTGGGGCGCTCCACAATGGTCATATGTAACACTCAATGCACATAGGGTAAGGTTGGGGTCTCTCTGAGCATACACCCCCAGGACACATAGGAGCCCCTTAAATTTTGGGGGGAGCCTCGTCTGCTGTAAATGATGAAAGTCAATAACAATTGCCTACCATGTTGAAATAAGAAAAGAACAAAAATGGGCATAAGTGTATACATCATATCCTCACCATCTTCAGGAAAAAAACAGGAAATTTCCACATGGGGTATATTCTACTTATTTGATGTGTTTGGACTGATTCCCGGCTTCCTAATTCCCTGACATTTGTTGTCACCTTAAATCCATTTGCACCTTAAATCCATTTATTATAAACCAGTGTTTCTCAAACTTGGCCCCTTGAAGATGTGTGGGCTGGGGAATTCTGGGAGTTGAAGTCCACACATCTTCAAGGGGCCAATTTGCAACTTCAGTGGTTCATTGATCTATCATCTAAGTCAAAATCGAACCACCTAGGGCTCTGCGGCCTCCATCCCCACAAGCTTCCGCAGGAACTCTAGAGGAAAAATCCTTTAATGGCCAACTTTTCCATGCCGTTGTTCTTCGTTTGCAAAGCGGGGACACTGACAACTTTTGTGTGCTTAATCATGTGTGTGTGGCGCTAGACAGACTTTCAATGATCAAGTGTTAGCAGACAGCTCTGTAAGTAATGAGGCTTTCCCAATTATCCTGGTCCTCTTCCCAAATATTTATTTAGTTATGCATTTTTTGCACGCATTCTCTCTCTCTATCTCCCTTCCTCCTCCCCTGAAGCTTGTGTACATACGGAGAAGGCGAAATGAATCCATTTCATGGGTTAGTCATGGTGGAAAGTCTCAGCAGATTGAATGGCTTTTTATCAATGGCATGGGGTAGGGATCATATTAAAGAGCGTGCCTAATGATTATGTGGCATGCAAATGAGCCTCTGCGTTGTGTATTAACGATAAAACACCACACCCCCTGATGTGGATCAGGATAGGCGAGGAAGATGGGCGGTTTAGAAATAAGATTGTGTGTGTGTGTGTGTGTGTGTGTGTGTGTGTGTGAATACAAAAGCTACGAGGGACGCAAAGAGCCATGGAAAGATACATGCTCGGTATTACAAGACAAGATAGAAAGAACTGGATTAGAGAACAAATGAAAGTATACGATATCAAGAGAGTGAAAGAATTTAAATGGAAATGGGCTGGTCTCATAGCAAGAAGAACTGATGGCCGGTGGACCAAGGCAGTCATAGAATGGATCCCACTGGATCAAAAGCATCCATGAAAGAGACCTAAAACAAGATGGATCGACCACATCAACAAGTATGGCGGACCCAACTGGCAAACATGTCAGGGTATGTAGATTTAATAGCTGTAAGCTGATGAGAGGCTGTAAGCGGAGGCAACCGGAAGCTGATGCAATGTGAATGAGGCAGCAGGGTTACTGCCACTTTAAGAAGCTGGGTATGAAGCTGCCTATATAAGGGAAGCCATTAGAGGGCGTTTCCCTTCTCCTCATGTTCCCTCTGTCCATGTAGTCTCATTGCTCTTCTCCGTGTATCAGTAGCTGTAATAAGGTATTTAACCACGTATACGTTTGTATATATTTAGCTGTACATAAACCACTATTAAGTATCTAAAGGCTCTGTGTGCTGTGTGTTTTGCTCCTGGGTTTATCTCATAATACTAATCACGCTGCACAAACTCTGACAAAACGAAAGCTCAGGACCGTATAAATTGGAAACCTGCGGAAGGGCATCAAGCCTGCAGACTGTAGGATGCCTCGTGGGATAGCTTAGCGCAATCCTTTGGTGCTCCAGCATGCCTGAATTTTGGATGCACAACCTTTCCAAGTCAAAACTATGGCTCACACATTTGCTCACACGATTCTGGCTGCTTCCATAGATGCAAGCCACATTTCTGGCTTTTATACAAGATGTGCTGGCAACTGGGCCATGCAATAGAGTTGCATGGTTAAATTTGTTCGCCCTAGGAATTCTGCTGAAGTTGTGTATGTGTCTGTTTGTTTGTGTGACTGCCCGGATTCACTGGTCATGCTCTGTTGCCTTCTCTCTGGCACCTCCATTGCTGTAATTGATTTCCTTCAATTGAACCCTTGGGCTAGTCTCTGGACGTCCCAGCCTAGAAAACTGTCTTCAAGGTTCTGGTTCTCCATCCCAGCTAATCCAGCTCCAGTCACACTTGAGGTGTTTTTGATTAGATATCATTTTTATTGAGGCTCATCAAGCCTCTTGGAGTGAGCTGGGTTGTGTTTCCACATCCTTCTTGGGCTGGCTCCGTTCTTTGGCTCAGAGTGCAAGGCTTATAAAAGGGTCAGTGTAAACACTGCTGGGGAGGACTTAATTATGTGGGCTTGTCAGAATATTTACCTTCTTCCTCTCTACAGTGCCAAACACTTGATCAGTTTGGACACAAGATGTGGTGGAGACTGAAAGCGGCAAAACACTCAGCCCTTTTCTGTGCGGTTGGGTGTTGGAGGATCTGGCGCTCTTTAATATACCGTGTTTCCCCGAAAATAAGACCCTGTCTTATATTTTTTTTTGAACCCTGAAATAAGCGCTTGGCCTTATTGCCATGCACTCAAAAGCCCGATTGGGCTTATTATCAGGGGATGTCTTATTTTGGGGGAAACAGGGTATATATATATATATATAGATATAGATATATTTAATTTCTTGCTTTCCACAAATAAGCGGATATGTGCCAATGTCTGTGCTCCCCCCTGAAATATTGGCCATGAGTTGCAGAGATGGGAAAGGCTAAGCCATGGTTCATTTATCCAAGTTTTGTTAAACTAGCCCTAGTAGCCTGCTGCCTAATGTTCGAGTTATACATTACCCTATGTAAACATGCATGGTTTGATGAGTGACTTTCGGTGACTGAGGTATTTTTTGCACGTTATCCATTTCAGCAACCCAGTTTGGAAATGTTGCCTTTGGTTTTGCTAGTAATGTACCTACCATAGATTGTCTGGAAATCAACCGTGTCTTTTACAAAGGTATGTGCCAGCCACGACTGGTGTATGCCCTTAGAGCCCAAGACAAATCTGTACTTGATTAAGGGCCTATGTCCCACCCAGCATGAAAAAAGTTGAGTTGGAGAACCTGAATCTAGAGGGGTTCCTGGCTTCGTTCCAAGGCCAGGCTGGGCATTGAAGGTCACTTCTTTTAGAGTTGAAGGTCACTTCTTTTAGAGTTGAAGGTCACTTCTTTTAGAGTTGAAGGTCACTTCTTTTAGAGTTGAAGGTCACTTCTTTTAGAGTTGAAGGTCACTTCTTTTAGAATTGTTAAGGCTGAGAAACATTGATGGAAGCCAAGCCCAGTTGATTCCCATGGAAAGCAAAGATAACTAGATTTCCATCACTGATTTCAAGGATGGGTCAGGATACCTTGGCTGTTGTTTAGAATCCTTGCCGTGATCTGTTCCTCAATCATCTCTAAACTCAGCCTGCTCTTGCATTAATGGGTGGCTTGATTTCCACCGGGTTCTGCAACAGCAGGTGGCCATGTGTTTGGCACCCGGCTCTTTCCTTGCCCTCACAAGTTCCCCTCTCAGCAGCTCCCCTGGCCGCAGGGATTACAGCTTCTGACTTTTATCTCCCCGTCTCTGTTGAAATCCCTGTTGGAAATGTGTCTGTTCTTCTTTGTCAAGGACTGTAACGCATCGGTCTTCCTGGTGATCTCTATGATTTCACTCCATTACTGGGTGTTCTCTCTTTCCGTGGTGGTAAACAGTAGCCACTCTTAATTCAACTCTGAGCCTGATTGGCTTGTAAAATAGATGAGACTCTCTGCCAAGGGTGCAAAGCTTTAAGTTCAACGCAGTCCTCTTTAAAAAATAAAATAAAAAAAATCCCCAGGATTATGTTGCAAAGGAACATCATGCAAGCCCGCTCTTCCCTCCTTTAAGACGAGAAACTAGAGTTGAAGATCGCTGAGCTGCAGGGTCCCACAAGCAGAAGACTCTTTGACGTCATTCCTTGCTTTACCCCACTGAGAAATATGGCAGGCATGGGTATAAATGTTTTGGCTGTGTTCTCTGACATTCGTGAAACTGCTTTAGTCCTTGGCACAAGGACGGGGCCCAGGGTGGGGTCTTCTAAGGGAAAGGGGAAGGCTTGAACCCTTTTGCAGCGTCGAAAATACCGAGCAGATGAAATTGATTCTTCTCGCTTGGCTGCCGATTCATTTTCTTGTGCAACTTTATTGGAATCTGCTGGTTCCCCCTCTCCGCGCACTGCTTCCCCCATAGCGGCCGCGTCCAAATAGTCACTCATGCAACCGAACCAAGCCCATCTTCTCCTCTCTTGACATTCCCAGCTGATGGAAGGCAGAGGAAATATTTGGAGATCTCCCTTCCCAAAGGACCTTGCGGTATTAATCCCCCAGCTCTCGCCATGATGCTATTGGCACCTTGTCAAGGTTTTCTTATACAAGAGAGTCGAACTCTGTTGTTGGGCAGGCAAAGAATTCAAGGCTGAGACAGCAACTGGAGAGCCAAGTGTGGACAGATGCAGGCAGTACCCAAAGTCTACAAATCAAAGACAGACAAAGATCGATTCTGCTCATCCCGATCTGTCCTCCTCCTCCTTGTTATGGATGTATTATTGATTAGCCAGACCGGCTTGCCTTGGAAATGTTTTCATTGCTGAAGTCAAATGTTGGCGGCTTATGGTTAACAACCTCTTAGGCTTTTTTTTTTTAAAAGAAAAGCTTAGGTGAATTTCCATCATTTTGTTATTCTGCTCAGTTGGCGTGATTTAGGATGAAATATTTCTTTTGAAGTTGAACCTGGTACTAATGAGACTCTAGACTTTGGATTCCCTTCCCAGCGCGGTTCAAAAGTTGATACAAGTGCTACGTTCAGGTCTCCATCTGATTTTGCAGCAGGCAGCCAAGGGACCTTAAGCCTGGAATTCTCTGAAATATCTACTGGGAATGCATCTTCTAGCACTGATGATTTTCCTTGGTTGAGTCAGCAAATGTCTGCAAGTAAACCACCAAAGAAAGCATAAGGACCACACAGGTCTATCCTGAGCTACAAATATTCTCTTTTATTGATTATCATAAAGACTCACATACATAGGCATGAGTTTAAGGTTTAACGGCACCGGTCCCTTGCACTACTGACAAAATGATGTTAGGACTTTTCCCCTGTTGTAGAATGACATCTGGCTGTCTGACTCACAGGATCCAACCGAAGTCATGAATACCAGAAGGTAATCTTCTGGGAGACAACAACATATTCTTTTCCCAAAGAAACCGGTCCTTGGGGAGCAAACTTTGACCCTAATAGCTTCATTCCCAACAATATATCTAAAAATAAAATAAGTAGCAAAGAAAAATGGAAGATGTTGTGAACCATGAGAAAGGACCTAACATTTATTAAAAGTTGTTACTGCTATGATAGAGTAAAAAATGGTGGTCTCTGCAGCCAAGTTCTCTGGCCAACAAGTTGAAGACGGTGCTTCTGTGAAATTACAAGTCTCCTTACAAACCTTTTTCTCCAATGAAGAATTATATTTATGCTACTCTGTATGCTAGCCTGTAGAGGAAAAGCAAATCCGGCACACTCGGAACTTCGAGCGAAAAATAGCTTCCCATTTTCATTTTTGCTTATCAACTGAGGTTGGTCAAGATGGAGCCTATTCCTTATTCTCCTAGGTTGGGACACTTCCCACCTTTTGAAAGGTTGAACTCGATGATCTCTTCCATCAGAGGACGCTGAGAGCAGCCAATGTGCCTCCCCCAATCTCCCCTCTAACTGGCAATGCTATTTCTGTTTCTCCATTGTAAGCACGAAGGTCTTTTTTTTTTTTTTTTTGCAGTATGCGTGGAAATAAATCTCTCTGCTTCTCTTGATGGACTGCTGAAATTGGAATGCATGCCCTCTGAGGATGAACCTCAACTGACAGTGACAGATCGACTTAATTTGTTACGTATTTCATTTGCAGCCTCTTAAGTGACCAAAGGATCATTTCCATTTCATCTTCAAGAGGCAGGCTCCAAAACTCGTGGAGGGGGTGCAGATAAGTCAACGGCTCTCAGATAGATGGGAATCTGATTTTTCTCTACTGAATAATGCTTGGGAATCTGTTACCCAACAGAATTAACGACGATTCTGATTGGCTGTTACCAGAATAGTCAACCAAATATTGATGAAACTTTAGGAGGACTTGATTGTTCCCTGAAGAAATCTTAGAAGTTGACAGCAACAGAAGTAGGTGGATGAAAGGTTTTTGGCTCAGGCTAGCCAGTCAGCCTGTTTCAAACCTTTCTCCACCGTGCTTAGACATTTTGGAAGATCAGGTAGCATCGACGCTGTTATGTGAACACAGGAAGTCCAGAAGAAACGGCTTCAACCCATCAGCTGCAGACCTGCAGAACATCTGCTAGTCCCATAAATGCTCTGGAATGTTGAGCCGTTGTTCTACTTTCCTTACAGATGTCAGATGCGCCGTTGTCCATGTGTCTTAAATATATTAATAACAGCTCTTCTTAGAAATATCTCCTTCGTCTCCTGCTGGGAAGCACTGTAGGCTCCAAATCTATGAAGGATGTGCACGCTACAGTTTTGTATCCAACATTCAGGTCTCTAAAAGTCTGTAGAGATTCTCAGTCCTCCAGGTCATGGTTGTCCCAAAGGTGCTTTTTCGGGAGGCAACTGGACTTTCTTGTTTTTTCTTTGAAGACATTTTGCTTTTCATCCAAGAAGCTTCTTCAGCTCTGACTGGATGGTGGGGAATGGAAGGATTTCTATTCCTTGCAGACAGCTGGTCATTTGCATCCTTTCAGAGGGTTGTTGAAGCACTTGGAGGTTTATCTGTGTCCTCAGGGTCCCCTGAGTGGCGCTCCTGGTTCCTGTAGTCTGCAATTTTTTCCTCTGGAAATTCATTCATACTCCCACACCGTTCCAAGGGTGTTCATCCCAAATTGTATAGCTGAAAGTCTGTAGAGATTCTCAGTCCTCCAGGTCATGGTTGTCCCAAAGGTGCTTTTTCGGGAGGCAACTGGACTTTCTTGTTTTTTTTCTTTGAAGACATTTCGCTTCTCATCCAAGAAGCTTCTTCAATCTCTATTTAATTCTATTTAGAACCAAGCTTGCTCCTCGTCAACATGTGGATTTTTTCAAAGATGGTCATCAAGTTCAAAGCTGAGATAAAGCAGCTTCTGATACTTTATGCACAAGACCTTTTGGTCATTGAAGGCAGGTGGTTCTTCATCCTTGCAACGCTGGCTCCCCCTTCCCTCTGGCTTTGAAACTGTCCTTGATCGTCCCCCTCTGTCGGACCGTCCTTTCTATACTTGCTCTCCAGACCTGTCCGAAGCCAGATTCACTTAACAACCGTGTTACTAATTTAACAACTGCGGCAATTCACTTAACAACTGTGGCCAACAACATGGGGCAAAATTCACTGAACAACTGTCTCACTTAGCCACAGAAACTTTAGGCTCGATTGCTGTCGTAAGTCAAGGACTACCTGTATTCTATGTTGCCCCTCCAAACTCGACTCACAGAGCGAGCTTGGAGAGAGACATGCTGAGGACTTGTACTTTTCAAAGCCAAGAGAGAAGGAAGAGCCCCTCCTCTGAAATGAGGTGAATATTAAAAACAGGTTTCGGCTTGCTTGTAAGATCATTTCCTATGTTTGTTTTAGCGGGGGGCTGCTGATGGTCTGTGGCATAACAGTTTATAATAATTATTGCAATGTTTTGACAGTTTGAATGGCACACTCTCCCCTTGGACCGTAGAAGCGTGATAGAAAAGCTTGAGGAAAGCACGGCTCTCTTTTCGTAAGGCTTCTTGCCAAGATCCCAATGACCACCCAAATCTCAGGGAACCCCTTGAGATCTAGGAAGCAACCCGTTCGGTCTTTTGCATGTAGAACCTGGATGTGTTGAGAGACGATTGAGACGCGGGTGGATTAATAACCCTTTTCAGGATCTTGGCCTTTCTGAAATTGGAGGTCCAGGATTGTCTTCCTCTGGACCGTCCCAGAAATACGTCGTAGCCCTCGGGTGCAAAGGCTGGGCTGTTGAGATTGACCCCCCGGCCGAGTTTCCTGCCTGCTGGAATTTCCTAGGCAGAACGGAGGGGAGAGGTCCAGGGAAGGCAGGCTGCAGTGTGCAGCAGAAATCCGGCCCTTTGGGACACATGCTTTGTGTCCATCAGTTAAATATTTATCGGCTTAATTCATATTTTATTGGGGCAAGTGCAGCCGGGACAGGTCCTCTGGTGAGTAGGGGGAGCGATCCAAGATAAGACACCCCTTCGCAAAAGAGCAGGAGATGATTAATGAAAACGCATTCGCCTCGGTGAGTGAGGCATCGCAGGGAATGTCAACTATATTTATATTGGGTTTTAAATATTGTTCTTATTCCAACTAGTGTTTTGCTATCTTGTAGTCCTCAAGGACAGATGGAAAAGATGAGGAGGAGAGTGCCAAAATTGGAAATCTTTTCCAACTTAATTTTATCCTTTGATCGGAAATATTCTTGGGGAGGGGGGGAGGGCGGAGGGTGTGTTTTTGTGTCTCTGTTTCTCGCGTTTTTAAAAAAACTGCAAGACGTGTTTAGTTTCCTAAGTGATTCTTTTGTTGTCCTCAGTAAGACGGAAAGTTTTGGACAAGAAACTTTGAAAAATCCAGGAATGAGCATCGCTCGTTGCAAAATCACTTCTTTGCAGGCTGATCCCTAAAAGTACCTTTTTCAAAAACTTCCAACTCTGTGAGACTTTCATTCCCATGGTCCCCAGCTCAGCCTGGCTTGTAGGATTCGCTCTGAGTAGATGGTGATCTCTTGTGAGCGTTTCACAAATCACTTTCTTTCCAAACAAACTCTGCCTTTGGCCTTGTCGTTTGCCTCAGCTGTGAAGCTGGGACCTATCCTGCTTCCTGCTCCTGTCTCTCTGCATGAATGGGAGATACTGGGGGACACGGGTGGAATAGTGGGACCAATTGTGGAAGGATAAGTCCGCCTTCTCCCATTTGGTGGGGTTTCAAGAGGTCCAACACGATGATGTCACCAAATGGGGAGGGCCCAATTCTTAATAGCTGAGGAAGTCCAGGTGGGATGGGAGCAGGGGGTCTCTACAGTCCCATAGCCCCCACCCCCAAGGCCTCAAACAGCTGTTTCAAGTGGAAGCCCAGCCAGCTTCTCTTCTTTGACCGCTCCCTGTGGACCTCCCTGAAGATACGAGTCCCAAAAATGTCAAGCTTTCAGCCAATGTCTTCCATCTTCCTCTCCAAACTTTCTGGCTATTCAAGAAGACAGATTTTTTTTTTAAAAAAAGGAGTAAGTTAACAATAAGTCATTTGTGTTATTTTTCATGACACTTCTTGATTTAATAACCCTATATTACACGTTGCTATGGCCTGTTCCCCAAAAGATGCCTCTTAGCTGGGTTATACTGCCGAGGAGAAAGTCCAGAACATCTCTGCCCGTTAAAAGCCATATTAATCTACGATTTGCAACTGACAGGAACTTGGCCGCAGGGCCGCCTCGTCTCTTCCAGCGATGACATGAGAACAGCCGCCTTAGATGACACTGCCGTTCACTTTCCCACAGGCTTGCAACACGAAGGAGGGTGCTGCCTGATCACTTCTCCTTCCTGCTGGCTTGAATCCCTGGCCTCACCCTGCCTCCTTAGTGGGTCCGTCAGAGGTCCCCCCCCTTGGGCATCCATTCAGCCAATGGCCCTGGCACCATCTCCTCATCTGCTCTGTGACCAGCCCTGGGCCATGAGAAGGTCTGCCAAGGGTTAACAAGTGGGAAGGAGACAGCAGGCTGGTAGCACGTCGGGTGCCGTTCTCTTTTTACAGCAAAGCTGTCCACCGACTGGGGTCAAAAATAATCAAGGTATGGTCACAATGGTGCCATCAAAGCTCCATCTTTCTTTTTTATGAACAACACACCTATGGTAGTGCTTAAAACTTAGTGAGCCCATTGAATTGTTCATATTTCTTTATAAATATGACCCAACATGGGATCGGTTCTCCACGATGAGAACCTAATTAAACAAATGAGTCCAATGTTAGCTGAGCTTCAGCTAGTCCGCTTGCTATTTTCTGTTGCAAGCCTGTTGTTGCTGTTCTCTGCCCACTTTCCAAGATCTCAACGTGTTTTTTGTATTGTAGTGACCAGAACTGACCCAAAGGCTTTTGCAATTCATACTTCATACCATTGACACCCTTCTTCCAAATGAATGGTGAGCTGGGGTTTCTTGGTTGTGCAAGACTGTTGTGGAAGGCCGTTCTTCTCCAGATGGTGGTTTAGGAGGGGAAGCTGCAACATGCCAGTTTACTGGCTTTTCAGATGGAAAAATTCGACTTTGGTCCCAACTTTCTTCTTATCTGCTTGGCAAGAGGAGCCCAACCGTCGTTCTTACCAGCTTGCCAATTTCTGCTTCCTTTCTCAGACGAGAGAGCGCTGCCCCGCGCCAAAACACATATCAACATCCTTTGGACGTTTCCGCTGCTTGAAACCGCCTCTTGTGTGCTGCACTGCAGCAGACATGTGGCTTCACAAGAATGTCCACTGATTTCCCGTTGGACGAATTAGCCGGACCTCTTGGCTGCAAATGTTTTTGGGATTTGCCAAAGGTTTAGCTTCGTAGACATGTCGTGGCCTTGCTGTGCCATTAAACTCTTGGCTGGGGACTTGCGCTAAAAATGATAGAGGACTTGTACATTCTGGAACTGTTTATCGCTGCAGGATGGATTTTCATCATGTGTACAAGCAGCTGGAACTGCAAGGAACGTAATTTCCTGGTGTGAGCATATTTGAGGGGAACCAAAGCAAGCAGGAGAGAGAGAGAGAGAGAGACTCTGATTCATCCTTCCACCTAAGCAAAAACAGGCAAGGGGTGTTAATAAATAATAATCACGTTAGTCTTTTCTTGAGCCATTGCATCCCTAGTAATGTGTCAGAGGGCCATAAATACACAGGCAGATATTCTTGCCTTCGAAAATTATATTAGACACAAATTGGGGCCCTTGGCTCAAAATCTGGTCTTGGGAAGAATCGCTTACCGAATTCCTTACGTGAACAGGAATGGGCAATTCTTGTTTCATGTGCTCAAAATAATTCAGGAAAATCTAGATCTGAAATGACAGAGAGTTGCAGAACGAGCATTTGCATCGTTCTGCATCTCTGTGTTTTTCAGATCAAGACTTTTCTTGAATTATTTTGAGCCCACGAAACAAGAATTATCCATTTTAGGTAACAGTTTTTCTTATAAGGAAGTTGCAGGTCACTTTTGTCTCCTGCTTGACATTTTTTCCCTCTGATTTGTGCATCTATTTATACTCCGTTGCCTTCTAAACAGATTTACTGGTTTCCATGGGGTCCTTAAAACCCCCCACCCACATTTTCTGAATTGTGTCTGTCAAATAGAAAGCCTTTCTTACTGCCTGCTGAGATTCCTCTCTTGTCGCTGGTTCCCTTCACTGCTTGCCCTCTTCTTTTAGTATTTCGGAGGTGCACAACTATTTCCAGCTGGGGCTGCACTGGGACTTCGGCTGTCCACTCACAAGCGGTGGGTGGGACCAAGACTAAACTAAATTTCATTTCTATTTCCGCTTAATTAAAATTCAGTGTAAGCCATATGATTATTTCTCAGTCATACGCTTGGGAGTTCAGTAGTACTTTGGATTTAATGCTGAAAATAGCTTTGGCGTGCTCTTGGAAGCCAAAGGTTAGACGTTTAAATATTTGGTCCTGTCATTAATAATCCACCTAAACCAGGGGTCTCCAAACTTTAAGACTTGTGGACTTCAACTCCCAGAATTCCCCAGCCAGACATGCTTGAAGTTGAAGTTGAACTCCACAAGTCACCATAGTTGGACACCCTTGACCTAAAGTTTCATTCCAATTATTTTTTTTTTCATCTTTAGAAAGAAGTCAAGCTACTTATTGGAATAATAAAAGCCAACAATCTAACAGAAATTAAACTTTTCCAGCCCTGATGCTTATTTACTGGCCTGGGATTCTCTTCCTACCTTCCAGGGTTCTTAAGGAGAAACGAACCAAAAGAAGGGACACAACTCGGAATTCTTTGGGGTGTGTGTGTGTGTGTGTGTGTGTGTGTGTCTGCGTATGTGGAGAGAACGCAAACCATGTTGAGCTGAGAATTGTTCCAAACAGTTAGAAAAGTGAAAATTGGCAACCTGAAAATAAGAATAAATTTCCTATCTGGCGACAGCTCTCTGCTCAAAGTTAATTTTTATGGCCTTCGATTTACAGCAAAATGAAATTGGGCTTCTGCCTCAGAAAATAAAGCATTTGCTGTGTGGATCCTGGCATTAGCCCTGTTCAGTTCCCACTTTTCCTTTCTTCTAAGAGGCTCCCGGCAGCCGCTTCCTTCGCAGCCCTTAACCAACCGGGCTGAGGAAGCCAAGTCTCCCAGCTGGGCTCTCTGCTTTTCTACATCCTCCGAAATTAGAATTTATATAGGTAGTCTTCAACTTATAACCATTGTTTAGTGGCTGTTCGAAGTTACGACGACACTGAAAAAGGTGACTTATGACCGTTTTTCACACGTAAGACCATTGCAGCATCCCCATGGTCATGTGATCAAAATCCAGACACTTGGTGACTGACTCATATTTGTGACGTGTGTCCCAGGGTCATGCGATCCCCTTTGGCGACCTTCCAACTAGCAAAATCAAAAGGGAAGCCAGGTTCACTTAACAACCACGTGACTAACTTAACTGCAGGGATTCGCTTAACGATGGTGGCAAGAAAGGTGGTAAAATGGGGCAAAGCTCACTTAACAACTGTCTCGCTTAGCAATCAAAATTTGGGGCTCAATTGTGCTGGTCAGTCAAGGACTACCTGTACTCTGAAACCCTGGCCAAATACCGTATTTTTCGGACTATAAGACGCACCGGTGTATAAGACACACCAAGATTTCGAAGAGGTAAGTAAGAAAAAAAAGTTTTTGTCTTCCCCCAGCCCCCAGAAGCATTCTGCAGGCCTCTCAAACCCTCTGCGCGCCCCATTTTTCGCAAAACGGGCCCGTTTTTCACCAATTTTTGCAAAAAACGGGACGCGCAGAAGGTTTGGGAGGCCTGCAGAGAGCTTCTGGGGGCTGGAGGAAGGCAAAAACACCTGTTTTTGTGAAAGTCATGTTTGGTGCATCAAAATGTGTCCGTGTGGCTCTGAAGAAGCACATAACTGCGTACTATTTGGGTTGCAATTCATCCCTATTCATTTTGGGGAGTCCTGAACTTTCACTGCCGATTTGTGGCCAGAGAAGATGGCTCCGAAGGGGGGGGGAATGAAGACCAGAGCGATGAGTGCTCCCCAGTGTTCCACAAGCCTGATCTCAGCCTTGGTTTTTAGCAGCAACTCCATCTGGTAGGTGCGGCAGGATTGTTCTTCTGGTCTGTCTTTTAATTTGAGGCAGGCTTTGGGAGGGACCTGTTCTGGAGGTATCCGAGGACCAGAAAATAGATAAGGGTGGACGATGGATGTTTAGGAAAGCTCATACTTGGACGATTCAGCTTTCAGCAGCGAGAGCCTGATGACTTTGATACTTGCCCAAATCTCTAGACCAGGGATCTCTGACCTTGGCCACTTTAAGACTTGCGGACTTCAACTCCCAGAATTAACTCCCAGAAGCTGGCTGAGGAATTCTGGGAGTTGAAGTCCACAAGTCTTAAAAGTTGCCAAGGTTGGAGACTCCTGATCTAGAGGAATCGTAGCTTGTTTTGTTTTCAAGCAGGCTCTGCCTAACATCAACACGTTTAGTTTTGGCAGCTGAAGCCTTGGGAACATTTTCAGAACATTTTCCCAGCTTCTAAAGAGAGCCCATTTTTGAAAGTTCTTCTTTGTCATTCTGCTCTTCGTCTCTTCCTGGCTCCTTTGGGATCGACGTCCTCTGCCAGGGGATTATATGGTTAATGCAATCATGTCATGGCATGTGGTAGCCAGTCAGGCTTAGCTAAGTGATAAGGTCTCGGAGCCAAAGGCAACCAGGAACAAAAAGCTACTTAAACGGGAGGTTATTCCATCCAGGCAGAGCTCCAGTTGTCTTCCCTTCTCTGGTTTTGGCCAGCATTTTGCATCTTTCAGGGTGTCATGTCTGAAAGATTATTCCATAGAGTTGCTGGGGAAAAAGCCCCTCTTCTGGCGCAGCTCCTCTGATTTGCGGTTATTTATCTGGAGGAATGCAATTGGAAGAAGCCTTGATAAGAAAACACGTTGCTGTTTATTGATGCAGTTATTCAGTTCTTGGAACCCACGGATGTCCCTGCAAAAAGACAAAAGAAAGAAAAAAAGCAGCATTGGGTCAGGAGGGTTTGGGCAGTTGAGATGATCGTCTTCATTCAAGACGAGCCAGGGAATTACCCTCCTGAAAATGGAAACAGGGAAAGAAATGCGAAGTGAGAACTAATTTCAACTTCCCTTTGAACACATCTGCAGATGGATTTACTGTAGCTCTGTGAGCCCTGTGGAGGGATCTGAACAGCTCTTGGAAAAAAATGAGCAAAAGTCTCCCAGATGTTACCTAGTGGGGGTAATGAAACATCTGCAAGCACTTTTGGCCTCCTTTGTCCACTAGGTGCCACTCCGCAAACAGTCCGTAAGGAGCTCCGGTTGAAAATGATTTCCCCAAAGTTTGGGTTACTTCTCAAAGTCTTCCTTGCCCTCATCTGACCGGTGGGGCCTCCAGAGGGTGGGTTTGGCTTTCCAGAGGCAGAGAAAGGCCTTGGAAGATGTATAGTTGCCAGGGGTGGGCTGCTGGGGGTTCGCAGGGGTTGGGGAAAACCTCTAGCTAAGATTCTGTGTAGTTCGGAGAACCCCCAAATCCCACTCCTGGCTGGCTTCACCTGCCCCGCCCCTCCCAGGAGTCCCCATGCGGCCTGTTTTGGATGCAGGTATATGCAGGGTGCACACAGAGGTTCGGGGAGGGTGAAAAACGGGCCCATTTCCGGCCTCCGGAGCCTGGAGAGGCCATTTTCACCCTCCCGGAGGCTCGAGGAAAACCTCCGGAGCCCGGGGAGGGCAAAAACGCCCCCACCGCCGTGGTGCAGGAGGCCGACTATGTCACTACCACCATGGCCACGCCCACCCAGCAACCGGGCAGAGAACCCCTTGCTAAAATTTTTGAAGCCCACCCCTGATAGTTGCCATAGCTCAGACGTCTCCACTCCTGGAGGTAATCTTGCCACCCTAGCAGGAAGATCAGACTAGGAAGATCAGACTAGCTCTCCAGGAAAGCTAAAACCGCTTTCGTTGAGATGGGCTATCAGAATCTCACAAGTCAGATTGTGCCGAACCTCTTCCCCCTTCTTATACCTCGGTGAATTAGGGGGGTGTCTGTCTGACCCAGTTGTTATCTCATAGTTCTAGGCTTAAGAAATGTTTCAGCCCTTTTCGTGTAAGCAACCATTTCTGTTTATTTTCCAACTCTCTGCACATCTTCGCTGAGATCCATTTCTGGGAACTTCTTTCTCCCACTGGGGGAAAGTACCAAAGCACGTGGAATTGCTGGGGACACTATAGCAATAGCAATAGCACTTAGACTTATACACCGCTTCACAGTGTTTTCCAGCCCTCTCTAAGCGGTTTACAGAGTCAGCATATTGCCCCCCAACAATCTGGGTCCTCATTTTACCCACCTCGGAAGGATGGAAGGCTGAGTCAACCTTGAGCCGGTGAGATTTGAACTAACTACGAGGGACGATGTTTGAGCCACATAGAAGAAGGCAGTGGCCCCTGAAATTTTCTCCTTGGGGACCTTTTAGAGTTCCATTCATTTTGCAGCTCTTCCTTGTCCTTACACATCAAACACGCTGAAGAGGCGTGCAGGTGTGCATGCGTACTCATGCGCCACGAGGGGACCTGGTTTCTGCAGATGGCTGCCACACCTTCTCGGCCCATGGAGCCCCAACCTGTTTCCTAACTCTGATTCCAGAACGGCCCAGCTGAGTCTCATCCTCAAGTGCTTGCAAGCGGAAGGGAACAGACAGGAGGCTGGACCGAGTTTCCCCATCATGACAGAGGAATCTCCCTCCTTTTGGACTCTGCTTATGGCTTTCAATGTTATTTACAGCTCTGTTTGCGTGGAGAGGCCCAGTTCTGGTTTCAGAAGGGAGCCAAAGTTTAAAACTATCTTGAGCGAAGCCACCTCTCTGGAGAGAGTAGCAGCCCGTGGATGGCTTCTTTGTCACCAACAATGTCCTTGGCTGCGCATGAGATGATGCGGAGGCCCCATCTTGGCCCGGAGGAGAGGCGAGGATTCATTTCCAAGAAACACTCCTTGTCTGGTTCGTTGCTGGGGAGGGGGGGGGGCTGGGGGTGCTCCAGCAACCCCGCTCAGCAAGAGCGAACACAGATATTAATGGGTATTGCAAAGTTAGACAACAGGTATTTGAGCCTTCCAGGCAGAAAAGATAATTGGGGCTGCAGAATTTGAACCCTCATCAGTTAAATCAATTGATCAGAGAATGTTTTCCTGGCAAGCGCCAGAACACTTTGCATTTCTGCTTTTTAAATAATTGCACAAGGAACATCCAAGATTTGACTGCCTTTCTCTAAAGGTTGGGGTTGGCCTTGAAAGAGACCGCTGCATTTGTGCAGCCGTTTGCTGAAGGATGGAATGGCTGGCAGTAAAAGTCCCTGTATCCCACCCGGAAGTGGTTGCATTCTTCTCCAGGTCTGCCAAATGGGAAAAGGAGATGGAGCAAGGAGGCCTTACCTTCTAACTGGATAATTTAAACTGGGTGCCCTGGAAGCTCCTTTCCGAGTTGTGCAGAAGTCGTCTTTCTGGTTTAAAGCAATAGCAATAGCACTTAGACTTATATACCGCTTTACAGTGCTTTACAGCCCTCTCTAAGCGGTTCACAGAGTCAGCATATTGTCCCCAACAATCTGGGTCCTCATTTTACCCACCTCAGAAGGATGGAAGGCTGAGTCAACCTTGAGCCGGTGAGATTTGAACCGCCGAACTGCAGCTAGCAGTCAGCTGAAGTAGCCTGCAGTGCTGCACTCTAACCACTGCGCCACCTTGGCTCATTTCCAAACTTCAAGAGAAGAAGACAACATGGAGCCAGATAAGCCTGTCCATTGAAGACCCCTTTTTGAACTGCAGTGGGAGGGAGCCCCCCTCCAACCCGGGAAGAAGAGGATGCAGGAGCCCAGGGGAGACCCTAAACCTCTTCTCTTCCAGTTGTCTGGTGTGAGCAGCCCGTCCAATCCCACCGGAAGGAAGGCTGGTCTGCTCAGGTCGTCTGAGCAAGCTTCTTTGCAAACCCCGTTCCGTTTTGAGAGTAGCTGCCGTAAGACCCAAATCCTGGGATTGAATTCGAGCCTGGGAAGCCTCCTGGGCGTTCAGCCACATGTGGTGTGGAAACGGCATCTCAGCAGTCCACTAATATTGTCCTGCGACTTCCATCCTCGGTTGGAGATTGTGGCCAGCCATCTGTTCTTTCATTTGGTACTGGAAGAAGGAGACCAATACGAAAACTGTAATTAGGGGAGGGCCCTTTCTCTCACCCTCCCCTCCACCCTACCTCAGCTATTAAATGTAAACAGATGTTTGAGACGTCCTTATGATATATACAAATGGTAGAATAACAGCCCTGTGGTAATGACTCTCCAGCGGTGGCTGGGGAGATATGAATCTTCCGGTGGAGGCCGACTGTGGCAGAGAGCACCGTCTTCCTGAGCTTGGACGAGAACGCGGCATTCGCGGGCCACGTAAGGACAGGGGAGTTTTATGCAGCTCCTGACACACCATCGTTGGCTCGGTGAAAACTGAGTTGAGACTAATCTTCTTGGAACAGTTTTGGGTTGCAGCTACATGTTCAACCCAAGGTGCTCACCAGGATCTCTAGGAAGGCCATGGTAGCCTCAGCCCACTTTCGCCCCCCCCCCGTGGGGGATATTTATGGGGCAGTGACTGTAATTCCAGGATGGTCCAAGGTCTTTAAAAGTTGGTGGCCAAGGATAGCTCAGATCTCCATGAACATGCACAGTCCTCTTTTGAAACCTTCTGAGATGGTCTCCATCACCACCACATCTGGTGCCCATAGACTCCCTGTTTCAACCCTACATTCAAACTCCCCCCAGGAGGTTAGCTTCAGTGGAATGGGCCCGATGCTAGCCCTATAAAACAGGGAGACATTTTTCCTACTGGGAATGTCACTTGCCTTTGAGGCACCTAAGAAGTCCTTATGGCGACCGTCTTTCCTGCCAGGTGATCTGGTCTAATTCCTGGTTGCATTCCCCGACTGATGAAGGTTGCCTCCCAGTTGATCTGGACGTCCCAAATTAAGGATGGCAGAATAAGGGCAGCAAAGACCTGGTGGGCTCTCACTTCTGCTACAGATGCTCACTTCTGCTGTGACCAACATCCATAAGCTTGGAACGCAGAGTATTCCGGGTGTATCTTCAGTTCCAACACGAAGACTGTGTCTCCTTCCTTTCCTTTGCTGTTCAGTTGTATCCTCCGGGTGGCCTCGCTTTCTCAAATTCACAAGCCTCAAACATTGCAAACGTGTAAACTTCTGATCTTATCTAAAAGCAATTATTATTCTTGGTCGCACGGTCAGCCAGATGTTCAGACTGTCCCTGGCATTTTTATCCTATATCATCTATAGGATACCTATATCATTTTATCCTCCCATCAAGGCCTTCCCAAGAACCTGGGATAGGCAGTTACTATTGTTATTATTTGACGTTTTAGAATTCGGCTGCCGGAGAGGAACAGAAGGCTGTAGTTTGCAGAAAACGGAAGGAAGGTTCTTTATTTATTTGTAAAAATGTTTTAGATGCTTTTCCTTTTGGCTCAGCCACTGAATGTCACCTGAGGACGAGGACAGGACAGAACCACACCTGTTTCCCCTTCCCTCTTGCCGCGTAGTGGCCTCTTGCATTCAGCTCCCTGGCTCAGGCTTTGGGCTCCCATACAAGCCAGCAGTGATCCCTCCGGCTCAGATTCCAGAGCGCCCTGATACGGAAAGCTAAAACCAAGGGACTGAGGTACCTTGCAACGGAGCTGAACTGGTGCTGAGCTAGTTAGAACATCTGCTGAAACCACAGTCATGAGTGTTTAGCGATAACATTCTTTGGCTTTGCAGATGGAAAGGCTGCTGGGAAGACTGGTTATCCGGAGGAGAAGTAATCATCGGAGGCACAAGGATGTGAGATTGGCCACCTGCTTGGCACAGGGGAATCTTCTTCTTTTTTTTTAAATTTTTATTTTCCATTTTTCCAATTTACATAACAAGAAACTTTTTTTAAAATCTTCTAATGGACCAACTGTGTAATAGTTGGTGGAAAGCATGACTGACAGAGGCATCGTCCCATTGAGCTAAAGTGCACTGCCCTCTAGTGGAGATACCAGGAATGATCTCTTAAATCCACTTGCCTGGTGCCTTATAGAGGTGTCAGACTACAACTCCCATCGTCCTACCTAGCTCAGCCAAAGGGTAAGCTCCGTGCATCTACCAAGGACTCTAGGCTGACATTAGAGAGCTCTTTCTCCAGGCTGAACCAAGCAAAAAGAAGGCAAAATAGCCATTCATAGAGATGATTTTTAAAAATCTTGGCACGCACGGCCAGTTTCTTTGGTATCCTGGTCTATGAGCAGGTCTTGGGGGGGGGGAGCATTTTGGGTTTAAGGCTGGACAGAGGTAGAAACCTTTTCCAGCAGAGGCTGGCTGTGGAATTCTGCTTTATGATGAGGAATGAACTTTCAGAAGACTTGAACTTTTCAGGACTCCTAGAAATGCAGAATTCTGCATTATTGTTATTATTATTATTATTATTATTATTTGCTGGGGTGTGCATGGGAGGGAGCCGAGGTGGCGCAGTGGTTAGAGTGCAGCACTGCAGGCTACTTCAGCTGACTGCTAGCTGCAGTTCGGCGGTTCAAATCTCACTGGCTCAAGGTTGACTCAGCCTTCCATCCTTCTGAGGTGGGTAAAATGAGGACCCAGATTGTTGGGGGCAATATGCTGACTCTGTGAACCGCTTAGAGAGGGCTGTAAAGCACTATGAAGTGGTATATAAGTCTAAGTGCTATAAGTGCTATCCTGGTGGATTTTGGCTGGTTTGGATGTGAACATTCCCTTTGTTTTACGGGGTTTGAGCCAGAAGGACTTGGGGGCCACCACATCCCGGCTCTCTGTGTTGTGACACCTCGGCATAATGTACAGATTGCTCCTTCGTCAAGTTGGCTAGGCAACCCGCCGGGTGGGCTCCGTTTGTGCAATCGGAACAGAAAGCAATAATTCAACAAAGAGGACTTGGAAGAGCTCTGTGAGAATCTCTTTGTTTAGACAAAAGGCAGCCAACTCTGGCTGAAAGGAAAGGGAGACCAGCCCGCTCGCTTTTGGGGAAACCGGGCAGGCTCACGAGGGCTTCGCCTTAGCTGAAGGATGCTCGGATGCCGACGCGGAGTTAGGGCATTAGGTGTCGAGTCCTTGTTTCTCTGGATAACGGATGCCACGCCAGAGGGGTTCACAGGAGGTTCAGAAACGTCAAGATAGACATGCAATCCCTCTGCTTTCCTTTTTTGTACCTGTGTTGTACCTGTGCTGCAGGTAAAAAGAGTGAGGTTTTGATTGCTCTGGTGATGGCCACCATCCTGATTTTGTTAACCTCTGTGAGGCTATCCAAATTCAGTAGCCTGGACTAGTATGGGGATTGAAGTCAAGGGCCATCGCCCTTAAGGAAGGTCTGGGGTCAAGGACTAAATTCTGGAGACTCAAAAACTTGAAATAAAATTACTGGCGTTCATCTTTACTTTTGAAACCAACGATGCCAGAGTTTCTTCTCCATTTAAGATACTTTAACTACATATAATGTTGGCTTAATTCCCTTTATTCTGTTCATTCTGGCTTTCTTTATGTCCCTTAAGTTTACATTTGCGTGTGATTTGTTAATATAAAATACGCTTTCATTTTTAAATGCTGGCACGGGTTTACAGGGCTGTTCTGTATTCATCTTCCCCCCAGTGTATTAAAGGCTGCCTTATTGTATGACTTTAAAAATAATCATGTGAAATATTAACGTTACTACCTTAAATATGTTTATTTCACTTCAAAAGCACAATTTGAACAATTTAAAACCATGTTCCTACTGTGGATTTTCTACCACTCGTGTTAATCCAGGTTTTTTTCCTAGCCAGCACAACTCAATGGCGCAAGCAAACCTGGTTAACAGAATAACAGAGTTGGAAGGGACCTTGGAGGTCTTCTAGTCCAACCCCCTGCTCAAGCAGGAAACCTTATACCATTTTAGACAAATGGTTGTCCAGTCTCTTCTTAAGAGATAGTTGACCTCAGGAAACTATCAGGGATGGCCAGTGTCTCTCTCTCTTAGCCCATCCCACCTCACAGGGTTGTTGTTATGGGGAAAATAGAAGGCAAGAGTATTAGGAAGAGGAAAAAGAAGAAACCAGCACTAGGAAATTCACAGGGATAAAGGATACATAAGGGAAATTTAGGCAAATGTCTTCATAGAAGAAACCACTTGCCAAAAAAAGTACAGGGAAGCACGCATCAAGTTCCCAGATATTGAGTTCAACTTTCAGATTATAATCTTTGAAAGAATTGAATGATCCTAGATATTTTGAGGGAGGAAGAAGTAGTTCATTATTAAAACATTTTAACTGCTGCAGCAGTAAAACACTCTATTAACAAAGAGGCGGAACTGAATTTCAGTTCGGTTCATGAGGGGATGGTTCGATCTCCGAAGCCCCTGGATTATGGCTGGGAAAGTGAGGTGCAAATTGAGGCAGGGGGCTAGGGAAGAGGGGGACTCGGTCTGGCAGAGAAGCCTTAGCCCTAGACACACCTTAGATTGGGCAGAGCCAGACTTCGATTCCAGGCTGCCTTCTTGTCTGACATCTGGGCAATTGGGACCAGATGAATAGAACGTTGCCTGGAGATATCACAATGGTTCTGCCCCACGGCTCACAGCTTCCTTTCAAAGGTGGATTAGTGTCTCCATCCTTCCTCCTCCTCCTTGCAGAAGCTGCCAGGCTGTCTTTAACAATGGGAGGAAGGTCCTAAGGATCATAGGACAAAGACTTGAATTCAGGGTCCAATCTGAATCGGTCACCAGGACCAAAGGCTTATGCTTCTGAGCTTTTGGGCTCATCATCACTGGGAGGTTCTGCGCATTGTGTTTATATGGTTCCTGGTTGTGTGTAGGTTTAAGTTGTTCATTAGGATGTTGATAGCTGTGTATTAAGTCGTTAATTGTTATTTCCTTGTGCTGTTGCGCCCTCGGGTCCTAAGTACCTGATAGGCAGGTGGTAAATCAGCACTCCTGTTGACGAGGGGCTCATTTCTCAGGCTTCAATCATTTCTCTGGCTGTTTTTGTTCCTGCTCAGCCAACAATCGTGGTAGCTGCAAAATTGAGTGCACGTCCTTGTGTTGACTGCAATGTGAGGCTACTTGAATTCAAGTTGTGGATGCCAACGTAGAAACCCAGCAAGCAAAAAAGTTCCAAGTTCAAGCATAATCAGCATTTTCAATCATGGTGCAGAGCCCACACTGGATTCAATCCGCGATATTTTCTTAGAAGGGGAGGCTGGGCCCTGCATGTAGAAACGAAGCAATTTTCTTTCCTCCTGGAGCTTGCATTTTCTCCCTGCACTGAGGAGTGTTCACTCTATGTAAGCAACACACACACACACACACACACACACACACACACACACACATGAACCGAGTCTGGAATGATACAGTGGAAAACCCATTTCACCCATATTGTGTTTTACGGGTAAGAATGAAGATTTGATAGGTCGACACGCAACCTTCTGAATTTCTTCCGTTCCCACTTGTTATGATTGGCACCCCGTCTTCTCTTCTGTTCTTGTTGAAATGTCGCCATTTGTCAGCCTCAACATGCAGCCGAGACTTGACGGGGACAGAATTGGCAGGAGGAAACTGGCTGGGAACCGGGCACCTTTTAAGATTTATTATTTACAAGAGGAAGCTGTGCGCAGGGCGTGAAATGAAATGCTCCGAATCAGTAACGAAGAATCTGCAATTTATGTGACAGGGCGCTAAATTATCAGGAAGGCTTTCTTTGGTAAGCGAAGGCAGAGCTGGTTCAGGTTTCAGCTTGTTAGGAGCAAATCTGGCTCCATTTTTGAACTGCCTGATGTAGAAAGAGATGAGCCTAGTGACATCCGCTCCGGGAAGCAATGCAAACTTTCTGTAACGGGGGTCAGAACCCGATGCAACCAAGGATCTAGTGGGCAGGAGGAGAAGGAAGGAATGGCCCTGCCTCTGTGACCACCCAAACTTTTAGAAGCAGAAAGTGGCAGGTTTACGTCCTGCTTCCAGAAAAGGACCAACGAACAGGTGATGGGCAGACTTGTCTCTGCAAAGGTTTCTGGAGAATGAATGAAGCAGCAATGAGCTTTTGGCTGAATGGTCACGGCCTGCTTTTAGTTTGGTCTGTTTCTGACCATGGTTGGTCAGCCTGAAAGCCCATCGCTGCTTCGTTGATGCCAGCAATGGAAGAAGCCTACACCAGTATATTTCTGGAGAGTTGTTTGCTCACTCATCTGTTCAAAACTGGACTGAAGGACAACTAATCTATAGAGGACAGTTTCCTGTGGAGTCCTTGATGCTCTCTGAGCTTGGTCGTTGGCTTGCAGATGTTTCATTACCCGGCTCAAGGTTGACTCAGCCTTCCATCCTTCCGAGGTGGGAAAAATGAGGACCCAGATTGTTGGGGGCAACAGGCTGACTCTGTGAACCGCTTAGAGAGGGCTGTAAAGCACTGTGAAGCGGTATATAAGTCTAAGGGCTATTGCTATTGTTATTGCTAAAGGGCACCAATGATATGATCTAAGTAAGGTGAGCCTGCACTGGGTCTTCAGAGATGGCCCAATGATGGTGTTGGTGTGAAGCAATTGGTGGACTAATTTCCTGGTCGGGCTGGGCAGAAGCATGCTGGTGGCCTTGCAAACACCCCCCCCCCCTTCATCCCCAGAGAGAGAGAGAGAGCTACCCTCCTTTTCCAAAGAACTGAATCCGGAGTGCCAGTTCTTACTGCTCAAGTGGGCATCATCTCAATCCTTGAAAAGGACACCACTGAGTTAAGAGCCGAGCTTAACAAATAGATTGTTTTTCAGGGGCTTAAGTGAAGTAATAGGTCTTTACATAAATAAGGAGAATGTCTCTTCTGTGCCCAAATTACATGTTGAAACTTACGGGAAACGTCCTGGCTTAAAATGGAAAAAAAAATAAAATCAAAAGGGCTTCTAATTTTCAAGAAAATAATATTTGGATATCTAACCTCAAAAACCATAGAGGAGAAAAATTCTGACTCGGTTTCTTCGATTGGCTCCTGATTAGATTTAGGTCTTAAACAGATTAGGGTACCTGACTCTCAGAACTTCAGGCAGGCAACGTGGGGGCCTTGTAGGCAAGGGAATCAAGAAACGTCGAGATGGCAGCCGTGCCATTAGAGCCCCCTGCCTTTTTAGATCTATTACATGTGCAATGGTTGGGGCCACCATTTATTTTATTGCTACCTCCTCCCTCCAAGAGACACCTCAACCAACCAACCAACCAACCAACCAAATAAATCTTCATTACAGTCAGAGACCAGTATAACACATACCTTTACTTATAGGTACTTCCTGTATCTGCACCTTGAAGCTTTCTGTAGTTCTGGGATTTTTCAAACCTGCTGACCCCCTTGATACCTGGAACTCACCCAGTGAACTGCCTGTCTGAAACCCTTGGGAGACACTGCCTTCTCTCCCATTGGCAGCCTTCCTACGGGATGTTGTCGATCATTTTAAGAGCCGAGGTGGCACAGTGGTTAGAGTGCAGCACTGCAGGCTACTTCAGCTGACTGCTAGCTGCAGTTCGGCGGTTCAAATCCCACCAGGCTCAAGGTTGACTCAGCCTTCCATCCTTCCGAGGTGGGTAAAATGAGGACCCAGATTGTTGGGGGCAATATGCTAACTTTGTAAACCGCTTAGAGAGGGCTGTAAAAGCACTATGAAGCGGTATATAAGTCTAAGTGCTAAGTGCTATTGCTATCTCTGGAGCTGCATTCCATCCCCAGCCAAAAAATGTCCTTTTGTGTGTTGCACGCTGGAAGAACCGGAGGGAGTCAGAGAAAGAGAGAGAGAGGCCACAAGATAAGTTGGGAAAGAAAAATTTGGACTGCTTTCCGGATGATGTAAAATACAGATAAGGGAGATCGTCCGCTAGCTGGAACAGAGAAGATGGGATCATTTCCTTTCCGTTTTCCACAGACGCGAATTCTCCCCTGACCGAAGGAAAAGCAACAAGGGTTTCAGCTGGAGGGTCTTGGAGAATGTGGCCCTTTGGGTAGCCTGAGAAGGGGAACTTAGCAAATACCCCCCCCCCTTCATCCCCAGATGTCACAGAACTGGCTTCAGCAATTGATGGACTGCATCTTGTTTGCTCCGGGGCCTTCTGGGGCTCAGTTTTTGCCCGGTTTTCATCCTTCCTGTCCCTTGCTTGCCTCTTCTCTGCCTCATTGAGGCTGCTAGAGTCCCGTTTACACAAGACGTCAACGATGCTTCAAGGTAAGTGCAAGTTTAAAGAGCCAAAAGGGATTCAAATAATACCAGGAACATTAGGAGCTCATTTATCACCCCAAAAAGGGGACATTTGGAGATGCACTTGAAGGTGGTTTTCTGAATGAGAATCCCGGAGGAGAACAACTGTTCCTCCGAGGTGGTGTGAGCAGAATCCTTTGCAATGTGGGCTTCTTAGCAATAGCAATAGCACTTAGATTTATATACCGCTTCATAGTGCTTTACAGCCCCCTCTAAGCGGTTCACAGAGTCAGCATATTGCCCCCAACAATCTGGGTCCTCATTTTACCGACCTCGGAAGGATGGAAGGCTGAGTCAACCTTGAGCCTGGTGAGATTCGATCTGCCAAACTGCTGGCAGCCGGTGATCAGCAGAAGTAGCCTGCAGTGCTGCACTCTAACCACTGCGCCACCGCGGCTCTTCTTAGAAGAGAGCAAAAAAGGCTGGTATGCGCACTTGTTTAGGATCACACCCAAGAACCAATCTGGTTTATGACTCTGACTTGTGAAAAGAGAAGGTGAGGACAATCATCACTGCAACCTCCTCTCCGCTTGCCGTATTTCATAAAGACTGTTTGCAAAGCAGAGAAATAAATGGCTTTCCATCAATTCAGACAAGATCTGACTCAGCATTGCTAGCAAGGACAGGAATCAGAATAGAGCTGGAAGGGACCTTGGAGGTCTTCTAGTCCACCCCCCTGCTCAAGCAGGAGACCCTATACCATTTCAGACAAGTGGCTGTCCAGTCTCTTCTTAAAATCCTCCAGTGTTGGAGCACCCACAACTTCTGGAGTCAAGCCGTTCCACTGGTTGATTGTTCTCACTGTTGGGAAGTTTCTCCTTAATTCCAGGTTGCTTCTCTCTTTGATTAGTTTCCATCCATTGTTTCTTGTCTTGTTCTCTGGTGCTTTGGAGAATAATTTGACTGCCCTCCTCTTTGTGGCAGCCCCTCAAATACTGGAATACTGATATCATGTCCCCCCTAGTCCTTCTTTTCTCTAGACTAGCCAAACCCAAATCCTGCAACTGTTCTTCGTAGGTTTTAGTCTCCAGGCCTTTAATTATCCTAGTTCAGTGATGGCTAACCTTTTCCGGACCGAGTGCCCAAAGCGCAAGCACAAGCGCATGAATGCACGCGTGTGCACCCAAACCCCCAAAATGCAATGCACGTGTGACCCCCGCGCATGTGCCCCGCGGCAGAGACACGAAGACCAGCTGGCTGGCGGGAGGCGCGCACACATGCACGGCGGAGCTGAGCTGGGGCGATGGCTCGCGGGCCCACAGAGAGGGCGCTGCGTGCCACCTCTGGCACACGTGCCATAGGTTCGCCATCACGGTCCTAGTTGCTCTTTCCAAAGTCTCAACATCTTTTCTGCCCCTTCTACCCAAGACCCCCTATGACTGCAGATAGATTCCCACTCAGACCTTCGCATGGCCAGTAAAGCAAACATAGCAACAGACTAGGTTGTGTGACTCACACTGGTTCTCTACGTGGTGACTTTCAAAAACATTCATACACAAAAACCCCGTCTCACGGTCTCCAAGCGTGGAGCGCTTTTGTGCAGCCCTTTCTAACAGAGGCATTTTTACCGCGTTACTTTCCCTAATAGATGCTGTTGTCTAGGTTTTCCACAAATAACTCTACCTCTGTACATGCTCGGTACTATATTCGCATGCCTATCCTTTTAAAATTATAATGAAAATTATGGACGGCTAGTTATGGAAAAGGGAACCTGATCTGGTGGAGTAAGCTGGCATTAAAATTCAGACTAAATGTATTTATCCTTCTTCCATTCCTAAGTAAAACCTATCTGGGATTTCACTCTAGACCACCAAGACAGTTTGACCCTCAATCTGTAACATCTTCGGTTGCCTCTCTCCCTTTTGATTCCCATTTAAATTCCTATTAAACAGCAGACAACATTGTGTTTGTGAGGTCCTGTCCAAAGAAAATGTTCATTTTGTTGGCAGATCACTTGAAGTTTTCTTTCAACCAAGCAACTCAACTGTAATTTAAGCAAAGCAGTTTTGGTAAGGCTGATGCTTGCCTAGGAATGCAAATTGTGGGGCAGGGGGAGGCTAAACCAAGGAAAAAGCAGGTAGCAGGTGTCCTTACCTTGCCCGTAATCCAAGAAAAGCATTCGGTGTTCCAGGTCTGATCAAACCAACCTCAACATTTGCTGGTTCGGGTCCTGCTTGGCCTCCGAATGCAGCAGATAAATAATTCCAGAAACTTAGCTGAGAAACCTCCGGCGATGCCACCAAAGACAGATATTTCTCTGGCTTGGCCACGCATCAGCCCCACCACTGGTGGGGCCAGCCAGTCGAATTTCCCACATGGTCTTGCATTGCAGTTTGGCAGCGGAATTGGCTCAGGGCTGCGTCAAGAGATGGCTGCCACTTGTGTGAACAAAGGCTGAGATCTCTTTCAAAGGATCGGGGGGGGGGGAGTATGTTAGGTTTTGTGGGGTGTGCTTGGATGGATTTAGTGATGAGGAGGCCAAGGGAGGATTTGAACGGGCAGCCTTTTGTTGGAGAACCCAAGCCAGCTTTCATCCTGCTTGGCTTTCTTTGGTTCCCTTGAACGCCCAAAGAAAATACAAGGAGGACATTCCTCTGGGGGGGGTGGGGGTCCAAAGAGGGGAGAGTGGGAAGTCAGAGGCGCAGTGGAAGGATGGCGGAAGAGGCCAAAAAACCCCATAAAACCAACAGTCCCCTCTTTTGCGACCTCTAGCAATAGCACTTAGACTTATATACCGCTTCATAGTGCTTTTACAGCCCTCTCTAAGCAGTTTACAGAATCAGCATCTTGCCCCCAACAATCTGGGTCTTCATTTTACCCACCTCGGAAGGATGGAAGGCTGAGTCAACCTTGAGCCAGTGAGATTTGAACTGCTGAACTGCAGCTAGCAGTCAGCTAAAGTAGCCTGCAGTGCTGCACTCTAACCACTGCGCCACCTCGGCTCTCTAACAAGAAAGCCCACCCATCCTCAAACACCTCAAATGGCCAGAGTTTGGTCTTAGACTGCAAATCAATTTTGATTGATTGATTGATTGATTGATTGATTGATTTCTCAAACACTGCTTGCCTGAGATGGAAAAAAATGAGAAAGCGAGACCTGAGAATTTGCAAGAGGGGCCATGCCGGAGAATTAGAGAAACAGCAGAGCAACAGCTGCCTTTGCAGAATGAAGCCTCCCTTCGATCGAGCTGTCTACCTGCATTGGGGGAGGGGTCCATTGGGAGCATCCCAAAAGGCAAGAGGGCAGTCATAACTGCATGGTGAAAGTCCAGCGTAGCCTGGCAAGTTTGTCCTCTTCTATGGGGCAGGGAGCTGAAAACAGAAGCTGCACCCTCCTGAGCTGCCCCAGAGCTTCCTTCCTTCCTTGCTTTCCTCTGTCTCTGTTGTGGGGACCGGATGAAGCTGGTTTGCCACTCGGCCCTTTTGAAAAGGCAATCAGGCTTTGACTCTAGTTGGCAGCCTCTAGTGCAGGGCTCTCCAACCTTGGCAACTTTAAGACTTGTGGACTTCAACTCCCAGAGTTCCTCAGCCACTGGCTGAGGAACTCTGGGAGTTGAAGTCCACAAGTCTTAAAGTTGCCAAGGTTGGAGAGCCCTGCTCTAGTGCACATTTGTTGAGGTCCTGCTAAACAACTTGTTTTGCCCGGGACACAGAGAAACTTCAGCACGGCATTAAAATTTTCTCTATTTGTATTCTTCTTCCTTCATTTCCTGATCTAGCTGTGGTTTGGTTTCCATTTCTTTGGGTTCCAGATGCGCTCAAAAATGATGTGTCAGCTGAATGAAGAAGAAAATAAGGGCACCGTGTGGTTACAAGACTGGGAATCACTTTTCCTTGAGTGATGTTCCTGGGATTATTCACAGATAATTCATCCTCTGGCCTTCCCTCAATGAGCAGAATGCTTTCTTTCTTTCTTTCTTTCTTTCTTTCTTTCTTTCTTTCTTTCTTTCTTTCTTTCTTTCTTTCTTTCTTTCTTTCTTTCTTTCTTTCTTAGCAGAGGGTTGGACGAAAAGACCTCCAAAGTCCCTTCTAAGTATTATTCTGTTATTCTTTCTTTCCTTTGTTCTCTCTTTCTCTCTCTCCCCGCCGCCCCCCTCTCTCTTTCTTTTCATTCTTTCTTTCTGTCTGAGCAGGGGGCTGAACTAGAAGACCTCCAAGGTCCCTTCTAACTCTGTTGTTCTGTTATTCTTTCTTTCCTTTGTTCTCTCTCTCTTCCTTCCTTCCTCCCTCTCTCTCTCTCTCTCTTCTCTCTCTCTCTCTCTCAAGACCTGGGAAACGTGGCTAGAATTCATCATAGGAATCTTGGAGAAGTTCGTGATGACTCTCAGACTCCTCTCCGCTACTTTCCACCAATCATAAACAGATGCTCTTTGACACACGTGCCCGTGCCCAACCCCTGGCATGGCTTTTCTTGTAAGGTGCCTAAATTAATAACATACTTTTCCATAACACACACATCACATTATGATATGACATTTATGGCATTGGGGAAAGTGATCCACTTCTCAAGTACTTCCAACCTCCGTGTGGCTTTTTACTGCTCTTCACCCCAAGAATGTATACGGGCTCGTAAAAGGGTTCCTGGGTTCAATTGAAGGCTCCCCTGTTGCCAAGCCTCCCTTTTGAGCCCTCCAATGAGGAGGGGCTGCCAAAGAGGCTCCCGTCCCGAAACCTCGAAATGCGCCTTGCTTTATAAGAGCTGGCTGGGGGATTCTGGGAGTTGAAGTCCACCCATCTTCAAGTTGCCAAGAAACGCTGGTTTAAAAGATGGAATCCGAGAAAGGAAAATCCGCTGTGCCAAACGTGGGCATCGTTTTGGGGTCTCGGTCTGGAGGAGAAGTGGGAACCCAAGACATAAACTGAGGGTAACTTGACTACGAGGAATGGGCATGGCGATTGAGTCTTGAACCCAGATGGGAAGGAGACCAGCTGAAACCCTTCATCCAGGGGGCAGGAGATGGGAGGCCTATGCTGAACATTTGGGGAGATGGGCTGGCTCATAAATTGTGTTTTCTGGGCTTACTGCTGAAATTTTGGGGGATATAAATTTAAAGTATTTTGGCTCCGGGACGATTCTGTTCCATCCAAGCCGTTAGGGTGGATCTCCTGCTGGAGCTTTGCAATTCATTATTTCTTTATTTATTTATTTGTCACGAACGCTTTTGGGCCTCTTCGATTGCCAGATTCTCAGTGGCTTTAAGGCAGCAACATATGGAATTGCCTTGTTCTCTAGTTGGAAGGAAAGAGGCCAAGAGGCCACAGGCTCTGAAATGTGTTACCGCCCTTGTCCTGCCTTGGACGGAGAAGATTTTTGCTGGCCTGAGTTTCTTCGACTGCTTGACTTCAGGAAGCCTCCTTAGATTCATCCAGTCCGTGAGTGAGGTGCCACCGATTCCCATAACAACTGGAAATGTCCAACCACATTTCTCCCACCCCTAGGGGAATTATTGGTGGTAAAATATAGGGGAGGGGGCAGCAGTTCTGCCTCTCCTGGATGCCTGATTTATCTCAAGAAGTGGCGTCCCATCAAGTTCTAATTCCCTGTAATAAAAAAAGACATGCCTCTTGGAACAAATGAAGATTACGTGCTGTGGATTACTTCCAAACTCTGTGTTTGTGAAATGAATTCCGCAGTGGATGCGTAGGGCTGGTTCTGGATGTCCCAAGCAGTCCCAGAAACCTACCCTCGGTTTCATCTCCAAACAGAGAGCATCAGTGGGACAAGAGGGAGCAAGATACAAGGAGCATTTCACAGGGAGAGCCAGTTTGATGTCTCAGGTTCTAGCTCATCCTTGGCCATGAGACCTCCATGGCTGACCTTGGACTATTCTCTCAGCCCAACCAACCTCACAAGGTTGTTTTGGGGGAAACTAGACGGAGGAAGTACTGTGTGTTTCTTCTTGACCTTCTGAACGAACAATCGGATAAATGAACACGTACATTCTTCCCTAAAATTGTGAGATGTCACAGCTCCATCCTAATCTAATGCAGGACTCATTTGAAAAATTCCCATGACTAATATTGGGCCTGAGAAAAAGGTGAAGAATTCCCCGCTCTTTAACGAAACTCCGAGGATCTGACCTTAAGTCCCTCTGCTAATGAGGTACAGTATTTGATTGTAGAAGAATTGGAATGATAAACCACTGTTTCATTTCCTAATCTACAACCACCCCTTGGAATCCTATGATTCATTCATGTGTGGGTGTCTGGTAGATGGGCCAGCAAATTTCTCTTTTATTTCTATCCTCCTCCAAAGAGCTGCTATAGTTAATGAATACTCATTTGATTAAGATAATTGCTCCGTTAGACATGAGACGGAGGCCTTATTATTGAATTACTCCAGGAAATTTTAACTTTTGTTGAGGAGACTTGGCATATGCTTGGCCCCCTCTTGCACCACTTGCCCATATTGAATTTGGCACTCTTCTGTGTCTCCTGGAAGGAATGCCATGCCATGACCTTCTCAAAGGGTGTCATTGGAGGACAGTCTGGAGCAGTGATGGCGAACCTTTTTTTGCTCTGGTGCCAAAAGGTGTGCGTGCGTGCCCACACCCATAATGCAGTGCCCTCCCCCACGCATGCGCGCCCAACCCCCCCCCCCCCCCCCCCCCCCCCCCCCCCCCCCCCCCCCCCCCCGCCGCCGCGCCCCCACCTCAGAGGCTTTCCTGAAGCCTGGGGAGGGCGAAAACGGCCTCCCCCCCACCCTCCAGAACGCCGAAAATCAGCTGGCCAGCACGCACATGCACGCTGGAGCTGACATAGGACAACGCCTCGCATACCCTCAGATATGGCTCCGCATGCCACCTGTGGCACGCGTGCCATAGGTTCGCCATCACGGGTCTAGAGGGTTAGAGAAGAACCAGTTGCAAGTTCTGTCTTGAATATCTGCATCAGGTTGCTGTTTCAAGTATTGAGGACTTTCTTTGACCCACTCTGTTAGGATGCAAAGAATCGATGCTTAACGGGCAACTACCCAGCCCTTATGAAGATAACTTTTGTTGGGTTTGAACTCACTATCTATTCCTTGATCTCTCCATTCTTGCACTTGGACTTAATTTTGGATTTTGTTCAGACTGTAGTACAACTTTCGCTGAAACAGGACAT
Source organism: Thermophis baileyi (assembly GCA_003457575.1). Lineage (NCBI taxonomy): Eukaryota > Metazoa > Chordata > Lepidosauria > Squamata > Dipsadidae > Thermophis > Thermophis baileyi. The sequence goes on from QLTV01004222.1 coordinate 1,784,536, forward strand.
ATATAACAGAAACAGGAAATTTCAACAGGATTGAAATTTCCCAATCAGTTACCTCCAGGTCTTTGATTCTGAGAAGTGTAAGACTTGGGTTCCTTCCAACATTAATGATCGCTAGGTTAAATGGCCTGGTTATATTGTGTGTAATAAGATGACCAAGAGGTAACCCGATAGAGATGGAGCAAAAGGTTTTATAATGCGGTCAAATGTAGCTTAACCTTTGGAGTCACCTTGATTTTTTGATCGGTAATGTGTTGGTTTTTGAGGTCAACCTTGAAGTCTTGTGGCTCTGCCTTCCCACTCATAGTTTCTAGCATGATGGCAAATTAATCTATGTAAAGGTTGAGATCACCTTGGAATTAATTGGCAGGCAAAGATCAAGTATGATAGTTTTGCTAAGATCACCACCAATGACCTACATAAAGCTTCAGTTCTGGGAGATCCTTTAAGAAGCTGCAGATTGCATGTGGGCGAAGGACTGGAGAAGCTCAGAAATGACTTGCAATTGGGACAGAGAGAAAAGGCCTTCTCTGGTGCAGCTTCTCCGGCTTCTGCACTGACCAGCCAAGAGCAAAGACAACAACGCCATCCCATCACCAGGGCGGCCTGCAAGCTATGGGTGGCTTCCAAATCTAGAAATGTAATACCCGTCAAATGAGAACTGGAGCATTCTTTATAGAGGGCAACTCTCTGGTTACAATGTGTCTGTTTGTGGTTTTATTTTGTGGTTCCTGGCCTTTTTGAAGCAAAAATAATATTTTGTTTATACTTTAAAAGGAGGGAGTTTCCTTTCTTCTCTCTCTCTCTCTCTCTCTCTCTCTCTCTCTCTTTTTTTTTTTTTTTTTGGTGACAGCAATCCCAGCTGTGCATCCACAGATGAAGACGCTGCGAGTAATTAAACCTGCTTTCCAATCTGATAAGAGCGGAGAGATTTGGGGTCTTCCATCTGCAGGCACTGTAAGGGAGAGAGGAAGCTTGGGAAGAATAAACAGAAAAATCTATTAATGCGTTCTCCTCCTTTCCAGAAGATCCAAGCGATAGCGAGGCCCAGCCAGATGTTCATGCTGGATGGCATTGAGCATTCCTGTGAAAGTGGGGGAGGGGAGATGGTTGGGGGAGGAAGAGATGGAGGAAAACTGGGCAGTTGAAAACAGCACCAGCTGCTGCCCCATATTTGTCTCTCAAGAGATGATTCCTGGAAGGAGAAGTTCCTTGGTCTTCATACCTCACTCCCCAAATGTAGGAAAGAGAGCACATCTGTGAAAAAGAGAACAAGTGAAGATTTGAAGGTGTGTATCATGGACATAAGGTGTCACTATGTGAACATTTGGAGACTAATTGGTGTAATTTCAGGATAAATAAGGTGATGGGTGGGCTTGTCCAGTTCAGGTGCATCTTCAAGAGAACTTGGATCTTCATCATTAAGAGGACTTGGGCTGGACCTTCCTTCAGTGACAGTCCTCTGTATGGCACTCACGCAATAACATCAATTGTGTGGGAAACACTTGTTTTTTCAAGTAAAAAAAAAACATGTGGATCCTTGGTTAATATTCTGAAGAGTGCTGTGCTGGGTCAGTTCCAAATTCTCACCCATCTCTTGAACTCCTAAAAAAGGGGGTTCAAAGAAGAAGTTCCTCACTCATGATCCGCTTCTTAGTATCTAACCTTCAGATTTGGGCTGCTGTTTCTGAATTTTCATTTAGCCTTTGTCGCTTAGATAGACCTCTTGGTTTAGGATAAATTCTTGTTTGAATTGTTTTGAGAGCAGACGTAGAACTGTTTTGTTTTTTTTAAAGGGAATCAGCAGCAGTCGTGTCCTCTCTTTGAAGTCTCAGCAAGGGGCTTTCACTTCAGTCCATAGCCCAGTATTTGTGTGTAATGAACCCACACCACTGTCCTATGGTGTACAAAGCCTTCTAACAAATCCAGTGTTGTAGGGCAACTGGACTCATGTGAAGGACATCTCCCCTGCCACAAAAGGAGAAGAACTCTGCTCCATGATACTCAACAGTTAGAAGATAAGTTGTCTCCCACTTGCCCAGAAACTGGCTGGATTAGCAATGGAAACTCCTGTATAAAATCTGGTGTTGGCACAGCCGAATCCATCACTCTGAAGGTTGGGTGAAGGAGCGCAGGGCAGCCTCCGTGGCACTCCAGCTCTGTTTTCCAGGATCTCAGTGCCACTATCAACCCTTAGTTCCTCCGCGCCCAACTGTTGCTGGAAATCGCATGCTTCGCTTTTATCTTTTGTGCACATTTTGTACTTCTTTCAGCCTTTGCTCAGCACCAGAGCATCTAGCGAGGATGAGGGAAGTGAAGTTCTCTGGGCCAGAGCCAAGCGGAGATGGTGTGCAGAGTCGGTGTAGGTGGAGTCAGGGGAACATGAGCAAGACTGAAAAGAAACCAGCCCTTGTTAAGAAAGCAGCAGTGGGTTTGCTGGTGGTCAGCCAGCAATGTATGCACCAGATGACCCCTGGACTTCCCCTCCCCTTCTCTCTCCGCATCTGTATTCTCACCCATCCTCTGAAATCATGGGAGAAGGAAGCTCAGTCAAGGTCAGAGACCTCCTTGTGTTGGCCAACATAATCTCCAAGCCTGGTCCAGAGGGAGAGGAACAGGAGTGAGAAATGGGAGACCACTTGGCAGCTTCACTAGGATGCTGTCACCACCAACACCCACTCCCTCATCTTAGTTGCTTTGTGAGCTGGGACTTTGCCTACAGCCTTTTTGGTGGTCAAGTTTTCCCTTCTCCCTTGGTCCCTCATTCCTGTCAAGCATCAACGGGCTTTTGTTTCCTAGCGTACTGAAAATGGTGGGTTATAAAAGGCCCTTTGGCTATTCCCGAAGTTCTGCGAGTTTATTGCCTACAGCCGCCTTCTCTAAGGATGACCTCCAGAAATATTATACTGTGCTTTTATTCCTTTAGACCTCAGCCAGGATTGTTTCATCGATGTCTGTGGGAACGTTCCTTTCTTGGGAGTTTGTGGCGTTGCTTAAGCGCAATGAGTATCTTGCTTACTTGTTGTTTGAAGGCTCAAAGGTCGGTTTTGTACTGAGACAGAATAAAATAATTTGGGAAAAGTGATTCAGAGAGGTCTGCTTTGAGCTCTCACAGTAACAAGTATTTTGAGACTATTTTTTCCCCTTTTTTTTGGGCCTTGTCTTGTCCATTCTGCAGTTTATAGAAAAAAATTCAGCCTAATTGAAGAAAGGTTCGAGCAGAAGTTTGCCCTTGGATGAATCAGTTGCAAATCAAAGAACATGCGGACACCCCAAAAACCACCCTCATGGCTGTTTCAGAAGCTGAGGGGCAGGAATGACTAAGAGCCATGGCGAACTGAGTTGAGCAAGGCAATCATTTGAACCTGGCACAACACATTCTGCTATGTTCTCACATGAGTCATCTGAGCCGTTGTTAGTTTATTGTCTCTCTCGTGTTGTATAAAAGAGACTCGGTGGTTTTTATAACGTAGTTGGGATAATAAAATCTGTGGGATATGGCTTCAAGGTGTTGAAGTAGCTGGTGGTGATGTGGACAAAGGACAGCAAGCTTTCCCTGCTGCTTTCCAGATGTTTTGGAAGGCAGCAGCTCCCACCATCTCAACATGGTCATGGGATTTGCACTCCACCACATCTGTGGGCAGCAGATTAGAAGGAGGTTAGGCCATACCAGCAACATACTGTATGTGATGACACTTCATGACTGATCATTTGTGTGGGCAAAGTAAAAACATCGTGGAATGCTAAGTTGCTTCAGGATTCCAGGCGGTGGCAGATAATGCTGAATCTGAGCCACCGAGTTTTTGCTAATGTAGAAGGTGAATTGTTTGGAGGAGTTGAGCACCATTTGGGTTCAAAGAGTGCCGAGATGACAAACGAATCACAAGCATCTCTACCTTGAAGTGGTCTCAAGCCTCCAAAGCAGGAGGTCATACTATGGACCTCGGAGCTTCTGAAGTATTCTCATGTATTTATTAAAATATTTTGAAGCTGTTCCTCATCTCAGTGAGTTTCCGGGGCAGGATATTAAAAAAAAGCAGAATCCGTCAGCCTCAGGAATAAAAACCAAGTAGCCCAACCAACAATCTGGAGTAAAGCACCAGGTGTGATTTTAAACTATGAAACAACTGAAGAATTATCAAGACGAGAATGGAAGACCAACCTTTAACAGATTTAACAGATTAACAGAGTTTGAAGGGTCCTTATAGGTCATCTAGTCCAACCCCCCACTCAAGCAGGACACCCTACACCAGGGGTCAGCAAAGTTAAACATTCAAAGAGCCACAAAGGTCCTAACCGGAAGCCCCCCATTCAATTCTGGAGCCGACCGGAAGTCTGGTTCCCCCATCATAGTCTCCGCGTCCTTTTTCCTCTGCTGACTGGAAGTCCGGTTCCCCCACCATAGAGTCTCCTCCTAGCACGGCATCCTTTTTCCTCTACCCATCCTAACTGAAAGCCCTATCAGTTGTGGAGCCGACCAGCGACAGGGAGCTGCAGCAGAGGGATAAAAGAGCCACATGCGGCTCCAGAGCCGCGGGTTGCTGACCCCTGCCCTACACCATAGACAACCTAGACACCTCCTAACTTTTGACCTGATGGAAGAGTCTTTGCCATTCTGCCCTTCTGAGTTTTCAGATCCTTGGATCCTGTTTGGTTCCCAAGCCCCCGTTCTCTAGCAGAAGTTGCCCTCTGACGATATGACAACCTTGCTGGTCCTTGCTGGTCCCTCACAAGAACTTCACACTTAATTCTGGGGGTTTCCTTCCCATTGCAGGAACGTTAGATTGAGAAATTTGCCAGGAGACGGATTTAGCAAAAGGCCACCCGAAAGGAGATGGAGTGGGCTGCTAATGAATTTCTTCACGCTTTGCTCAAGAAAAAGACAACCCTGGAGTTCTTCCACGCTGAGCCAAACACCCTGCTGTTCTTAATCAAGTGCTATTTAACAGAATAGAATAGAATAGAATAGAATAGAATAGAATAGAATAGAATAGAATAGAATAGAATAGAATAGAATAGAATAGAATAGAATAGAATA
>QLTV01004222.1:1800695-1814574 GCA_003457575.1 Thermophis baileyi
TGGGGAAAGGAACAGGGAAAGAAAACAAGAGGAAGTTTTTGAAAGTTGAACTTCTGGTGTTTCAGAATTTATCCTTTTCACTGAGGGGAGCTCCAAGCTCCAACCATTACAGAAGGAAAGAAAGAACCGGACGGGGGACTCCGAACATGAGGACAAGAGGCAAAATCAGGATGTGGGTCACATCCCAGTGTTGAAAGACAAAACTGAATCTGAACACAGCTCTAATTTTCAGTCCCTTTGTTGAAAGTAGCTGGACAGACAATTTGGTAAAAGTTTTAGCATGTCAGCTGTCTCAGAGTTTTAGCGTGTCTCAGGATGTCCTATTCCCTGGGTGGGGAAGGAATTTCCTTACTTCATGTTTGAGTGTGAATTTATCTGATTGTGCATTTCTAAACACAATTCTCCTTTGCATTGCAAAATACTAATAATACTAGGAAATCGGCACCCAAAAACATTGCATACGGAAAAGCAAAAAACAGAGCTCTATTGCAGCAGGAATATTTGCTGGTGGAACTTTGAACATTTAAGAAAGCTGTAAACAAAAGTATTTTTTTTAAAAAAAAAAGTTTGGAAAACTAAGCGCAAATATATGTACACCTTTTAGTGCAAGCTAAAAAAATTATTAATTAATGTGGCATGAGATAAAGAACTATTAATAGAAAACTTGGAGATGAAATTAAGATATTAGCAAGAAATGAAATATGAAGGGGAACCAAATGCTCTCAGATGTGTGTATCCTTTTCCTGGATCTCTTGTTGTTTATTAGCCCGGAACAAATCCTGAGTATTATTTGCTCTTTTTTAGGCTTCTGGGCAAAATCTCACAAGTATAAGGCCAATTATTTATGATTCTTCTTAGCTTTGAACTGCAACCTTGAGATATGTCTTTGACCTTTGGAAAGTATTAGTTCCACTATCCGGTAGTCACTTAAGATGTTCAAATATCATGTAAACAGTAGACAATACGTGTTCACCCATAATGAAATTCCCTTTCTTGGCTAGGTTTCCTCTCTTGGGTATTATTAATAGGAGGACATTCTGCAGTTATTTTTTTTTTATCTTTTCCACTGAAAACTGTAGACACAACAACTATCAAGTCTCAAGCCTTTTTTTTCCCCTTGAAGCCAGAGTAAAGGAAAATAAGACTTGTTTAGAGATGTACAAATAAGAAGATTCTACAGCAAGAAAATCACTGAACCTTTATTCAGATTAAAGGGCAAATGAATACTTAATGGAGGACATGATTCACACAAGCTTTGTGCTTTATTTGTTTGGAGAACTGTAATGTAAGCTAAAAGTATTTTGGAGTCATCTAATTTACGGGTTAGAATTTAGGATGCAATAAATGTGACATATAATATGTGTGATGGTCAGATTATTAAGCATTTGCTTTGAGTTATGGTCCCCCTCAGGACTTAGTCACAGAACAGAGGTGTCCACAGATGGGGTTAAAAAAGCCAAGATGGCTGCTGCAATGGTGGGATCGAAGCTCTTCCTCTTCTTTATGTGCATCATCATCATCATCTTCACTTTTTTTCACCAATACTGTGAGGACAGCTCAGTCTCGGAATGACCCCAGAAAGTCATTATCTGGTCTCCATCTTGGTGGTAACATCCAAGACCAGCTACTTCTTTGTCTCTTTTCTTCATTGCTCCATGCGTTGAGAAGGCAACCGTGACTTCTGCTCAGAGAGTTGTTGTTTTACCCAAAGAAGACCCGTAGACATGGAGGAAAGTGTTGGGTTCATGTTGCTGTCTCTTGAGCCTTATGAAAACCATCTTGCTGCCCAGCATAGCATCTTTTGGAGGAAGAATGTTGTGAAGTTGTGGGAGGGCGATGGAACTTTCCCAGGCTGAATCTGGCATCAGAACAGCTGATCCGTCAGTACGTTCTTCAGAATGGCCTTGGATGTTGCATGGAGCAGAAGTTCTAATCTCTTATCTGGGTGACTCAGAGTTGTTTATGGCTGGATCTTTGGAGGACTCTAATGGGCTGCAGAATACCCCTTTGGTGTCTGGTCTAGTAATTATTATCTCATCAAAATGAAGGGAAATCGGGATTCCTAATCTTGGTTTGTTTATTTATGGAGCTGGCTTTGGCTGGGTGTTTTTTTTTTTAAAAAAAACTATTTCATATATCACTACGGTTGTCTTCTGTCAAGAATTTTGGCACTGTCTTGCTTCCTGTTTGCATTCTGCAGTCCTGGCCATTTTGCTTTCTATGATTGAAGCTGCCTTTTAGATGATTCATTAATTTTGGCTGGTCAGAGGAACCTGCTAATGACCCAGATATTTTGCAAATGGTCTCCATGCAGATTCTCCTCCGCTACATATGTGCTGAATGCACTCTGCCCTCGGATTTTTGTAATTCCTTAAAAGTGGAGCTGTATCTCAGAAACAGAAACCATGGTTTGCAGGCTAAAGATCTTACGTTGATTCCATCTACATTATGGAAAAGGTCCTGGAGGCTTTCTAATGCTTGCCGTGAACAATCTGGCCAGATGGAGCAATATAGGTAAATTAAGACATGTATGTCAGATTCTTGTTTAAATGAAGAGGGCAAATAGTGACGTTCCTTGCAAGGGTTTGAGAAAGAGATACTGCCAACCAGACTATAGACTGTTCTATGAGTGGCCCGTCTATTTGACTTTATTCACATTTGCTAAATGTGCACCTCACTTGTCCAACTGAACTTTATGGAAGACAGTTGGGGAAGTTGGGTTGGTTGATTGGTCTGAGGTGAGAAAAAGTGAACGTGGACTGAAACTTCAGTAGATATTGATGTTGGTGCTTAATGGAAAGAAACAAATAGGCTTAATTCAAACATGATGGAATATGCCTTAATCACGGCATGCTCACTGCAGTTGCACAGAATTTATGCAAATTACCTGACACTGATATGGAGATGAATTGTGAAGTCATTAATTCATTGAATCAGTTATGTGTGTTTAATGTAATGTAATGTTTTTATGGTTTTCTTGTTTTAATCTTAAGTTTGCCATTCACCTTTTAGAGTAGAAAGGCAAGGAAAAAAAATATTCAAATTAAACGAATAAGCTACTTGGAGTGTGTTTGTTATGGGTTGATAGGCAATTAAGCATTTTGGTTTATTTAATTTTGGAAGGATCACTTTCAACAAAGCAGCTCTGTGTGTTGATGGTCATTTAGGCACCGTGTCAGCATCGAAATCCATCGCTTGGCTTTCCAGAGGAGCTGGTTCTAATAAAAGGCAACCAGAATTGCTGAGTTCTTTCAATGGTGTGTTGATTAAATCCTTCATTCTCATTAAAAAAAACAAAAAGGAAAGAAACTTCCTTTCTTACACTGTGCTTCGTTGGTTTAAAAAAAATGGTTTTTTTGTTTGCGGCCGTAATTTAAAGCAGAAACTCCTTAAACCTTCTTTGAATATCATGTGTGGTATGCAAAGTAAACACATTAACATTCCTGTTAGTTTTGTGACAATTAAAATCTCAGCATTTTCCACTTTGAATTTGTTGATAAGTTTATTTTGGATAGGTTTTTGGCTGCGGCGCCCTGAGTCTGCCCTGGTTGGAGATTTATGCCAGAGCCAATCTTTCTGATGCCTAATATTACTTAGCAACTGGAACTCCGGATAAGAAAAAATAATTGACTTTGATTGTATTGTTATTGAGCTGAGCTGTCTAAATTAATAGGAGATGCCTGCTTAATAGATTAACTGGCACAATCCTTGGGTTTTAACACCACTTTGAGCCAAAACTTCATGAGCAGAAACTGGTACAGTACCTATGTTTCCTATTGTTTCAAATAAAGTTCTCTATGATCTAAATCTCTGGCACATCTGTATACCAGCCCTGAGGTTGCATGCAAGTTACAATTCTGTAGCCTGCTTGTTCTAATGAACCAATTAGAATAACCCAGGCAGAACTGTTATAAAATCCTGGACAAAGCAAAAGAAAAGAAAAGAAAAGAAAATGATGAGGTGTGGATCTGAGCTCCAGCACATACAAACAGAATTCCAGACAATTTCAAATGTGCTTTTTCAAGAGGCAACTGGACTTTCTGGTTTTTCTTTGAAGACGTTTCGCTTCTCATCCAAGAAGCTTCTTCAGCTCTGAAGAAGAAGCTCTGAAGAAGAGCTGAAGAAGCTTCTTGGATGAGAAGCGAAATATCTTCAAAGAAAAACCAGAAAGTCCAGTTGCCTCTTGAAAAAGCACCTTTGGGACAACCATGACTTAGATGACTGAGAATCTCCATAGACACTTGACAACTTCATTATCTCTGTATTTCGATTCATGGCTGTAGCCTGTTTGCTTCCTTTGAGCCAAATTCTATCTTGCAGATTTCACTCGGTGAGACCCTTTCCTGGCCCTTCGTTCTGTGTTTTCACATTCCTGGCAGACTCCTGGTCTATTTTTCTACCAATGCATATGGAACTATTACATTGTATTGGAAATCGTTTCATCTTTTGTGGTTTTTGTAAGCATTCTTGATTCACAAAGGGCTAGTTTCCTTTCCACAGGGATTGTGGCTCAAGGAAACATAGAATCCTAGGGCTGGAAGGAACTTCAGAGGTCTTCTAGTCCAACCCCCTGCCCAAGGCAGGAATCCTTATTCCATCCTGAACAAATGGCGGTCCAATCTCTTCTTAAAAGCCTCCAGTGATGGAGCACCCACAACTTCTGGAGGCAATTCGTTCCACTGCTTAATTGTTCTCACTGTAAGGAAATTTCTCCTTAGTTCTAGGTTGGGTCTCTCTTTGCTTCCACTTGAAAAGTGTCATACTTTCCACCAAGCAGCCCAGTCTGGTGTGATTTGGTGACTTTCCTGTGTTAACTAAAGCAAACATCACACATTCTTAGCAATCTTTTTGTCTTGGTTTGAGCTTTTTCACATTTCCCCATCTTTTTTTTTATAGAGTTCTGTTTTCTAGATATAAAGACGTTTTAAAATTCTTCAGCTACTTTTGGGATTTGGGGGCAAAGGGATTATGGAATTGATTTTTTTTTTTTTGATGCTTGATGCTATGAAAGTTTTCTGTTTTTTCTATAGACTGCCCAAAAATACTTATTTCTCCATGCTCATCAGTTTTGAGTCACTGCTGTTCTTAATGCTAATCCCATGTTTAATTCTAAAGTTGTTGCCGGTTGCTCAGAGCAGTTTTAGCTTCTCTCCTACATGTTTTGGTCAATATCTTTATTCTTCTTTCTCTTTCTCATTTCTACACCATCGTCTTTCCCAACCTGGTGCTTTCCAGATGTCTGATTTGCAATCCCCATTGCCCCCAGCCAGCGCACTCAAGAGGAGGTTATGATACAAATACCAATCTGTGCTTTTAAAAAACTTTCTGTGTTTGACAGGATAGATTCAAATATTCCACTAACATTTTTAAAGGAACATATCTTTGTTATGAATCTGGATGACTGTCATTTTTGGACAACCCCGTGATTAATATTATTAATATTTGAACATTCCACATTGCCTTTTTGCAGAGGTTTTGATTTATAACGATGTCTTTGTAAAGACAAGCAAAGAAAAGAGGGAGAGAAGCGGTTCAATTAACTTCAAATACAAGCTTTTTCCAGTTGTTTTAAACATCTCCCTCGCTTCTTTCATTTATTACACTCTCCATGTTTTCTTTTCCTAATTCTTCCCTCTTTTCTCTTTTTTTCTGATTTAATTCTTTCCCCCCCCCGCCCCAGGCATTTTGTCTTCAATCCTCTTCTCTTCGTTTTCAACATGGAGCAACAATTTTGTATTCCCATTTCTCCCAGCTGACCGCTTGGTCTGCTTTTCTTCAGCCTCAATGGTCTCCTTATGAGCAGCTGGATCATTTCATTCCCCCCTTAAGTTACCAAGGGAGACCCATTTATTTTTCTGCAGGCCTGGAATCTGCCCACTTTGTCTTTCCCCTTCAACTGTTTTCAACTCGTGGGTTCCCCATTCAGTGGGCAGGATTAAATCTGCGCCTTCTCTACCTTCTTCAGAAAGTCCATCTGATGCCTCTTTCCCTACAGATTAGAATCTCGCCTCCTTGACTCTTAAGTTGGTTTGCTCTAAGTGTGAGCCTCGTTGTAGAAACCCAAAGGCCAGGATCCAGCTGGAGTGGCTCTAGAGGTGACCCAGATGTTGAGCAGTTGAAATCTGAGTTTTGGTCTTCAAAGCCAGGTGCTAGGTTTTGGGGAAAACCCAAGCTTCTTCTCGGCAGAGAATGCTGACGGGAGCCTAGACTTCTTTGGTTCAAAGTGTAATACACTGTCAGAGGAAACAAACCGATTTTGCAAAGGACAATTGCTATTGTAAGATTAGGATGCTTATCAGGCGCAAGCAACTAGGGAAGGTCCACTCGTGAAGGTTGAAGCCAGCAACTTTAATGTATTCTACCTATATTACAAAAGTCTCCCCAAATTGCTTGTCTTTCCTTGGAAACAAACAGATAGGTTACCCTGCGGTGTGGCTAATAAATTGAATAAGTAAAAATAAATAAGGTTTCATGGAACTTAGCGGGAGTCAGGCTTATGCTTCTTGTGGCTGTGCAAGGACTCTAGGCTATATCCCCACTTGACCCCTCCTCCCTGCCTGCCTGAGAGTTTCCCAACAACGCCATCCAAACAAACACGTGTGTTTTGGGAAAGAAGGCTCGTTAGTCATTAACCAGGGCCAGCATCAGATTTTGACTTTGGGGAGAGACAGGTCACTGAAGGGCTGGGGCTTTGTACAGAGCAGGCAGAGATCCAGTCCCCAGCAAATGCCTCTGTGGGAGACCAGAATGCGTGCTTTTGCTCGGTTGGCCTGCTCAGTCTTTCCAGATGTGGATCACTTACCTTCTTTGTACTCCAGCTCTTCTGGATTCTTCTTTTGGTTCTCCGGGGAGCCTTTGCAGTCTGCCTCATACCTGATGTGGAGAAAAGGGGGAACAGGGGGTCACTTTTGGTTCTCGCACGCTTTATTTTCAAACGAAAAGCAGCTGCTTGGAAGAAAATGGGGGGAAAAATATGCTCAGGCCATGTTCTTTAGAAGCAATAACATTGGTGATGATGTGAAATGAAGAAGAAAACTTCAGCTGAATGGATTTGCTCTATTTTTATTGCTTGCTGCTGCTTCCTTGCGAGCCAACTGGTAGATGTTTCCACAAAGAGCTGCTTTGATTTATTCCAGCCCATCAGCGCTGCCACCTTCCAAGATATTTAGAAGCTAAATATTTCCAAAAGCTAACCGATGGGTTCTTATTTGGTAACTCTTGGAAGAGATTGAAAATGGATGACTCAGAGCTCAGATCTTGAGGGCAGTCTGAGAGTTTTTCATCCCCTCCCCTCAGCTTCAACTTTCCGTCCAAACGGTGGCCCAGCTGGAGAGCTTGGGATGGAACCCAGAGTGTCCCAGATCATAAAAAACTGGTTTGCCTTGCAAGATCCTTCCACCTTGGTCAGTTGACGTCCATCTTCTAAGATGAACAGGCAACCGGGGGTGCCATGAATTCTGCCAGTTTGGCCAAGAGCCCCTGCCTGCTCCTCCCACTGCCGCTTATCCCTGCTGCCCTGGCAGTGAGTGAGGGCCTCCATCTGGACTGAGATTTGGCAGGGGACGGTTTGCAGACGATGCATGAGGCAGAGCAGAGCAGGAGGCTCCTCCCAGCTGCAGTCATGCTGTCTTCTGAGAAAAATAAATCTGCAAAGTGTCAGCAGATCTGATCAATACCCAAAAGGGACATATAAGGACAACCAGTTGGATACGGCTTGGAAGCCACTCTTCCACCTTTGGAAGACATCCCTGGAGAAGACGGGTCCAGCAGATTTTATGACCTGCTGTAGGTTTCACCTTTCAATCTGATCTTTCCATAACTATTCCTTTTACAGGGGAATTTTCTTTTCCAACACAGAGACATGTAGTGTATTCATCTTCTACCCCTTGGTGTAGTTTACTAGGTTATAGCTACTGCGTTAAATTACTACCTTTTTAGGTTTTAGGAATCCCAAAGATGCTTTTCAAAAGGCAAAATGGGCTTTCTTGGGTTTTTTTTTTCCCGTTGAAAACATTTCGCTTTTCATGCAAGAAACTTCTTCAGATCTTTTTAGAACTGAAGAAGCTTCTTGGATGAGAAGCAAAAAATTAGTAAGCTACTCTTACTTCCCACTTGAGATTTTGGGGTGGCTGGAATTGTTGCTTTGTGCTTTCTTTTTGTCTACCTGTTTGTTTACCTGGTGCTGGTCCTTGATCAAATAAAGATGACTTGATGTGACTCTTTTTCCCACGAAGAGGGCATATATTTCTCCTGTTCCATTTCCACTGCTGTTTAAATAGCCTTCTTTGGGGGGAAAAGAAAGTAAAAAATGATACCCTCTCTTTATAAAAAGCGGACATGAATTAACTGTCCAGTTCACAAATAACTATTTTTTGAAACCGCTTTTAATTCTCAAAGTATCGTTTAACCTCTGGTGCATGACGAATTCATTTCCTTGATTGCGTTCTTTCTTTTTTGTTGCCAGATGTTTAATCAAATCTGCAGACCAGAAAGTCACATCTTTTGGGCTAAACTGCTGACTCCTTTTAAAGGTAAGTGCAAAACAGCCCTGTCTGGTGTACCCCTTTTCAAACTGGCAAGGAGATTTATTTCATATATGTAATAAAAGCAAAGAATATATATGAATGAAACCATGGATAGAACGACCAGCTCTCAGGAATGAATAATATCTGTAAAATAATTGAATCTATTACATTAAATGATATGGTGTAAAGCAGGGGTCGCCAAACCTGGCACCTTAAAACATGGCTGGCTGAGGAATTCTGGGACTTAAAGTCCACAATAGCAATAGCACTATAGCACTTAGACTTATATACCGCTTTACAGTGCTTTACAGCCCTCTCTAAGCGGTTCACAGAGTCAGCCTCTTGCCCCCAACAATCTGGGTCCTCATTTTACCCACCTCGGAAGGATGGAAGGCTGAGCCAACCTTGAGCTGGTCAGATTTGAACTGTTGAACTGCAGCTAGCAGTCAGCAGAAGTAGCCTGCAGTGCTGCACTCTAACCACTGCGCCACCTCGGCCCACAAATCTTAAAGTTGCCAAATTTGGAGACCTCTGGTGTAAAGTGTGATAACGAAGGTGCTGGACTAGGAGTTGGGAGACTCAAGTTCCAGATCTTCATTAACTAGAGAAGCTGGCTGGGTAAATTTGGGCCAATTATTCTGTCTCAGCCCTAGAAAACATCTGTCTCCTGGAACTGTTTTGGTAGATTATGGTTCATGGTTTTGAGTGAAAAGACCTTCATCCCGTGAAGGATTGATGTGGGCTGATTGTGTATACTGAATTTAAGTTAAATGCATATACTGAATGTACTATTTAAGTCATGTTTGTTCCTGGATGCTTGAGTAATAACAGAGACCCGGTCAAGCTATGACATTCCAAACTATTTTCAGTTGTTCAGACAAGACTCTAATTTTGGAATTCCGGTTGTCCTTGATCCTAAATCTTGAGGTGACTTGCGCTTGTTTAGTGATAAGAACACTCAAGCTTATTCCTGATGATATTCATATTGTCTGATGATATTCACAAGACTTGAGATTCACGTGCTTTTGGGTCTCCAATGCTAGGAAGCAAAGTCTATAAATGGCCTAGGAGACAATATGGAGAAAAACCCAGGTGTGGCCTACGGTATATCAGTCAGTTATTCTTCCCGCTTTCTGTGCTAGTTATTAACTTTGTGGTGCACCCAGGAACTTGTCTGGAGAGTGGGAGGGGTGGAGGTGCAATAAGCAGATAAGAATTTTGGCTCACCTGGCTGGCCTTCCCTGCTGTGGCCAGAAGTAGAGCAGCCTTGCCAGATGTCATATCCAGTTGCCAGGAGTCTCTCTTGGAAGGCCTTTGCTCATCCGTTGAGCCGAATAATCAAGGAGACATGTGTTTTCTCCCAGCCCAAACTGCCTCCGATGTTCTTGATTTCATAATTCCAGAGGAGATTGCTGATTGTGGTAGATTTGGTCCCAGTTCCTTGAAAAGACTTGAGGGGACGGCACCAGCAAGGGTGAAAGCCAACTAGGAAACTCCATGAAACCCAAGATGGGTCTGATATAAACACCCTAACCACCTTCAGATGTCTCTTGAATATGGGAAAGTGGAAGCTAATGGGGAACACATGGGGCCGTGTAAATAATGAAATTATTAGCAAATATGCCAAAGTGAAGACATTTGGCTGCACCATTTGAAAAAAAAAATAGAAGCAATCACAATGACATCTACAAAATCTTCATTTTTTTCTATGGAGTTCTTGGCTTTCCCTTCCCTACTTGGTTCTTTGATGGAAATTATTACAAGCTTATAGCTTGATCGTTGCTTTTGCATGTTCACCATGTTCAATGGGTGTGTGGTGGCTTTTTGGCTGGTTCCTCTTGCATGGAAGAGAAGAGGAATGGAAGGTGAGAAGAAAAGTAGATGTTAGGACAAGAAGGAAGTGTTGCAAGTAAGAAATGTGGCTTTGTTTTTAACAAAGCAGAAAGTTGCCAAGGGATTATTATAAGCAGGAAGTGCAGAGGCACCTGGAATGCCTGAGAAAAGCAGGCTGGTAGGACCCTTACACACCATGGCTTACAAAAACTTCTACCTTTTAATAAGGTGTGCTAATCTGAAAGAGTGCTACTAGATTCCTTCTGATTTGGAATCTCCATAAATATATAAATTCCTACAACTGTTCAAAACAAAGTTACTTTAGGTAGGGGACGGTCATTTAAACATGACATCCAGGATGGAGGGTTGCAAACAATAACAGATTAACAGAGTTGGAAGGGACCTTGTAGGTCATCTAGTCCAAACCCCCACCCAAGCAGGAGACCCTACATCATTTCTGACAAATGGAAGTCCAGTTTCTTCTTGAAAGTTTCCAGTGATGAAGCTAACACAACTTCTGAAGGCAACTTCTGTTCCATCGGTTGATTGCTCTCACTGTCAGAAAATTTATCCTTATTTCTAAGTTGAATCTCTCCTTGATCAGTTTCCATCTGTTATTCCTTGTCTAGCCTTGGGTGCTTTGGAAAATAGCTTGACCCCCTCCTCTCTGTGGCAGCCCCTCAAATATTGGAACACTGCTATCATGTCTCCCCTGGTCCTTCTCTTCACTAGACCAGCCATGCCCAGTTCCTGTAACCGTTCTTCATATGTTTTAGTCTCAGTCCCCTAATCATCCTGGTTGCTCTTCTCTGCACTCTTTCTAGAGTCTCAATATCTTTTTTATAGTGTGGTGACCAAAACTGCATGCAGTACTCTAGGTGTGGTCTTACTAAGGCTTTATAGAGTGGTATTAGTACCTCCCTTGATCTTGATTGTATCCCTCTGTTAATGCAATTTAGGATTTCATTGGCTTTTTTGGCTGCCACCTCACACTGCTGGCTCATATTTAGCTGGTTGTCCACTAAGATTTCAAGATCCCTTTCACAGTGACTGCTATTAAGCCTGGTTTCACCCAGTTTATATGTGTACTTTTGGTTTTTCTTGCCTAAGAGTAAGACTTTACTTTTCTCTCCATTGAATTTCATTTTGTTAGATAGGGCCCAGGGTTCACGTCGGTCAATATTGTATGCACAAGAACATAAAGGCAATTGGGTAGAAGTACCGCCTCTTCAGTCAAATGAATCTCCCCTAGGAAGTTGCATTAAAATAAGTGGTTTTAGCAAATTGGGAAGGTGCTTCTGAAGGTCCTCGTGTCACCTGGTTTTGAAGCCTTTTCTCCAACCGATGAGTCATGGGAAAGAAGTGGGAATTGGATAGAATGGGAAAAATAATTTTAGCATTACAGCGCTGGTCCCTTGCGTAAGCTATATAGCAATTTTCTTCTGGGCTGCAAAACCGAAAGGATTATATATGCTTGCTCTGCATTGTCCTCGGTAATTGAGGCCTTCTTTTTGATGGATAAATTGTTTTCACATTGCATTAGTTTTAGGTTGCGGAAAGTATGACAGAAACAGTAAATATACCAATAAGAAAAGAGAGGGAGAACGGGCAGAGAAAGGGAAAAAGGAAAGACATGGCAGGCCTGGGGGATAAGGAAGATGGTTTGATTTATTGGAGAGAATGCTCCTGGCTGTGGCTGTGACGGTGTGATCAAAACTCCGCCTGGTTTTTTTACGTGTGAGTCCATGTTTGTGTGTCCAGCATTTGAAAGCATGTACATTTATACATTTGATAAATCCAATTTCTGAAGAGAATGTCTAAATAAAAAAGAGGGCGTATCTGAAATGAAATGCAGCTGAGCAGCAAACAAATGGGAACTTTAAAACCCAGGATACAAATTAGAATATAAAGTCTGTGCTTCAAGATTCTTTGCTTTCTGGCAAAATATGTTAATTTGGAGGAGAGATTCCCCAAAGTAGCATTCTTAGAGTGAGTGTAAGTGAGTGAATGAGTGTGTGTGTGTGTGTGTGAGTGTGTGAGTGTGTGTGTGTGTGTGTGTGTGTGGGTGTGTGTGAGAGAGAGAGAGAGAGAGAGAGAGAATGAACAAGAGAGAGAAAGAAAACAAACAAGAGAGAATGAACGAGAGAGAACAAATGAGAGAGAGAGAGAACTATTGCTCCCAGAGTTCAAAGCTACACAGTCAAATCTATGAATTGGATTTGAATTCCCACTGCATTGGGGAAAGCCACCCTTTATATGTCTGCCTGCCCCTCAAAGATAGAAATTTTATGGCATCCAGACAATACAGCTTACAACATTCTTCCCTACTGGTCATGCCAGCTGCCCAGGCCATAACATCTGGAAGGCTTTCTAAGAAAGATGACTGCTGTCATCCAAGAGATGCAGAAAGGATGGGAAGTAATATCTAGGCAGGTTTTGAGGAACATGGTTCATCCACATCCAACAAGATGCTTCCTCCTTGTAAGGAGACAACTTAATTTTCCTTTCAGAGGCAGGTTTTATGGGAAGAGGGGTGCAGTGGGGAATAAGCAGCCTTTCAAGAGGTGGGGCCTTGTCATTGCCAGGAGCAAAGACCAAATGGCCGGATTCTATGGAAAACAGAACTGAAATTGTTTGGTAAGGAAGTTAAGAGTTTGATGGGACTTAACGGAAGCCAAAACCTTTGCAGAATCAGCCTTTTGTCACTTTTGCACTCCGTTGCTAAGTCTAGAACCTGTCTGCCTATAAATGAACACCGCTGTGAAAGAAGGTTTTAGAATCTGAACTGAGGACTTTTCCACTCTGAGAAAATTCCTTTGAAGTGTAGCATAACTCTGAAATAAACATTCCCCATCCCAGCTGCTGTTTTCTCTTCCCTCCTTGCTCCATCAGAAACCCACCTTCCAGGCATGCTAACAATTGGTTGTGGATGTGTTTGTTGTTTTTTGTTGCCTTAACCCTGCACTGATTGCAGAGATACAAATCCACCCATCCTTGGAATCTGTTCTCCTGATGACCCTCAATTCTTTGCAGGTTTTCCTCCCACTTTCATGCCATCTGGAAATTGGATAAATATTCTCTTTGCCCTCTCTTCCAAGTCGTTTACCTTTTTAAAAGGCTGAAAGGAACAAGTGCACAAATCCTCCTTGCTCCCAGGGCTGTCTTTCCTCTTATTCCTTGTCATGTCCACAATGGAGTTCTACCTGTACCACCAAAGTCACCTTTGGGTGTCTCCTAAGGCCAGTTGGCTCCCAAAGGACAACACCCTGTGCAACTGGATTATAATATGGAGGTGGAGCGACTTTGTGTGTTCTGAGCTGCCCCCTTACACATCCCACCTTGCATTAAATATATTCTCTTCTCTTCTTTCAGAGGTCTGAGCTTAATAAATATAACTCTAGTATCCAGCAAGGAAACATTCACACAATCGAAGTCTTTTTAAAGTCCTAGGCATCTTTTCAAAAAAAAAAAAAAAAATCTTGCATAGGTCATTTTTTTTTTTTTTTTTTTTTTAGACCTAG
>QLTV01004222.1:1858918-1872941 GCA_003457575.1 Thermophis baileyi
AAAATCCCCATTCCCTCCCCACTCTGGGGCCAGCCAGAGGTGGTATTTGCCGGTTCTCCGAACTACTCAAAATTTCCGCTACCAGTTCTCCAGAAACTGTCAGAACCTGCTGGATTTCACCCCTGGATTCTTCCAAAGAGACCAAGTGAAGGCAAGGAAGATCAGGAGAAGATGTGAATTTGGACATATCTGCAGAATCAACTCCCTTCCTTCTGGGAAGAGCTTGGACACTTTGGATCCATAACCTTGCAGGTGGGAAGAGATCTTTACACCTTTTCTGGAGCTTCAGCAGACGTGGAGTTGACTTCTTGAGCTACTGACGCTTCAGGCCTGTTTAGGCTCCAAACTGGAAAAAGGTGACGACAATTTAGCAATTGTGATGGACAGATGAAAAGTTCATGTAAACACATTCATCATTCCAAGCCAGTCTTGATGTCATCTCCCACTGGAAACCGGGGATTCAAAGCCCTCCTTTTGCCAAGCATTCTGAAAAACTAAGAGAAATCCAGGGAGTGGCTTTCTGCAACCACCAAAACCATCTTTTGGAAAGAGGAAACCACGGTTGTGTTGACCAATCCAGGTTAGGCAGGAAGAGAAAGTCAGAGAAATGATATTCAGGTGAGCCTTTGGCTGTCTAACTTTCTGCATCTCATCCAAGAGTCTGTTGCCTCCGGAAAAGCATCTCTGGGACATCTCATCGGAGAACAATCAGGCAAAGGCCTCAGGAGAATAATTGCATTGTGGTGTCCCTTTTGCAGCTCAGCATTTTCTTAATTCTGCATCATTATTGTCCTCCCAAGAAGTTTCTCCAACTGACTTTTGAGGTTAGGGAGTGAGCGAGCGAGCGAGCGAGCGAGTGAGCGGAGAAGGCTTAAGAAAAGTGAACCTGAGATTTTTCTGGCAACAGTGAGCCACTTCTGATTTCCCTGGGCTTTTGCAAGTGTGAGTTCAGCTTGATTTTATTTGATAGCAATATTTCTCTTTTCCTTTCTCTCTCTCTCTCTCTCCCTCCCTCCCTCCCTCCCTCCCTCTCTCTCTCTCTCTCTCTCTCTCTCTTCATTCATGTTTGCCATTTAAAAACCTGTGGTTGGATTTGTTGACATTCTGGCTTGTTACAAGGATTGGAATTTAAAAAAAAGAAAAAAAAAGAAATAATGTTAGCTTTTCTGAAACACTCCCTCTCTTTCTTTCTTTTTTTTAAAATTTCTTTATTAATTTTCAAATTTTTTCCAAAAGTTACAATAAATCCTTAAACAATTCTACATCTACTTATTTACATTGATTTCCTATTTGTACAATATAATATTTACGATATTTACAATATTCTGTGTCTTTTTTTTCATTTTCCCTTTTTTTTTGTTTTCTATCGACAATCCATTGATACCAGTTTTCCCATATTTCATAGTATTCATTCATTCATTCATTCATTCATTCTTTCTCTCTCTCTCTCTCTCTCTCTCTCTCTCTCTCTCTCTCTCTCTCTCTCTCTTTTTTTTTTTTTCTTCCAAGGTCTTTTGACCTGTTTTCATTTCTAAGCCAATATCCTGCACACCCTTACCTGGAATTAAATCCACTTTATTTCAATAGATCTTCCTTCTAGAAGACATATGTAGGATCACAGATATTCTAAATTATGTGTTTCTGCAAACCTATTTCTATCCACTGTTTAAACGGTCTTGGAGATTTTGCTGCTTAATTATTGTTTGAGTGATTAAAATAAAGAGGAATAGTGATATGCATTCTTCAAATATAGTAATAATGGAATGGCAATGCAATTTTGAAACTGTCTGGCCCAAGCCCCATTGGATTCGCCTGGGCTTTAATGCAAGAGATTTAATAATTGGTATCTCCAAATTTTCTTCCTTAAAACTGGTAGAGATTTACTTCTTGGTCAACCGCAATGATTCTGTTATATGTATTAATATAGAAGGCATTGGGGATAGTGGAAGTTAAATAATACTTTTTTATTTCCAAAGTTAAAAAAAAGGCATCTTAGATTCTAAATAGACCTGGTTAGGCCCACAATGTGATGCACAATGATTTGACCAGCCATGCAAATCAATGCTAAAACATCTAAAGCTGGCTTGCCTACATACATTGTCATTTTCCTTTAGCTGAAGGACGGCATCCAACATTTATTTAATCCCGATCTTACACAGACGTTGATGGTAAGCAGCTTACTAAAAAGATTTTAGCATCTCATTGTTCTGCGGTTAAATATTATCTCTTTCTTAGTGAGCAGACAGTATTAAAAGCAACAGTTTATTTAAAAAGATCAAAGAAATTGTGTAGACAACAACTATATTGAAAAGAATGTTCCAGTGTGTCCCCCGATCTGATGCTTTGCAGATGTGTGGAGACCAGAGTCCAGAACATCTGGACGGCTGTAGGTTAGGAAAGATTGAGCCTAAAGAATAACTAAAATGCCTCGTCCTACTTTCTGCTAAGGTGGTGCCTGCTTCAAACACAAAACAAAATTTGCCCACTTGTTAGTGTGAACAATTTACATCAGCTTTCATGTCCATCTTGTGCAGCTGTGTGCAAGAAGAAACTGATCGAAAACAATTGAAGTCATCTCTGGATTCAGACCGATGTACCTTCCGATGTACCACGCAGCAGCAAGAAATTCGAGATTAGTTAGTACTGTGTCTCTCTTCCCTTTAGGCAAGAGGATGGAGAGCAAGAGTTGGACACAACTTAATGGTTAAAACAACATTTTTCTTTCCTGAGCATCCAAAGATGCTTCCTCCCCCCCCCCAAAAGACATTTGGACTTCCTTGACTGTTTTTCTTTGAAAACGTTTCGCTTCTCATCCAAGAAGCTTCTTCAGAACGGAAGAAGCTTCTTGAGGGAGAAGCGAAACATTTCCAAAGAAAAAAACATGTGAAAGTTCAGTTCTCTTTGGGGGGGGGGGGGGAAGCACCTTTGGGATAACCATAACCTGGATGATTGAGAAGCTCCATAGACATTCTCTAGGTCAGGCATCTCCAACTTTGGCAACTTTAAGACTTGTGGACTTCAACTCCCAGAATTCCTCAGCCAGCTGTGCTGGCTGAGGAATTCTGGGAGTTGAAGTCCACAAGTCTTAAAGTTGCCAAGGTTGGAGACCCCTGCTCTAGGCTGCTCAATCCCTGAGGTTGTCTGCAACAGGAGCTCTGCACAACCGCATCTTTCTCTCATGCAAAACCAGCCATTGTGAGATTTTTGCCAGTTGAAATGCAAAGTGTGAATCAGGTCTGGGTGGACATTGGCTTGAGTGCTGCTGCAGTCCCAACTGTTTCCCCGCTGCTCCATTTCAGGACCAGCTGCTTCTCCCAGATGCCAGCAAACCCCTCCTCAGAATTCATCTACCGGTGATTCCCACGGCTTCTGTTTCCGCTTTTTGTTTTTAATCAGTGCCACTAAAACCCAAGGAAACTTGGCTCGGCTCGGCTCTCTGCCAGGCATCTTGGCACGGAACCCAATCCAGGGACCTTGGCAGCCAAAGGGATGCTTCTGAAGGTTTTTGGCAAGCCTCCATTGTTGTGGCACAAACAATTCTGGCTCTGGTGCAAGCTTGAAAGATCTGGGGAGGGCTCTGGGGTGGAATTGGAAGCAGGGCAGGCCAAGCTTGGGTATGAGGCAAAACAGAGAGGCTGAAATGATGACACTAATTAAAGGATGCTAAAGATACCTATCTTTGACAGAAGGCACAGGAAAAAAGGCTTAAATGCATCCGGGAATCTATCTATCTATCTATCTATCTATCTATCTATCTATCTATCTATCTATCTATCTATCTATCTATCTATCTATCTATCTTTTTTCTGTCGAGTCACCTGGTATACCCAAATATGAGAGGGAGCATACTGCTTCCTTTCACCTTTCGGCCCCAATCCAGGGGCCATGCAGGCAGTCGCTATGAGAAATGAAGTCAGTTTGACAGATTAATGCATGCTTATTCACCGGTGGGGGGAACGCTTTCAGATTTTGTTATGATTATATTATTGAGGATGAAGGAATGCTTTAAGAGCGCACAATTAATATGGAATTCACTGTCAGAGGGGGGAATGTTACTCCAGGGCTATTGAGAGTCTTGAAAGAACTTTTGGGAAGGAAAACTGAGCAGGGAGAGGAACCCAGATACTCAAATGGAATTTCCAAAGATACAAACATCTGTTTTCCAAGAAGAAGAAAAATCTTTGGGACCCTTGGAACTAACATTCAGTTTGGTGATAGTACTCTGGAATACAAACATAACGTGTGTTAAGGAGGTAATGGTTATTTGGGCCCAAAATTTTGAGTACACGATTGAATTGGAGTATTGGGAAAAAATTTGGGAGCAAAATTATAAATTGACGTATGGAGATCAATGTCAAACGAAAGGCAGCTAACCATGAGAAGCTGGCCTTTCTTCACAGCTGCATTCGAAATGGCCTACCACCAAAATCGCTGCAGAGGAGACCCGTAGTGGGTACAACAGAGGGCCATACAGCGGTTCGCCAGTTCCAGTCTAGAATGCTATATGCAATGATCAATGATTGCCATAGACAAATCAACGCGCAAACGTCAAGAATTCGGCAATGCCGAGCACTTACTGACACACAGGTCTGGATTTTACAACGGGATGCTGGTTTACAAGTGGGAGACGGCTGGAAGGACCTATCACGCGTGCAATGGCCAAATTGATTAATGGCATATAAAGGCAGAAATCTCTGTAATGGTAGTTTAATACTCTGACGATGTCAGCAGATGGCTGACGAAAGCTTAGTAGAATAAAATTTTAATTATTTTAGTTCCGGAGTTCGCAGAATGTCTGTTTCTTTCTTTACAAATGTACCTGGAACTCATATTTTTAGAATAGTTTGTAATGTATGTATGTATGTATGTATGTATGTATGTATGTATGTATGTATGTATTGAAATGTTGATATATATCGATAGTTTAAATAGATGTTATAGCTACTTGTATACAAAGGTGGATGTTAAGATGTAAATGTAAGTAGAAACTATAAAATGTATGAAAATCATAAGGTAAAAGGAAAAATGAAATAAGGTTTGATGCCGATAATGGACAGCTCTAAAAGTGAACTTGTGATTTTAATTGTATAAAATTCAATAAAAATCATTTTTAAAAAAACATAACATGTGTGTTAAATGACAACTCACAAATGTTACACATTGGGACAACCATCATTTAAAGTTCTCAGTTTGTTATGCAACTCAATACCCACTTCAAGGTTAATTTTGGAATCTGCCTTAACTGATGCAATAGTTTTATAGGTTGTTCATATTGTTATGGTGAGTCGCACAGTCCGCCAGATGTTTAGATTGGATTTGGCATTTTTATTCATCTATCGAGTCCTTCCCAAGGGACAGGCAGATGTTGTTTGATGGCCTCGGCGCAGGATGTAAGCTGCGCCAAGTCAAGTTGCCTTTTGCAATTGACTGATGGGGATTTTATCAATGCTGCTGATGTTCAAGTGGCGCTCCAGATGTTTTGGGGATTGCATTTTTATTATTTCCTTTTTATAGTTAGTGCAAAACAGTTACTCATTGTGAAGTCTTTGCAAAAATGTGGAATTCATTCTCATTTAGGAAGGAAGGAGAGGCAGAATGAGAAGAAGAAAAGAGGGCAAGAAAAAGAAGGAAGGAAGGATGGAAAAGGAAGGAAGGAAGGAAGGAAGGAAGGAAGGAAGGAAGGAAGGAAGGAAGGAAGGAAGGAAGGAAGGAAGGAAGGAAGGATCTAGCTGTCAAAATGGTATAGCAATATGCTGATGAATTAAAAACATCTTAAACACTCATGGCATTTTCATGTATGCTGTTTTTTTTCAGTTTCCCATGGAAAATGCAAAAAAAAAATTGTTTTGGTTCAAAGATAACCAGCGAGTTAGGCAGCTCATTTGTTGCTAGCGAGAGCCACAATTTTGCAGCGGATTGGTGAGGTCTTTTCCAATCCTGCTGCCGCTACTTCTGGCAAATACTTCCCCCAGGGCAGGCTTGTTATTGTTTAGAAGGAGCCCAAAACAGGACTTGGGGCCTTATCCTGAAGCCACCCTCCAGCTTCCATTCCTGGAAGTAGCTGCGCCTGAATTCTTTCAAAGGGTCAGATTCTTTCCACCAGCTTTAGGGTGGCTTGAATTAGCTCAGAGGGAAAAAAAAAACACCTCAGTACAGTATTCCTAAGGAGTCATCAGTGGCTCATTAAAAACAAAAACCAATTTTATTTTTCACAAAACTTCCTAGAGTCAACCTTGAGGCTGTCACTGGGATGGGAGATCGTTGATCAGTTGCTTTCCAGAGAGCAACACTGCCATCTGTTAGAGAGAGAGAGTCATTTGCAGCCTCAACCGGTGAGACTGCGAAGGAAGGACCAGCCTTCCCTCCAGTCGGAAAATCTTAGGAAAACTTTAAACGGAGGGTGCATTTTAATGCAAGCAGAATATCTAATTTTGCCAGGAGGCAAAAGGAATCCTTGGTAGTCTGTCCTTCTCCTAATTCCACTATGCTCTTTTTCCATTAAAAAGGCACAGCCAAAATTAGAAATGTGTTGCAGGGGGGGGGGGAATAGTTGAAGGAAAGCAATGCAAAAATGCTATTAGCGGAAATGGCTTGCAATATAATATAGTAGATATACAGTAATTGTGTGCAAAAGAAAAAAGAAAAAAATGTACCCCAAATACTTAAGAATATATCTCCAAGCTCAGAGAGGACCAAGGAATACACAGCTTAATCCTGACCTGCACGTTTTCCATTCTGTTGAATATGTCTGAATTTACTAAAGTTGTGCCAAAACTGCACTGCAGATTCTCTAAGCAGGGGGTGTCCAACCTTGGCAACTTTAAGACCTGTGAACCTCAGCTCCCAGAATTCCTCAGCCAGCCTGGGGAATTCTGGGAGTCGAAGTCCACAAAAGTTGGCCAGGATGGACTGCCCTGCTCTACAGCTTCTATAAATTGGGGACAAGTTTAAACCTCATTCAGTTGGGTGAGTTTACCCAGCCCCTTACCTCTCAACCCAACGCAGTGTTGTTATGAAGATAAATGAACTATCTGTGGGACATCCAGATTCTTGTATCAACAAAATCAATCCATACTGAGATCACCTAGTTACTAGACTAATTGTCACACCTCACTGGAACTTGTTTTAGAATTTTGAACCTGAGTTCAGTTTTTTTTTTTAATGTGGCAAGTTTCCTTTACATGCAAATCAGATTTTCAGGGTCTAGACAGGCCACTGGAAATTATGGGGCAGGGATCTAACCCTTCTCAAATGAGATTTACCTTTTTCTTATGCCAGAAGCAGGATGCACATTATGGGAGTTGTAGTCCATCACTGATGGAAAGATGGATAAACCTGCGTAAGAAAATGACTTGGTTGCGAACATGATCCTTGTTTCTCTCAAGTATTAGAGACAAACAATAGCTCCCAACTATTAAGGAGCAGTTTGATAAGATCTGGAAACATGTTTCCATTTAAGAAGCTATCCAATCATGCTCACATGAAATAAAGCAGGAACAGAGTAATTTAATTAAGACTTGAAGCCTATATATTAATATTTCTAATGACAACCTGATGCAAATGAGTGCCAAATGGTTTTTTTTAGCAGTACAGTATGAAATTACTTGGACAGTAAAATGAGGAGGATATTTGCATGTTTGTGTGGGTGAAACTGAACATAATTTTGATCTGAAACAATAAATAAAAGGGAGTCTCAGCCTTACAAAAATAAAATATTGCCAAGGACAAACGATAGCCCTGCATATTTTGTGCCTTGGGGCTGGGTGTCAAGAGTCTTATTCCATCTGAATTCCAATTTCTGGGAGCAGAGAGTTTGCAGTTTATTTATAATCTGCTCGGTGTCTTTTCCCCCTGTAGAGTTGTGCTCTGGGCCCAAAGCTGCAATTTTTGGAGCAAAGGAAAAAAAAAAGATTACAGGGTTTTGTTTTGTTCTCTGGTTTGTTTTCGGATGGCTGTAGCTTCAAAGCAATGTGAGTTTAACTCTTACGTTCGAAGCAGCCTTGTTATTATGGAAAGATGCATGAGGGTTCAGATATGTCCTTGCTGTATCCCTTGATGGCTTCCCCACATCTTCGTCATGGAGGTCATCATTCTGAATCCAGTCCCCAGAGCTGGAATAGATGCCCTCTCTGTCCCCAAAGCCCTTCTTAAGAGATGCTTAATTGTCTCAGGTCTAATCAAGCCAACAATGATTCTGATCAGGGGTCTCCAAAATGGAGAACGTTAAGACTTGTGGACTTCGTGGCTGAAGGAATTCTGCATGGCGGGCTAAGGAATTCTGGGAGTTGAAGTCCACAAGTCTTAAAGTTTGGAGACCCTTGATTTGGATGATTCACCCCACTGAGTCTTGACTCCTAATTAGGAAAGTATGGCCTCAGCAACTTCACACAATTCGGCCCTCATGCCACGGACTGCAATTGATAACTTGGTTTGCAAGAGACTGGATTTGAATCTAACATTCCAGGCATATCTGTGGGCAGCGAACAAGTCCTGGGTATCAAACCACAAGCTGGCCTATGCATTATGTCATCCTTAAGGTTTTATTCCGGCATTCTGGTTGGTTGATTTGTGGGGCTTTTTCTTTTCTTTTCTTTTTTTTTTTTGCCTTTGAGATAGTCAGATATTTATCCTTTGGAGGATGGGCAAGAAATGGAAAAGTCCCTAACCGTCTCTGCAGTTGCATGACCACGGTGCAAATATTACCACTGACAGATGAAACGAGCTGGTGGGTGAAATGCAAACAGATTTGCCTGGAAAATGATCGGTTTGACAAATTAAGTCATGAACCAAGAATGCTGTTTCATTGCTTCTTTGAGCCAAAGGGCTTTCGCAGCCACTCAAAGTTTTTTTTTTTTTAGAAGTTCCACAGAAAAACCGACACAACTGCAGACTTCTCTTGTTCTCAAGCCCTTGGTTGATCATCTTAAGCACACGGTGATGTCTCTCCAGTCTACCCACATCTCATAAACCTCAGAAGAGATGTGGGGCTGGCTCTGGGCAAAAGTCCACCTCACCACACGGTAGCCGATCAGATTCATCCAGGACTCTCACCACATAGCATCTCACCGCTTTCTCAGCGGCTGAGACTTAAAATCTCCGCCTGTGATTCAGGAATCCCTCCTGTGATTCAGCTTAGCAAACAGACTAGCATAGTAGCTATCAATAGCCCTATTGTCTAAAATTCATCCCTCTGATATGAAGATGAAATCCACACATCTTAAAAGATGCGAAGGTTGAGAAAACGGTGTTTTAGAATATTGGAGCTGGTGATGTCTTAATATATAAAAGCAGCCTCTTAGTGCCACTGAGGGGTCAGGAGAGGCTCCCAAGTTATATTCAGTTGGTTCACCTGGTCACCATTTAGCACAGCCCCAAACTACATTCTTGGGATTAGGTTGTTTGTAACCAGCCTTCCGATATTTATTTTTTTAAGACTCCAAAATTCTTAGTTGATTTACACCTTTTGTAGGATCAATCCTAAGTAAACGAGAGCAGGCAGACTTTGGGGGTCTTCTGAAACTCTTTATCTGGCAAGAGAAGGGAACTCAGAAGGGTGCAGGTTATTATTATTATTATTATTTATTAAATTTATATGCCGCTCGTCTTACTGTCAAGCAACCTTTGATTAGGTTAGACCAACAATTTCAACCATGGTGATCTGATCTTCAAAATCAGGCCCAGGATGGAGTTTGTTAATTGCTAGTTATGAATTTGGGACTTTTCATCTCATGGAACAATGCCGCTATAATTGTTTTATTTGGCCAGTGCGTTTGGTATGTAAAGAACGGAGACGCTGGCATAATGAATTGCTTCATACTTTCTATGAAATCGGGAGATTTCCTTGGCTGTGCCAGAGCAAACTCTGAGTGGCAGCTGTTATTATTAGCATTATTTTGTTGAAGGGATCCTTATTTCTTCCTCCACATACCTCCTTCACTGCAAACATTTTGAGAGCAACTGTAAAATCCTCTCCGGGAGGGACACTGTCGCTATTCATGGCCTGCTGGTGGGAGTAACAGAGTGTGGGTGAAATATATATATAAAGCAGAAGAAAGAGATGAGAAAGAAAAGGGTGTGCGCGCGGATGAGTGGATGCAGGCTGTTTATACAGAATTTTTTTTAAAAAAAAAGACGCAGGAGGCATGGCTTAAAAAGAATGACTTGTTCACAATATCGACCCAAAGCAAAATAATGACTCAGTTGTTTTAATGGATGCCTTGTAGGATATACAGCATGTGGAGGAGTCTGTAGGGGACTGTACGGGGAAACAAGCCACTAAGAAACAGTGCTGGGCCGGCCAAGAAGCAACTCTGAGTTATCCCTCGGAGGCCGAATTATACGGTAGGGATGGCAGATTCAGGATGTAAGTTTTGTTCTTCAAGTTTGGGATGTTTAGGAAGGGGCCGGGCTACTTATTTGACATTTTATGTCAAAGTCTTCGGTCTGAAAACAGAAGCATTTGAAAGCAGAGGTGGCTGCTGTATGCGGTCGGAAACATGGCAAGATGTGACTAGGTTTTTGGAAATTATAGACCTTAATTGTGGAGCTTGGCAATCTGAGCATCTGTCACTGCCTTTGTCTATGACCCTTAACCAAGTCAAGCCAAGCATGTTGCGTGAACCAGTCACACACACATTTCTGGGTGAGGATCATGCCCGATCTATCTTGGGCAACAGTGAACCCAATGCTTGGAGATGTTGCTTGAGAGCCTTTCAACAGAAGAGGCAGACGGCCGTTCCAGATGTCCTTCTTTTAAAACAAATCAAAACTCAATGTTCAGTCCTTTTCTCATGCTTCCCCAACTAGACTGCCCAGACGCTCAGGCTGGCTGAGACTTGTGGGGGTTGTAGTCCACTCGATCTGATTTTTGAATGCTTTGCTGTACCTTCAGTTTTCTAGAATTGCTGCTGGTGTTTGATGTCTCTTCTCCAATGTGTCCACATCTTTCTCAGCCTTTACAAGATCCTCAGCCCAGTCTCTCATTTCCGGGCAGTGATGACTGCATAGCCCAGGAGCTGTCTTCTCCACCCCCAAAGTGGACCCACTTATGAAAGGAAATTTCTCCCCGATTCCAGGGGGTTCCTGTTCACTTTGGGCACACAGCAGCCCTGACCTTCACCAGCCTCTGCTGCTGGCGTCCTCCGGATTCAGTGAAAGGTCCCATTCATCTCAACCTTCTTAAAGAATGCAGCCCAGTCTTCGACGGGATTCCCAGACTGAATGTCCATGGAAAGCCAGGAGGAGATATTGACAGACCTCCGGTAGCTCACCTGATTTTCCCCCCGCAAGTGACTTGGCTGTCAGGAGTAACAGGCAGGGCAATTTATGTCTTATGCCCTCAACCCTGGTTTTAAGGAACGTGCCCTTTAGAAGCTGCTGTGTGAATAGAGAAGAGGGGGAAAGAACACGTCCTCCCAGGATATATTGATACTTTAAAAAAATAAATAAAGGTGAAGAAAAGGTTGCTCATGAAATCATAGTTTAGGGCAGGGATGGCCAAGCTTGGCAACTGTAAGACCTGTGGACTTCAACTCCCAGAACTCCCCGGCCACCATGGCTGGTGTGGTCTTCTGGGAGTTGAAGTCCACAGGTCTTAAAGTTGCCAAGCTTGGACAGTCCTGGTTTAGGGCCATATTTGTTGCCTTGCTCTGTCTAGTCTACCATTCTTCACCTCCTGATATTTGAGGACTGCAGTTCCCTGAGTTCCCGTTTACTTTTCATTTTAGCCATCCTTGCTGAGAATTCTGGGAATTGCAGTCCTCACATATCTGGACCAGATTGGAACAGCTTTGTCTATTCCAATGTTTCTCAGCCTTGGCAAGTTTAACTCCCAGAATTCCCCAGCCAGCATGCTTCTTCAACGGACTGCTTAGAAAGAAGCCCTACCCATCCATGTGAACCCATCCATCATGGTTGGTGACCAAGGATTTATGCCTCGGCTGGATATATCAGAATGATGTGGTGAGGAGTGTTAATGACTTCAGGACCTTCAAGTAGAAGCCACACTAATAAAGGAGAATATTTAGCTCAGGGTTGGTGCTCTCTGAGCTTGCTTGTTTTTTTGCAGGCATTTCATTACCCAAACTAGGGAACACCATCAAAAGCCACACTGTTGTCATGCAGTGTGTGGTGGCAACATGAAGTTTGGACATCCCAAAGGACCAGTTCCACTTTTGTACCATACCGGCTACCCTTGATTGATGGTTCCTCCCTACCAAAGAAAAGAACGCCTCATCCTGGAAGTGCAGCATCCGGTGCTGGCTTCTTCTGTCCTCCTCAACGTGTCTTTGTCAAGGCCTCTTCCCACAGTCAGAGCAGCTTCCTGCCTCCCCAGCCTCTTCTCTGCTGTTCCACAAGGCTTGATCAAGGCCAGGCAGGGTTAATCCCTAGGAGGATTAGGAGCAGCTCTGGAGTGGTCCAGCAACGGAGGCTCACCAGACTATACAAGACCATTTTTGCACAAGGCAGGCGAGGCTCAGTTGCCCGTCCAGATGACGTCACAGCTCAGCAATGCCAGGCTGATTCCGAGGCTCACAAAATGAGACGTTGCATGGGAGCGAAACACATTTCATTGCAAACGGAGCTTCACGTGAGGTCTTGATATGACGCCAGACCTACATCTTCAAGCTGTTATCTCTGGAGGTGACCCTCCTGCCATCAAGAAGTCTCATCCGGGAGGACTTGTCTATCCTTTCTAAGACCTTGACTGAGATTCTACTGGATTTCCAAGATTACATGCCAAACAATTTTCAACCTTTATGGAACTCCGCAAAGAACCAACATTTGTAAAGGAATCTGGTCACACCATGAGACCCAAATGGGCTTCATGTTTTTCAACGCATGTTGCTAAAAAACCAAACATTGGCCTCATAACTTGGAAACGCATCTTCCAGATCCTGGGCGCAAGAAGGAATCAGTTCAGTTTATTAAGTGGTCCTTTTGCGTGTGGTGAGGAACATTTTGTTAAATTTTGTGAATCAAGTCTGGATTTAAACGGGTTTGGAGCAAGGTTTTGCAAAGTCCGGCCGAGAGCTGGTGGATCTGGTTGCGATCCTAATTCATCCCCCATGTTGGTATTTACAAAGTAGATGATTCTTTTGTCGCTCATTCTTGGTCTGTTCCTTTTGCTGAGACAGTCTCAGGCTGCACAGGGTTACGCTAGCTTGCTTAACGGTCGTTTGTTAAATAAGAATCAGAATTGGTGGAGTTTGCAGAAGTGCCTAAAACCATGATTCACCAACCACCATGGCCAGGTCGTTCACACCCTAAGCCAAAGCCAGAGATATTAACCGAGGCTGGACTAGAAGACCTCCAAGGTCCCTTCCAGCTCTGTTCTTTCGTTATTCTGCTTTTAACCTTTATCCCCTTTGATCAATGGCTGAAGTTCACTCTGCAAATAAAACACAGTTGGGCAATCTTGATCATGAAAATGAGGTGTTTGGATATTTTAACTACCAAAATAAAAAGGGCAGGCTTCATTCTGAGAAACTCATTGAAAAGAAAGGCAGTAGCATAACTTGTCCGGAACCCAGCTGGCAAATAGCCAAGGCTGAGCTAGGATGCCAGAGCTGCGCAAGGCTGGCCTCTCCTGGCACCGGGCTCCCACCCGCCAGGAATGGCACCTCTCTTCTTCTGGATCCCGGGCAGCGGCCTCCGCTGTGCCCGAAGGCTGGAAACGAGGATATTTGGAGGATGGGGGGGGCAAGAAAGGCGCCCCACTCTCCGAGGGTTTATAAAGCAGGCTGTAAGGACGGTAGCTGATGGGAGGAGAATACTCCGTTTTGACCCAGCGCCAACCCTCACCTCTCCCCGAAAGCCCCGGCCTCGTTCCCGGAGCGGGCAGCCAGGACCGTCCTCCCTCCCCCTCCCCTCCCCTCCCCCCCCGGTCCAAGACTCCTCCGAGATGCTCCTGCCCCCATTTGGGGAGGTGGGACCCCGCTCTTCCAGCGGTCGCTCGCAGCTGCCCAGAGGTGGAGGGAAGGCTTGCGATGCAAGCGCCCAAGAAGGCGGCCCCCCCCCCGAC
>QLTV01004222.1:1887243-1897775 GCA_003457575.1 Thermophis baileyi
TCCTTTCAATATATTAGCAATATTTCACCACTGGCTTGGTGTCATCTGCAAATTTGATGAGTTCCCTCGTCCAAGTCATTGATGAAGATGTTGAAGAGTACTGGGCCTAAAACAGAGCCTTGGGGTACTCCACTGCATACTTCCCTCCATGTAGATGCAGTTCCATTGAGCACTACACGTTGAGTGCGGTTGGTCAGCCAGTTACAAATCCATCTGGTGGTGATGCTGTCTAACCCACATTTTTCTACTTTATCTAGTAGTAGGTTATGGTGTTATTAGGTGGATCATGAAGAGTTAGAAGTGACTGAAGGACTACCAAGCTTTGGTGGTTCTTCTTCCTCCTCCTCCTCCCACTTTGGGTGTTGAGGGAAATACAAAGTTATGGTTTTTGCTCTTCTGGTAACCTCAGCCATTGTTAATTGATGTTGCAGTAGTATTTCCTTGATGTTATCTCTCCTCCTCCTCCTTCTGGGTCTGCCTCTGTTTTTTGACCTTCTCCTCTTTTTGTATATGCCTGGTATGGTATGGAATCCCATGACAGTCTCTCCAGGTGAGCAAAGCACTTTATTTGCTGGTTTTGTATGTAGTTTAAGATCGGTTCTGTGCCAATTCTTTCTCTTATAGTCTCATTTCTAATTTTATTTCTTGTGGCCACTCCAGCAGCTTTCTTCTGTTCTCTTCTTCTTTGGTCTGGTGGAAGAACTTTTGGTTGAAGAA
This sequence comes from Thermophis baileyi, assembly GCA_003457575.1. Lineage (NCBI taxonomy): Eukaryota > Metazoa > Chordata > Lepidosauria > Squamata > Dipsadidae > Thermophis > Thermophis baileyi. Next base: position 1,887,961 of record QLTV01004222.1, read on the forward strand.
GATTTGTTTTTTCTTGGGTTTCTCTTGCTTACTCTATAGTGCATATGGGGGTCAGTGTCTCCCTCCTGCTCATTTTCTTAACCTTAATTTGGTTATTTCCTTCTGCTGACCTTCCTTCCATGTCATGTGGCTGAGACATTAATCAGGCCAAAGGAATGCTCAGTGTCAGACTGAAGACGCTGATTAAAATATTAGCATTTTGCTTTCACAGAGTTGTTTTTATGCTGCGATTAAATCCCTGAATTTTGAGGGACTGGAATAAATGGCTTGCTTGAACTCTGTCTCACTCCAGATCTGATAGTCAGTCTCTTTTTCCTAGCTGAAAAGAACTCAAGTAAGAAATAGTAATAATAATAATAATAATAATAATAATAATAATAATAATAATAATAATAATAATANAGTGATCCATGTTTCCAATATTATAAGAAATAGCTTGCTGATTGATTGATTGATTGATTGATTGATTGATTGATTGAATTATTTATTATTTATTATTTATTATTTATTATTTATTATTTATTATTTATTATTTATTATTCTGGCCCATCGCACAGTCAGCCAGATGTTCAGACTGGATTTGGCATTTTTGTCCACCCATCGAGTCCTTCCCAAGGACCTGGAGACGCAGATGTTCTTGTTTGATGGTATTAAAGATCTCGTCGCAGGATCTAAGCTGTTCCGAGTAAAGCTGCCCTTTGCAATTGACTGATGGTGAATTTGTCAATGCCGATGGCGTTCAAGAGGTGCTCATTTCAAAGTGACTCTGGGTGGTTTACAACATGTTGACCTTCCAGCCAGCACAGGGTCTCCAGCTGAGAGATGTTGCATTTGAGGATTGATCTCTCTTCCCTCAAAACACCAACCTGCCCTCACTGCTCCTCTTCCAAGGCTGATTTGTCCCTTTTCCATTCCCCCCCCCCCCCCGTGAGCTAAACTGGGATTTAAACCGAGAATTTGCTAGTCCGGATTCAGCACCTAAACAAGCAGAGGCTCTTAGCTCAGCCTCAAAGGCTTCACACCTGTGTGAAAGCATCCACAACAGCAAGGTGTTACGACCGACTGGAAGAGCATGATCAATTGCATATGACTACCACTGAGCCCAAAATTTCTGTTGCAAAAGTGAAACATCGGTTAAGTGAGTTTGCCCCATTTTATGACCTTTCTTGCTACGGTTGTTAAGTGAACCACTGCAGTTATTATATCAGTAACACGGTTGTTAAGTGAATTCTGGCTTCCCTATTGGCTTTGCTTGCTGGTCAGGTCGCAAAAGGGGATCACGTGACCCCAGGACACTGCAACCGTCATAAATGTGAGTTAGTTGCCAAGCGTCTGGATTTTGATCACACGACCATGGGGAGGCTACAATGGTCCTAAGTGTGAAAACTGGTCATAAGTCACTTTTTTCAGTGCTGTTGCAACTTTGAACGGTCACTAAATAAACTGTTGTAAGTCGAGGACGATCTGTAACTTCAAAGGGGGAGGAAAGAGATTAAGCTTGCTTGTAAAGATCTGAAATCGCTAAGTATCTTTTTCTTTCTGTTCCTTTCTCTCTTTCTGTCTCTTTTTCATTTTTTGCACGTTTTCTATCCCTCCTTTTTCCACTTTCCCTTTTTTTCTAATCTTTTATTGCTGTTAAACATTTCAATAAAATTTCAATTAAAAAAAAACATTAAAAAAAAAATCAGCCAGATCTTCATGCTTGCTTCTGTGGAGGAGAAAATCAAGAGTTTTCAAGCATACGTCTTCTCATTCTTCATCCTTCCAAAATTAGATCCACTTCCACTTCCAAGGTCTTAATTCTGTACTTTTTTTAAAAGGAATTCTTCCCTTCACATATCCTCATACTTCCCCAGGGAGCTCTCATATTTTCCAGTACTGTTTCATCCCCTGTCAAACTTTGGAAACTTCTCTGGAGGATCCCCCAACTATTCTTTCTTCTGACGAATGACCAACTCACCGAGGTCTCCAAGCACCAGATCAGGCTTTTCCCCAGTGGGATCCCTGACCCTTGGCCAGCTCCCTCCTTGTTCCAGCCCCTCTCGGTCTTCTGAGCCTGCTGCTGGGAAGACGCCTGGCGTGGAAGAGAGATTGATTTTTGCCCAAAAGGTCGGACGATGCATTTGCAAACTGTTTCAGCAGTAGCTCCTTGCAATCAGAAACATCTGTTTGAAAAGGCAGCTGGCGAGGGCTGGAAGCGAAGGTATCCGCTTTATTTGCAGTTATCTCCTTTGCAGCATCTAATAGGAAACATGAATTATGTGTGTGTCCAATTATAAGCCCTTCTCCTTCAGCTCTTCCAGGCAGGCCTGGGATGCGGAGGGGGCTCATGTGATTATTTGAGCCCCCTCCCAGGGGGTTTCCACAGTAGCCTCACCTGAAGGCTTCCACGCTTGCTCCAAAGCTAAGTCTGGTTGCTCGGTTGTCAGCTTTGATTTGCAACCGAGTGCTTGGCATCTGGTTCTCGTTGTAGCTGCCGCTCTAGCCCAGAGCTATTCAACTCTGAACTTGTGGGGCAGCAAAAGTAACTGCTTGGCTAATTTGATGGAGGAAGGTCCACGGGGGGGGGGGTCAATCGCCATGGGGAGGGGGAGAACAGCTCCAACTTGGAGCATCCCTAATTGGAATTTGGAGATTGGAAGAGCAACCGGCTTTGGGCCTGTTTCAGGGTGATGCCTTATCCCTCCATCACTTTTCATTCATAGAAAGTATCAGTGACATAAGATGTTAATTTGGGAACTGCAGATCAGCTCAGTTGGTTTGAAAGAAGAAAACCCCTTGACAAAGATTGGGAAGATCTTTAGATTCTCCATCTGATCATGAAACTCTCAGCTGATCTTCAAATAATCCTGTTCTCTCCCTCTCCCTCTCCCTCTCCCCCTCCCTCCCTCCCCCTCTCCCCCCTCCCCCTCCTCCCTCACAAGGCTGTGGTGAAGTTAAAGCATGTTTGTTGCCTTGGGTTCATTGAAGGAAAAGTAGAGCAAAAGATTACAATCATAACAAATGGAGTATTTATGTTGAACAAAAGTAGAATGTCTAGTGATAAGGCAGGTTTCTTTGGAGGTGGTTGGCTCCCTGACTTTGCATTACACTTTACATGCACTGAGGGCAGGACAAGAAGCAATGGCTGGAAGATCATTCAAAAAAAGATCCAACCTAGAACTAAGGAGAAATTTCCTGTCCATGACAGCAATTAATCAGTGGAAAGGCTTACCTCTGGAAGTTGTGGATACTCCTCCATCACTGGAGGTTTTAAAGAAGACATTGGACAAAATTCTGCCTGGAATGATACAAGATCTCCTGCTTGAGCAGGGGGTTGGACTAGAAGACCTCCAAGGTCCCTTCCAACCCTGTGATTCTACGCTCTACATTTTCCTTTCGCTGCTTCTTTGAGGTGCTTGAACGAACTCTCTTAAGATGAGCTGCAGGATGAATTGCTGTGCTGATGCTGATACGATCAGCCTTGGAGATTGTTAACTGACCTGGGAATATGTTTTAGGCTCATTTAAACCCCTGACAACTTGAAAGAGAATTGCAGTTGTCAGTGGCGCTTGGCTCTTGTTTTACTTGTGATGGCCATGTAGCTGCTGTTCCTATAATTTTCACATCTGTGGATGGCTTGGAGGGCAACATATTTGTGGAAAATGAGGCACATAAATAAAGCCACTGTTTTTGTGCATGATTCAAATTCAAACCTTTATTGTCAATGCACAACCTGTGTACAATGAGATTGGATGAGCCTCCCTTAGTGCAGCCCCCCAAACACAAAATACATCTCAAAAACTCGTAAGTTGTTGAGCGAGAGAGAATGAAGTATTTGGAGCATGGGACAAACCCAGCAACTGGTTAGCATTATTTGAGGAATCTTGAGACAGAGAGATCCACTGTTTGGTGAAAGGCGGATCAGCATAAGAAGAGGGATTTGGGCTCCTGGATCTACTTTTGATGAACTTCAAGAAGGATTCGAAAGGAAGGTTCAAATAAGGACACCAAGGGGACTGAGATAATTGAAGGGGGAGGATAGCAACTCTGGGTGTGTTTTGCCATACAAAGAGAAGATGGGGGTGGATGGCTGGGGGTTGGGGGCCCCGAATCCTCTTCAAGGATTGGAAGGGGGATTGAACCAAGCGAGGCTGCTGTTCCCTATTGTTTTGATATGCCCCCCCCCCCTCCAAAAGATGGAATGGATTACAGGAGTGCTCTCTAATGGCTCTGGTTATTGAGACTGCAGAAAAAGGTGTTTTGCTGGTATGTCAAGTATAGGGAGTTTAGCTGCCCCTTTCGTTGTGGGTCTGGTTCATATTGTGCTAAGCTCTCATGTGATTTGCTTACTATTGGTTTGGTGTGTTGTGTGACTCCAGCCCATTGTGGCATCTAAGCCACGAATTTTGGCTTTTGATGAATCGAGTAGTTGTGGGCATCTCGTTGAGCACCACGTGTGAAGAGCAGCTTAGCGTTGAATCTAAGATACCCTGCAGGACTTCCCTGGCTGCTGATATGGAGCTCTGTGGCTGTCTCTGGGGTGCTGTTCAGATTCGCTTTGAGCCTTTGGTGCTCCCCAGCATTGGCAGCTAGGGAAGATCCCTGCCATTCCAGCTGTTAGTAACTGTCTAGAGGGCAAAGGCGGTGAAGCCAGGCAAGAGATGTTGGGGCAAGCTCAAAAGAAGAAATCAGACAATAGTAGCTCTTCTTGAAGATTCCTCATAGGAGCTAATGATGTGATCCATTCAGTCGTGTCCGACTTTTGGTGATTCTGTGGGCCAGGTCTCTCCACATCTTCCCATCTTCCACTACTTCTTTGAGTTCTTCTGTGTTCTGTCTGGTGTCAGCTTTGATGGTGTCCAGCCCCTGGGTTCTTCGATGGTCTGGTTTCCTTTGACCTCTTAGGAAGGACCAGCCTTCCTTCCTTTCTTCCTGGCCTTTGAATTAGCTATCTGAGGACCCTGTCCTTTTGAGTTGACTTCTTCAGATGCTGCATGAGTAAGTCTGGCTTACTCAAGCCAGCAAGGAATCCTCCAAGTTCTTGCTTGTTGCTGCAGGCCTGGTTCCTTCAGGAGATTTCTCCTGAGCTGAGCAGAGGAGATAGGAGCCTAAACCCTCCTCCTTATAATTTGTAGTTCAAAGTCAATTTCCCAGCATGTGCAAAACTGATTTCAGAGGACTTTTTCCAAGTAGGGCAAACCGCGTGGAAGGCAGTGGCCGGGAGTCACATCAGAGTGCAGCCAGTGGTTGGACTTCAGATGAAAAAGTGAGTAGCAGTCTGGCTCTTTCTTTCTTTCTTTCTGTGGTCACCGCCTGCGCGCCGAAGGTGGCTGGGTGTGCACCGAAATCTGCTAAAAATAATTTTTTTTAACAATTTTTTTTTATTTTATTTCACATCTTTGCTTCACCAAGTATACAATTTCATGTTCTCAATAATAATACAATACTCTTATACATATTTTCTGTTTCATTAAAATAATTATTTTTTTATACCATCAAGACTGTTTTTTTGGCCATCCCTTACTCCCCTTTTTTATTTCCCACAACCCTTCTCCCTCTTCTCCTCCCTCTACTCTTACTTTCCTTTCCCTCCCTTCCGTCCTTCTCTACATCCCTTCCTCTCTCCTACTGCTCTCCTCTTCCCTCCCCTTCTCTCCCTTCCTCTTTCCCCCTCCTTAGCCTCCTCTCCTCTCCCTTTCCTCCTCATCCTCCTCTTTCTCTTTCTCTTTCTATTGTTGTGTTCTTTTATTCAGATAGTTCTCGGGATGGTCTTCCAGCAGTCTCAATTCATTATTTATTTAACGTCTCTTTTCTTCTCTATTTTTTTCACATTTTCCACTTATTAATATATTCCATTTTTAATGTATATTTGTCTAGTATACTTTTTCTATATTTCCCTTCCCTTCCCCTCTTCCATTTCAAGTGTGTCATCTGGGTTTCTCTTTCATTCTTATTTCCTCTCTATTCATTCATATTTTTTTTCCAACCATTCATAAAATCTTCCCCATATCTTGTAATACAACGTTTCCTCTTTATCTTTTAATCTAAGTGTTAATCTGTTCATTTCTGCGCAGTCTAAATTTTTTTTATTATCTGAAGGGCGAAATCTGCTAAAAATAATTGTGTGAGCCTTACAGGCAGGCTTCATCAAGTTTGAAAAACCAAGAGAAGCTTCCAAACAAAACTTCCAAACCCAGAAAAAAGAAGGAAAAGAATTCTGTCCGTGTGTGTGACATGCTTTGCCCACTTGGCATCATTGCCCATCAAAAAAGGGCCCCTGTGTAGACTCCGACCTTCTTTCACAAGTTTTTGTGAGAGGCTCTTTCTTCCACACCCAACTGAACTGTTTAGGGACTAATTGTGAAAACGGTTATGAGATCTGGAAAGGCAGAAAGATTCTCCTGAACTTTTCTCTATGGGGACTACGGTAGTCCTCGACTTATGATCGTAACTGAGCCCAAAATTTCTAAGTCAGACATTTGTTAAGTGAGTTCATGAGACAAGCTGGTTCAACTGAATGAATGGGTCTCTTGAGAGAGAGCTACAAGGAGAAGGTTTGCTGCTGGGTCTCACTCCTGGTGGGCCACTGTTCTCTTTCAGCTTCTCTTGCAAACTTCGCATTGTAGGAGGCAATTTGTGATGTTTTAAATATATTAGATAGGTCCCATCCTTCCAGAGTTTGCTAGGTCACCCTTCACTCATCTCCTACTTTGGTCTTGCACTAACCCTCTGAGTGGGATAGGCTAAAAGAATGGATTGGTCCATCCGCACATCAAAAGCTTCACCACAGAAATGTTGTCTCAACCTGGGACTTCTCCAGATCTTTGCCTGATGCTCTCATCGTGAACAGAGAGGAGGGGGTCAAGCTATTTTCCAAGGCACCCGAAGGCCAGACAAGGAATAATGGATGGAAACTGAACAAGGAGAGGTTCAACCTGGAAATAAGGAGAAATTTTCTGACAGTGAGAACAATCAACCCATGGAACAGAAGTTGCCTTCAGACGTTGTGGGAGCATCATCACTGGAGGCTTTCAAGAAGAGACTGGACTGTCATCTGTCAGAAATGGTGTAGGGTCTCCTGCTTGGGCGGGGGGGGGGTTTGGACTAGATGGCCTACAAGGTCCCTTCCAACTCTGGTAATCTGTAATCTGAACACATGCTGTCTGCTTGGGAAAAAGACTGGGCCCTTCTTCATGCCATTACCTTGGTGTCCACCAGAGGATTGTGAGGTGGTCAGAGACTGCTATGGGGAAGCTCACCTAGGAATGCACCGGTATATCCAGTCTGTCTGTCTGTCTGTCTGTCTGTCTGTCTGTCTCTCATCTATCTATCTATCTATCTGTCTATCTATCTATCTATCTATCTATCTATCTATATCTATCTATCTATCTATCATCTATCTATCTATCTATTTCAGGGCATGTGTGTTTGTGTGAACAGAAGCGCCTCCAGGAAGCAGAGACCTCTGTCTCTCTGAACTGATCATTGTTCAAGGGGGATCTTTGCTTCTGCCAGCGTCCCTGGCTTTGCTCTGAGTCCTAAGTGGAAGCAAATGGTTTAGAAGACATTGCAAATGTACAGTTCTATTTTCCTCCCATTAAAAATACATTTTATTGCTTTGCTTTTGCCGGAGATAAAGGAATGTTCTGCATTTGTTCCTCATTTAGCAGCCCAGAAGCCCGTCAGTGAAGAAACAAACAAACAAACACCTAAGTGGGGTCCTCGCAACCACACAATGATGGGGAGCTTGCCAGTCCTTCTGAGTCCAAGAACGAGGACAAGGGCTACTTTCTCCTGGCTCAGATATGGGGGTTTCAAGCTCATCCTTTTGTTGCACTCTTTCAAGGATCTCTCTCTTCACACCGGGTGGTTCTATTGCACATCTGCATTCCGGTTCCATGGTTTGAGATGGGATCTGTAGAAACAAACCTTACATGGATCTAGGTCAGATATCATGCCATTTAGTCATTTTTGCTGTGGTGTGTGCAGTGTGCTGTGGGTGTTGGTAAACTCTGGTTTTGTAGCTTAGCACAATGGGTGAACCTTGTACTTAATCCGCCAACTGCATTTTGCACAACCCGTGGCAGAGGTGGGTTCCTACCGGTTCTAACCGGTTCTTTAGAACCATTAGTAAACCCGTGATGGCGTCACGGAACCGGTTCTTTCGGTGTGTTCCGTGGGCGCCGCCATCTTGGATTTTGCTTCTGCACATGCAGAATTTTTTGATTGCTGCAGGGGGGGGCGCGCACGCAAAGCGCACGGGGCGACCCTGAACGAACCAGCAGCAAACGGATCCAGAACCCACCCCTGACCCGTGGCTAAGTGCAACAGGTGAACCAAGCGACTGAATGAGGCCATCGGTTCATCTAGTCTGACCTTCCTGGATTGGCAGTTTCAGAGAAGGCTCTTTCCTTTGGAGGCTGAGGGCTGAACCTTGACTGAACCTTGGACCTTTGCCATGAAAGCCCAAAGCATTTCAAGACTGTCAAAGGCCACCTCCCAACGCCGACCTTCCAGGTGGCGTTGATTCTCAGACTTGCAAGGTAGTGTCTGAAGATGAGGATGGCCTCTTACATTCTGTGGGAAGGGCCTCGTTTGTCCTCTCGGAGGAGTTCTCTCCTACCGAGCTTTGCCTGTCTATTGTGGTGCAGAGAAGAAGAATTCACGATGGCTTGCCGTCTGCAGGTGTGTGTGAGGAGAGCTGCTAGCCTAGATTTAGAAAGAGTGGCTGAACAAGAAAGAGATGAGTGTCCCAGAACAAGAACGGATTGCAGTTTGGCAATGGAGAGAAAAATGGCTCTTAGGCAGATCCGGTTCTCGGATTCAGCCTTGAGTTTAAAGCAAGGGAGATCTTGGGTTGCCTTATGCAGTTGCTGGTCTTTTGTAAGGCTCAGACATATTGTTAAGCCATGGTTTGCCCAAGCAACCTTTGTTGAATAAGCCACAGTAACTGGTTTGCCTAATTTACATTGAGCATGTGGCCTGCTCAGATAGCTCAGCCACATGATGGCTTAAGACAGGGGTCCCCAAACTTGGCAACTTTAAGCCTTGTGGACTTCAAGCTATGCTGGCTGGAGAATTCTGGGAGTTGAAGTCCACAAGTCTTAAAGTTGCCAAGTTTGAAGACCTCTGGCTTAAGACCTGGGGCAACATTTACCAGGCTGTGCTGTTTCGGTTTGGCTGGTTCCTTGGCTAAGCTCAAGAAGTGGTCAGTGTTGACTTTAGTGCTGGGGTGCGATACCAGCCTTGGCAGGGGTGGGTTCCTCCCGGTTTGGACCGGTTCTCCCAAACCGGTAGCAGCCTGCTGGTGATGTCACGATGATATCACCAAACCGGATCAGTCGGTGCCGGTCCGTGGGGGCCGCCATCTTTTTTTTTGAATTTTTTTTGAATTTCTTTTGAATATTTTTTTTTTGAATTTTTTTTTTCCTTCTGAGCATGCACAGAAGCTGACTTCCAGCACTGTGCATGCGGTCGCCATCTTTTTTTCGGCTTTGGGTTGTTTTTTTTCCCTTTCAGATTTTTTGTTATTGCGCGGCGTGGGAGGGAGCGAACTGGCAGAGAGGTAAGTTGGAAGCCATCCCTGAGCCTTGGGGATAAGCAACCTTGGGGGGTCCCAAGGGGAGCCTATGCGATTGGTTGTGCTGTGTTGAGATGGATGTTCTCCTGCAATCTTGCTCTCATTTATTTCTTTCAAAAGAGTTCTAACAGTTGTGGTATTGTTTTAATTGTGGCTTGGATGCTGCTCAGAGTCACGTTCAGCGAGATATTTGCTAAATAAATCAAGGAATACCACCAGAGAATCCCAGGGCTGCAAACGAGACAGGAAGTGG
>QLTV01004222.1:1912927-1939401 GCA_003457575.1 Thermophis baileyi
AGAGACTCACACCCAACAATCTCCGGGGCAGGGATCCTGCGAGGACAGCGACTCTCATGGACAATAACTGCCACTCCTCCACCCCTTCCCTGGAGTCGCGGCTGATGCAATACCTGAAACCCTTCTGGGCACATCTCTGAGAGGGGAACACCCCCCTCCTGGCCCAGCCAGGTCTCAGTTATGCATGCCAGGTCAGCCCTCTCTTCCAGGATTAAATCCCGAACGAGGGGGGCCTTGTTAACAACAGACCTGGCATTAAGCAGCAGCAGCCTGAGGCCAGGGCCCTGACATCCCAAGTCACCAGGAACACGAGANCCACATCTCTGCGAGGGGAACCCCCCCCCTCCTGGCCCAGCCAGGTCTCGGTTATGCATGCCAGGTCAGCCCTCTCTTCCAGGATTAAATCCCGAACGAGGGGGGCCTTGTTAACAACAGACCTGGCATTAAGCAGCAGCAGCCTGAGGCCAGGGCCCTGACATCCCAAGTCACCAGGAACACGAGACGAGCCAGAACCAGAACCAGAGGGCCCGGAACAAGGAATCGCTTTGAGACAGCGAATCCTAGTTCCCCGAGAGCGGCCAGCCCCACCCGGATTAGCGTCTGGTCCTGCCATGTTACGACACTCTGTGCTGATTGGGAGCCATACGCAAGTCTGCATCAACGCCTTCATCAAAAAAGCAGAAGTTACAGCAAGAGGAGGCGTGTCATCTACTTTGCAGACTCAGTCCTATTGGATAACAGACGGAGTTAACCCATTCCTGGATGCTGTCTCCACAGCTACGAGAAGGAGCGTATCAGGTAAGACCAACGCCCCTTCTGTTGCAAAGGAAATAGCAAATTGAAATTGGAAGTTAGGTTGGACTAATTTATGGGCAAAGAGCCCCATCATAGCAACCTCAGTTAATTTTGTGTTTTCAAAGCTAACTCTCCAACTCTGACTTTCAACACAGACTGTATTTGTAGTCCCAATGACAGATTGAAATCTTCCTTCTTCTCAAACTCTGTGAAAGTTCTTCCCTGAACATGTGTTGGGGTTTGTTTGTTTGCTTGCTTGTTCATCAGTCAGAATTGTGAGGACCGGTTGTAGGTCCCTTTTTACAGTGCCGTTGTAACTTTGAATGATTGCTAAAGCAACGGTTGTTAAGTCGAGGAGTCTTTCCACATGGAAAACCTATCAAACAGCAATGTTAGGGCGGGGTCTGGCAGTGTCACAGAAGGGGCTGTGGGCCCCTTCCCTCCCTCTGCCCTGAAATGCCCTTTTCTGTGGCCGCAACCAGCCTAGCCAGCTCGTCTGCAGCACCACTTGCACTCACAACTGACACCCCAGCCCAGTGGGGCGTTCGAGGCTGGAATTGTCCGGTGTCTGCCTTTCGCCATCCCAGGTTGTGGGTGCTTCATCACTGTTGTGATCACCCACATCACGTTGTGGGTCACTGGAGGTTTTTAAGAAGAGACTGGATAGTCACTTGTCTGAAATGGTCTAGGGTCTCCTGCTTGAGCAGAGGGCTGGACTAGAAGACCTCCAAGGTCCCTTCCAGCTCAATCTGATTCTGATTGAGGGCCTTTTCTGGCACGTCCAGCTGCACGGCTGTGGGAGAATGAACACCCCCTTCCCCACCCCCCAACCTCTTTGGGGCTCAAAGGAGGCTGTGATCTGTCCTGCAACCCTGGTCAATGAAAATTCCTGACATATTTTTCACCTTCCTTGCAGCCAAGAATGGTGTCTTCCACGGGAAGTGAAGCTGAGAGCCTGCAAGAGCTGAGGGACCCACGTCTCCCAAGGTATGGTGGGTTGACCTGCAGGGTCATTGGGGGGGGGTCGTTTCCTTGCTTCAGAGACCCATTTTTATTCTTTTCCCTGCTCCTGTCACACACACTCCTTGACTTATGGCCACAAATGAGCCCAAACTTTCCATCGCTAAGGGAGACATTTGTTAAGTGAGTTTTGCTCCCTTTTACGACCTTCCTTGCCACGGTTGTTAAATGAATCGCTGCCTTTGTTAAGTGAGTAACAGGGTTGTTGAGTGAATCCGGCTCTTCCATTGACTTTGCTTGTCAGAAGGGCACAAAAGGGAATCACGTGACCCTGGGACACTGCGACTGTCATAAATACGAGTCAGTTGCCAAGCCTCTGAATTTTGATCACCTGACCCTGGGGAGGCTGCAACGGTCATAAGTGTGAAAAACGATAAGTCGCTTTTTTCAGTGCCATTGTAACGTTGAACGGTCACTAAATGAAACTGTTGTAAGTCGAGGACTACCTATAAAGACTTTACCCCAAACCACCCTGCCTCTCTGCTGCTTTAATCGACCTAGCCAGCTGGCTGGAAACATTTTTTGCCCTTTCATCCTCTCTCTTTCTCTCTCCTCCTCCTCCTCTTCCCCCCCCATCCTTTATATTTTTTGCAAATTAAAAAATGACAACAACCCTCCCGGGCCTTTTAAAGAAGAAGAAACTGAATGTTTAAGCTGTCTAGACACCACAGAAGGGTTGGGAATGGCACTTTACAAGAGAGGAAGCCATTTTTCATAACCATAAGCCAAAGTTTTGGAGCCCAAAAGCTTCTGTTCAACCTGCCTGGACATAATTTATGGCTTGATGAGCCCAGTCCCTGCTTTTCTAGAAAGGCAGATGGAAGGGAAGCCTTCTCCTCCACCAGCACACCCCGTAGGGAGAGTGGTTGGAAGAGGTTTGTGATTGAGGGAAGAGAAGGGCTGCTATCCTGGCCCAGAGACGCTCGTATCGCTGTCTATCTGTGATCCGGTTCACACATTGCACATTGCCCAAATGTGATGAATTTGATTCGAGATGCTGTCCGACCTCACCTTTCGGGGAGGATTCAGGAAACCACAGTTAACCAATCCAAGGTTTAACCTGAGGCAAGATGCTGATAAGCAAGACCAGGTTTGGGGATGTTTTGAGCGTGGTCTGCGGTGGAAGCTTCCAGGAGCTTTAGAGCAAGTTGGATCCAGAGGTTAATGGGGATATATTTTAAAAATCAACTTTTGTGCAGGCCTTGGTGAGCAGGAAAGGGGAGAGATGCAGCTGAAGGCAAATCTCCGGCTTGGTTTGCAAGAGGCTTGTATTAAATCATTGCTTGCAGGAGTCAGGAAGATCTTCCGTGGTGCTAGAAGCTGTGGCCAGACAGAGTGGACACTGCGGGACTTAGATGGGCAAGGAGCTTGCCTTAGTTCAAAGCAGATTCCTGGGCATGGCTTCAGTCCCTCCCTCTGTTTTTATTTTTTTGCTTCTTATAAATTTCTGGGACCTTTTTCCTGTTTACTGTCTGTGCTTATTTCGGCCCTGTTCCCATTTCGGACAGTTTTTGGACTCCAGTGCCTGAATCTGAAGCCAAATAGTTATTTGTTTTGGTTCCTTTTGCACTAATACAAAGTCTGTGATGTAACTGTTGTACATTTCTTGGATACCAACACTTTTTTTTTTTAACTATTTCCAAAATGTCTCCTCTTTGCAGCTAGATTAAGCCTAGCTATGATAAGGGCAGCCCTTCTGGCCTCAGCTGGCAAATCTTGGCCAGGAGTATCCTTGCAAATTTAATTTTAATTTTAATATGAGCAGCAGTGAGCAGGCATTACGGTTTCCACTGGGGCATAAACCATGAATTGTGGTGAATGCTGACAGTGGTAGCTGGCTAACAGGAAGGAGGAGCCAGCGATCTTTCTCTGCTGCCAACCCTCACCATCTGGAATTTCATTTGGGCAAGCAAGCGTGAAAAATTTGGAATTTTTATTAAAAAGTACACAAGAAGCGATGAGTCCTCAAAGGGGCGTAGAAGATTATTTGAGGGAGAGCAGAAAATAAAAGTAAAGAGCTTCTCTCTGACAATTGCTGGCTTATTTTTAAGAGTTAAATTAATTGCTGGAAAGGAAGATTGGAGCGACGGAAACAATTTCCCCCTTGGGGGGTCTCGGAGAGAAAATTCCTCTCCTCTTCCTTTCTCCCAGGTCCCTTTTCCTGAATGCACCAATTTGCTCAGATCCGGGGACATGACACGGCCCTCCTAGGAAGCCTCTTCCACTCCTATCATGCCCCTCAATCTCTAGACAGCAGCTCAGGACTGGCACCACTGTTCCCTCTAAGGTGTACAGCCACATGGCCGCGCACATAACGAGAATGCCGCGCGGTACTTTCCAACTTCCGCGTGGCATTTTCTAATGGCAGAGGCTGCGCGCCTGCACGCCCGTGCACCTGAAAAGAGAGTGCCACGCGCCAGTTTCTAACTGCCGCGCGGCGTTTTCTACTGTTACAGGGAACATTGACTGGCACCCGGCTGCCAGCGAAAGACGAAGGTGCTAACTCCAGAAATCATGGGAGGAGCGTTCCGGCAGGAGACGGGGTGGGTGGGGAGCAGGAGCCATAGAAATCCTCCTAGTCGGGCTTAGGAAATCAAAGCTGGGAGATAAGAGATTTCGCCTGACAACAAGCCTGTAGGAGGGACTCGTCTGTCATCCGCTGTGCCAGGAGAAATATCTTCTGAGGCGAAGAGAAGGGCCTGCCAAAGCACCCTGCCAGCTCGCCCCAATTTTTCCAATGGCCTCTCCCTCCAGCTCAGCCCCTTTGCTGCTCTTTCGAAGTACTGGTTTCAGACTGGCTATCGGTAGTTCAGATTCAGTCTCTCCTTAGCTAGGATAGGCTGAGCCATAGTTAACCTAGGCATGGTTCATGGAATAAACCACCATTTCCTGGATTTGCAGAATAAGCTAAACTGTGAGTCCTCACTGACTAAGGTTTGCATATTGCCCTGTGTCCAAAGCCATCTATCTGAACAATGGGAGGGCCAGCAGGTTGTGTGAATTTACGAATGAAGGCAAATCTACGTGTCCCAGGATAATGTTGCAAGATCCAATTTGGGTCGGTCACTGGGATCAGAGGTTTAGTCTCCCGAGCGTTCGGACTCGTGCTGGAGCCCATCTTCAGGGAACTTCTTCTTCCAGCATAAGTCCGAAAGCTCAGAAGAGTAAACCTCTGATCCCGGTGACCGACCCAGATTGGATCTTGTGTGAATTTAGTCCAAGAGTCTGTAAATCTTTGCCTGAGTTCTTTCTCCAGGAATCAGTAAAAAAAATGGACCTTAAGCTTTGAACGATGGCCGGGTATTGCGAATCCAAAATTTCATGTGACCACCAATCTTCTGAAAACCCAAGGCTCACGTGGACTTTCTGTCTTACAGGTGTCCGCTGGAATGATGTGATGAATCCTCCGCACGTCCCCTCTGCACAGCCTCTCCCGCAGCCAAGATGGACGTAGGAGCTGTTCAAGAGGCGGAGATGCCTCCCAGCCCTTGGAGAAGAAAAGAGAATCCAAGGGATGGAGAGTCCTTAGGCTGAGGAGGCGAAGGAGACAGGCTCTTACGAAACCTGGTCCTTAATGACATCATGGGAGAAACCCAGCATGTTTATGCCACCCGGGATGTTGAGTCTGGTGGCCAGGACAAAGTTATCAGCTTTGAGCCGTTCGGCAAGAAAGATCCGGGTGAAGTTGAAAGCAGGCTGCTCGACAGCTCTGAGTCGGAGGGACAAAGTGGGGGCCACAATGGGACCGACTTGGTCAGCAACAAGGAGAAGGAGCCTCACAGCCAGCGGGAAGCTGTGATCCGCCCCCAGAAAGCAGGCAAAATAGACTTTAAGTCCCTCAACAACCGCCCCAGGTTTTCTGGGGCTAGCCCATGGGGCGCTGTCAAAGGGAACCCTCCATCTCCCCCTGGAAGGAGCCGGGCAAGAGATAAAAGCAGCAGGCGGGCAGGGAGGAGCGAGAGGGGCCATCAGCAACTCTACCGGCTCACCCTCAGCAATGCCAGGCCCAACCCCACCATTGGCATTGCTTACCCCCAGCAGAAAATCACACCCCCCAAGACGGTTGAAGCTGACCGAGGACCGGTTTTGGGGAGCTACAGGTTCCACGTGCCCAGCCTCCCCGAAAGAGATCTGAAACTCCCTGAAGAAGAGCTGAGCTTTGACCGCTGTTTTTCAGAGGCTCCCACCAGCCACATCTCCAGCAACTATACCTCACAAGCCACCACTGCATGTCCAAGCCATGGTTCGAAGATACAACCACTGGTTAGTGTTCCTCCTGAAAACCCTGGCACCAAAGGGCAGCTCCCTTACCTGGAGTTCCAAGCCAACGGAAGTAACTTGTGGCCTTCACCAGACAAAGGCTATCCTGGTGCTAATAATGGACTCCCGGCCCCCAAGCCGAGCATGCATTGCCTAGGACCTCTGTCCTTCCAGTATCCCTTCTCCCCTTTGCACAGCTCAGCCTCAGATCCATTCCAAGGTGAGGCTCACCCCCAAGACTATGGCGACAACATCTCGTTGGCCACCAGTCAGGCTTCTCATGGTGCTTTTGCCTTTCATTCTTCCTCCAGGGACTGGAAGGAGGAAGTTCTTGGCAACGGCTCCTATGACAATGTGGAGAGCAGGACTTACGGGCTGACTCCTCCCCCTGCTCCGTTCCACTTGCCACAGACGCCGGGACACTTGCCCTGCTACAAAGGAAGGAACGGACATTCCACTGACCACAATGGTGCTATCTCGCCTTCTGGTGCTATTGACCAAATTCCAAGCACTTTCCAAGAAAACCAAGCTGTTTTCCCGCCCAGTTTACATGCCTCGAGTACGCCGAAGGCCGTGGGTAAGAGGCATCCGTCTTTGTCGAAAGACGGCGTAGCTAGTCAAAGGATACTGGATGTAGGCAGCTCTCTACGAAGGAACGGGCTACCAGTTACTCTCCCACAAGTGCACTTTCAGAACAAGGCTTCCAGTGAAGCGTCCAGCTTGGTACCTTTGGAGAAGAGCCTTCCCACCAGCGTTCAGGCCCACCCCCGGCTCCTGCAGGCCTGGGAGGGAGGCAAAAAGACTTATTCCCCCATGGAGCCAAGCTCAGCGGGGAGTCCCAGTCCAGGGGGCAGCCAGATCTCCTTTGAGTACCATTCGAGTCTTGGCAAAAAGGCCTGGCAGCATCTGCATCTCACCTCTGGTGTGCCCGGCCAGAGTAGACTCGAGCTGTCCAGAAAGTTGGCCAGCCAGAAGCTCCCTTTCCCCCTCAGCACCTCAGAGTGGGAGGGAAGCAAGAAACTGCCCCAAAGCCCCACCAGTTATCCCAGTAAAGCTCTGGTGGCTGAGGACCTGGCCCCTCACAGCTGCAGCTCAGCCAGCAGCCTCTGTTTCGAAGGGTCAACCGAAGTGGAGACCTCCAAGAACAAAACTTTCATCCTCAGCGTAAGCCCAGCACGGCCTTCCATCCCATCTCACCACCCACCCAGTCCCAGTTTAGGGTTGCCACCCTCCACCTTAGCCCCATCCCCAAAGGGGTCTCCTCTCTCACCCCCCACCCCCAACCTCAACAGCAGCTGTTCCTCTCCCTCCCTCACTTCCAGCAGTCCTCCAGGCCACAGCTTTGAAGAGGAAGCTGCCATGGCCACCTTCACCTTCTTCCAGCACCAAGGGCACCCGAAGGATGGCAGTAAACCCTTCCATGCCTCGGAGCTGCTGGGTGCCAGCTCAGTCCCCTACCAGATGGCCAACCCTATCAAGGCCTTTCACCAGGAACTCCTCTACAAAGGCGTCTCCGTGGACAGCCATTTCCAAAAATCCAATGTGGATGCCTCCAAAAGGTGCCCGGAGGATTTTGAGAGCGAGCTGCCTCCACCACCTTACCCATATTCCTCCTCCCGTCACTTCCTGGCCAGCTCACTGAGCAGCACGAGTCTCGACCAGCTGGATGTTTTCCTGACTTGCAAGCAGTGTGACCAGAACTTCAGCAACCTTTCCTCTTTCTTGGAGCACCGTCAGTTCTGCGGCTCTCACGTGGTCCTCCCAGGTCAGGCCAAGGGCTCTTCCCGAGGAGCAGAAGTCAAGAAGCAACATCATGCCTCTCCTGAACCTACAAAGCACGCCCAGACTAGCCTGGGGATGCTTCTCCCTTCAGATCCTCATTTGCAACTGCTTGCTTTGAACAAGACTGTGGACTTCTTGGTGGATGTAGAGGGTAAAGGTGAATCCAAAGATGATCCTTTGAAACTGAACCAGCTCAATGGCTTTCCCGGAAACTTCTTGCCACTCAACACTTCTGACTTGGAGATCGATGATGCTAAGCTAGACAGTTTGATCACTGAAGCTCTGAATGGACTGGGATACCAGTCGGATAACCCTGAAATTGATAGCAGCTTCATAGATGTGTTTGCTGATGAAGAGCTGGTATCTGTGAAGGCCACTAATGCTGGGACACCTTTCAAAGCAAAAGAGAACTTGACTTTAGGGAAGAAAGCCAAACATGTAGGAATGGATGAAAGCATGAAAATGCTCAACTGCTGTGAGAACCATCCTAGTGGGGAGTTGGCCAAAAGTAAAACATCAAAGCAACCTAAAGAGAGAGGAACAAACTGGCTTTCAGACTTTGGAGAAGAAAGACACGAAACATTCAAGAGCACAGAATTGCCTCAAAATAAAACCCTGGAGCCATCCGTATTTGGGGCAGCAGCAGAAGATGACACAAGTGCCCAGCGGAAAGCAGGGAAGAAGAACAGCAGTGGTCCTTTCCTGCCTACGAAACAGGGGAGCCAAACTATGTCAGATTTGAGGCAGACCAAGAACCTTCCCTGTGCTTCTCCAAGGAGTGAACTCAAGCCTGGTGGTACTCACAGCACGGCAGAAAGCAGCACGCTGTCCAAGAAAGATGCCAAGAAGAGGAAGCCACGGAGTGGCAGTTGGAGCAAGGAGCTTATCCATAAAATTGTCCAGCAAAAAAACAAGTTCCATAAACTGCACAGCCAGAATAGCAAAGCGGTGTCACTTTCCTTGCTCACCAACCGGTTGCTTCCAGAAACAAAGGACAATAAATTTGGCGAGTATGAATACATGTCGGAGTCAGATGACGAGAGGGTGGAATACGCCAAGCGACACTGCAGGAGAAAGCTGGGCTCCAGATTCAGCGGACGGCTCAGAAGCGGTTTGAGCAGAAGGAACCAAGGAAGAGGAGGAAGGGAGAAGGGGACGGAGCCAATATGGAGGTATGGAGGTTCCAGAAGAGGACAGGAGGAGCTCGAAAGACTTGCAAGCAAGGAGCTGCAAAGGACAGATGGTCCTGTAGCCAGAGTGAGGAGGAGAAGCAGTCGGTCCTCCACAAGCAGTTGCCAGAGTCTGAGCGCGTCCAGTGAGACCAGCAACAGCCCCCAGAGCACCGAGAGGGGGGATTCAGACACCGAAAGAGAAAGTGAACAGAGGAAACAGTTCCTGAAAATTCCCAGACGTGTTGGACCCCTTAATGTTCCTGAGAATGAAACCATAAGAAGAAGCCACAGTATGGGTTCCGACTTGACTGGAAAGCCAAATAAGGTTGACCCACCTCAAACTCAGCCAGTAGATAACCAGAAATTTCAGAAAGACAATCCGAGCATTCCCCAGGCCGTGCATCTCACACAGAGCAGAGAGATGTCCTATCACTCTGAGGCCACAGCTGGAAAAGGTCCCACTGTGCTTCTTTCTCCTGAAGGTTCTGACCAGTACCATGGAGCCTTCTGCAGTGACAGTGAAAAGCCAAGGGTGATGCCAAAAGACGCAGATGGGGCAGAGGGCCATCACTGCCATCAATACACTGCCAGTAAAGGAGGGATCTTGAAAAACCCAGTGGAAGAACTCACTGGTTCTCCTTCCGTGAGCAAGCACAACCTTCCCAGCGAGGAGAGCACCAGCTATGAACAAGTGGACCTTGAGGGCCTGAAAAACCAGCAGGAACTCATTATGCCAATCAGCTGCTTCGGTGACAATCCTGGGAGCAGAGAGATCTCTGGGAAAGGTGTCAACACATTTCTGGATGCTGCCAATGCATTTTATGACTGCAAAGAATTATCCCACAGCTATGCGACACCAAGTCTATTCTCAGGGCCTCCGCCATTGGAACCTTCCCCTAACGGAAATGCATACTTATGTCAAGGAGACTTTGACGTGCCCTCGTTCAAAGAGAAGCACGATGGCATCCTGCCCTGTGAATCGGATAATGCCCAGAGTAAGGTCTCCTCACCGCTTCATTTTGATTCATCATCAGTATTTTTAGAATTCCCTATTGCTGAGTTTGATGCCAACTTATATGATAGTGTGGCTTCGAGCAAGGATAATTACATCCCCTTTGAGTGTGCCAATCATCAGCTTAGCAAGATAATCCCCTTTGACCAGCAATATTCATCTTTTCTGCCAGCAAAGGACTGGACGCTGATGGAGGACGTGTCTCCCATTTTGGCAGAAGGTATGCCCCAGATTCCTAGACTGCCTGTTGAAAAACCAGCAGCGAAGAGGCCCTCCAGCGAAATCAGCCCCTTGTCTCTCTCCGACCACCTTTCTGACTATAACGTGCATTTCATGAGTGGTCTGTCCGAGGATGAGCTGGAGATTAAAAGGTTGGTCACTGAGCTTGAAAGCCAGTTGCAA
Source organism: Thermophis baileyi (assembly GCA_003457575.1). Taxonomy (NCBI): domain Eukaryota; kingdom Metazoa; phylum Chordata; class Lepidosauria; order Squamata; family Dipsadidae; genus Thermophis; species Thermophis baileyi. Next base: position 1,923,371 of record QLTV01004222.1, read on the forward strand.
GCAAACAAGCTTCCTCTGCCGGCATCGGAGGAAGACCAGGCTTCAGTGGATCACATCAGCATGGAAGCAAAAGAATCAACTCATGAGTTTTTGTCTTTAAGGCTGGACCAGGAACAAGCGGGCAAAGGATTGTTTCTAATGGAGGCTGGGTATGAGAATGCAAAGCTCCTTTCCACAGAACCATTTAGCTGTGAAAATATAGCCAATGAGAAAAGACCCCTTCCAGCTTTGGACACCAAGTACGGAAGTCCCAACGACCCTTGGCCATGTGCAGGGTCATTCAGCCCATTAGGGTCAGCCCCAGATTTGATTCTAGTAGGTCCTTTTAGCCCCCAAGAGCACCAAGACAAAATGGCTGAAAATCTGAAGGATATCGAAATCTCTGCTGAAGTTGACTTTGGGGAAATAAAAAATGCATCTGCTAGAATCCTGCCAGATTCATGCCTTGATGAGGTATCAAACAGCTCCAGGGCTCCAGACTATCCTGAACAGGTTATACAAAGTCCTGATTCAATCTTTCCCGAGTCTCTGGAGGACAGTGATTTAAATCCCCATGAGAATTTGCCACTGAGACCAGATGTGTTCCCAAAGCTACTCTTGGAGGAGAAAACATGCAGTAGCCCCACCGAGTTAGAATCATATGGCCATGAGGTCCCACAGTTAGATCCAGAATTTGACTTGCAAGATGTGGACACTCTAGAATCAGATGAAAACTTGTCTTCTGGTGCACAAAGCAAAAATCCAGAAAAGCATCCACCTGAAAAGCTAGAAACTACAGCTCTGTTCCAGGACAATGAAGGTGAACATCTAGGTAATAATGAGGAGACTGGAAGTCAAACAGTTTGCCAGACTTTAATGCTCAATGCCAAAGCTGACAATGGAGACATGCCACACTTTGATGTGTTGACTTTTTCCAAGGAGGTGGATGGAGAAGTTGGGTTCAAGTCCCCCACCCAAGAGAAAGCAGGTAATCCTCTTCAGCAGCTGCAGTTGTTTGTGGCCAGGACAGTTAAGAACAACGAGGAAGAGTTGGTGAGTTCATCATTCCCAGCTCAGCATCCTGTGACTCACCTGCCCTCATGTCAGAGCCTTCCTCCAGAGCCAGAAGAGGAGCTTATGGACAAAGAGCCAAACGAAGAAGTCACCAGTGACCCCGTGTTGGAGAACAAGAGAGAGACTCTGCTAAAAAAGACTGAGAAACTAGCCGAGTTTCCAACCAAACTGCTTTCAGAGCCAGAGACAGAGTCAGAACATTTTGATGAATGGGCCTCAGATGTTTCCAAAGACTCAGTCCCATTGAACCCAGCACAATGCGCTAATGTTGTCCAGCAGCAGCACTTAAAGGTTGAATGTTTGGAAGTGAACGGCCACGCTACGCCTGCAGGTGGTATCTCCATGGAGTCCGGTAACCTCTCTCCACTCAGCAACTCAGAAACAGCCTCGGTGCTAAGAGGGGGAAGAACACAGCCGAGTCAAGTTACAGGACTGGCAGGGGGGGTTCCAGAAGAGAAGACCTTGGCGTTTGACTGCAGAAAATCCCCCTTAAGCCCTTGGTCATCCGAGAAGAAAACGCCACAAGGTGCTTTATCTGCCATGCTCCAAGTACATGTGGGCTCTTGCGCTTCTTGGAACTCTGGGGACCAAGAGTTGGGGGCTGCCAAAGTCCACCAGGTGGAAGAGAGTGAAGATCAGCTGCAACATCTGCAACTTAACATGTCGTTGAGTCCCATCTATTCCCCTGAAAACCAAACTGAGGATGCTCATCTCCTGCAGAAAAATGACTTCTCTTCAGCCAACAGTTCAGATTCAACAGAAGGTCATGAGTCGGAGAAGCAAATCAGTTACTATGCCGAAGCCTCCCAGGCTGGACTTCCTCTGGACATTGGCTTTGCTGATCATAAAAAGGTGCTAAAAACAAGAAATGCTACAGGCTCTGACTTCGGAGGGATTCCATCTGAAGAGAGCACTGGTCAAATCACTGCAGCAACTCAGCAAGCTGCCTTTCTTGCGTGCGGCTTCCCCTCCGTTGTAGAGAAGACTGCAGTTCCTCGGCAGAGCCCACCCAGACAGAAGAGATGTACAGAAGCCCTTCCATTCTTCTCCTCCTGTGATGCCATTTCTCATCTGCCCCCGGATATGCCTGATGCCCTGGCTGAAGACCTCAACCATGACCTGTTGGAACCTCAGAAGAATGTTCCTCTGGGTTACTCCTCAGCTCTCTGCCCCAGCAACGTAGCATCTTCTACTGCTAAAACAAACAGACCTTTGAACTTGCAAATGAGTGACTGCAAATCTCCCAGCAGACTCCCTCTGAAAAGCAAGAAACATTCTGAAGAGCTCTTCGAGTATCGGCCAGATGAAGACAATGGCATGTTTTCTGCGAGGGATGAACCCGGTTGTCCTCAGGCAGTATCCATACATGATATCTTGCTCAGCCCGCTTCCATCAGGAATTGATTCTGTTGAGCTTAGAGGTGGAGTCTGTAATGAAAATGTGTCATCAACATCCAAACCCCAAGGGGCAAAGGACATTGAAGGAGACCCCCAGGAAGAAAGTAGAGATCCATGTCAGTCAGAGTATTTCCAGAAAGATGTCGATGTTCAAGAGGTGCCAGTTGTCCTTCTGACAAAAATGGCTGATGACAATAGTCAGATTCCACCAAGAAGATCCTCAAGTGACCCACAGATTCTAGAAAACAGAAGCAATTTGGAGAAGGAAGACTCCGCATCGAATGAGAATGTGAAAAAATCATCTGACTGCATGGAACAATCCATTCCTGAGGATCAAATCTTAAGAAATTATTCTAAGCCTGGACAATACAAAGCAAGGAAGAGGAAAGGCTTGCAAATCGCTTGTGATATTTGCTCCACTTCTTTTAGATCCAAAACTGGGCTGATGAGACACAAAGCTGTGAAACATCAGAAGAAAAAGGATAGTGTTGCGTTGCCTGACGACAATTTGACTCCGTTGGAAAAAGCATTAAAGACAGGCAAAGCGTTCCCCAGGAAAAGCCTGAAGTCCGTCATCCAAGAGAATTCTAGTAACTCAGACCTTTCAAAAGCTGTAGGCCAGTCTTCTCCTAAAACCTCTAGAAGGCGAAAGAAGGAACCAAAGGCACAGAGCCAAGAAGGTATTAGCAAGGAACTCAACGGCCCAAATCTTATTTCATTGGACGCAACTCATGAATTCCAAACGACAGATGATATGCAACCCATCAGCTCACAAGCAGAGAAATCGGAAGGGTCAGAAATCCAGTCTAGAAAAAACACAAGTACAGAAAAACTAATCAGAGTGGTCCATACCAAAAGATCAACTAGCTACGCAAGGCGAAAAACGAAGGAAAAACCCAGGCAAACAGAAACGACGTCAGACAAAAATGAGGTCACTGCCTCTTATCTTCAGGAGTCTGAGGTCCCACCAGTTCATTGTAACGCCACTGGCATCACTGATGACCACATTCTGACCACCATCACAGAAGAACCTGGGAATGGGTCAGAAGAGCAGATCGAGGTATCTTTGCCATTGCTTCCTCAGCAGCCCCTGACGAACAAATTAGAAAACACTGGTGAGAAAATGCCCTCCGCTCAAAGGACAGTTGGACCACAGCTTCCTCAGAATGTGGACAGCCATAAAGAGGAAGGAGAAGAGCTGAGACAAGAAGAGCATGTCCATGAGAGATGGCCGAGTGGATCTGTGAAAGAAGGTGAGGATGAACTGAAGCCATCAGAGAAGGGTTTGTTAGAAGAGATGACTTGTACAAGTCAAAATAGCCCATTGGTATACCTCACGAGTCCCAATACCTTTTCACCACCCTGTCCTCCTGAAACTGCTTCTGAAACAGGTTCTCCTAAACCCACATCTGAGAAAGCATTGGATGCTCCTTGTTTTGTGACTCCGGAGCCCTGGAAGAGGGAAGAGCCACAGCCACAGAATGAGGAGTCTGCTGTTGATCCTGCCGTCAAACCAGATCTACCGAGCTTGTTTGATGATGACCCCACATTTTCACAACTTTTCCCCAGAAACGATGAGTTTGCCCGTAGAAAATGCACACGTGTGTATGGGAAGCGCTCCAAAAAGCCTAAAGCTGATTCAGAGATCATTGCGAAACCAGAAGGCACACCAGATCTTTTTACGATCCGCATGGCTTCTGATCTTGGCGAAAACAGCTCCTTCTGCGTTACCCGGGAAGATCCTTGTGAATATGACACAATCTCCGTTGATGATGCTTTGATGCTCAACATGTGTCATGGGAGTAAAGCCACGAGTGGTGATGTTAATTCCAGACCTACCAAAGAAACAGCCCAGCAACTGGATCCTGGGCAAAAGGAAGAAGACACTGATTTGAAAAACAGCAGTGTCTTTCTGTGCAAAGAGAGTCCAACTGGCTCTCTCCCATGCTTTAAACGCTGGAATAACCTTGAGAAAGCAACAGAAAATAATGCTGCTGAGGGACCATCGCGTAACTCATCCGGGCAGCTTCCTTATGGGCACCCGGGAGCAGGAGACAACCCAGAACTGCCTGACCTGAAAGACAAATCCTACGGCACCAAAGAAAAAACACCCTCTGCATTTCCTACCATTGACATGGAGATGCTGAACATGAAGTTTGAGACGAGGGATGTGTGTTTCTGCCCCACTGGAAAAGATCAACTGAGTCCCACAAAGGATGATGGTAATGGTGCCTTGGGTTTCAAGCCAACTTCACTGTTGCGAGTCAAGCCCGTAAAACATAAGCTAGAAGAAGGGAAAACGGGCAAAACCCGCAATGATTTAAATCTCAAGAATAAAGACAAGCAGTATAAATGCAAAGTCTGCTTCCAGTGGTTCCTTACTTTAGGGGAACTGGACTTTCACAAGCTCAGCCATAATCCCTCCCCTCCGCCAACATGCTACATGTGTGTCCAGAGGAAATTCAGCTCAAGGGAACAGCTGAGAGACCACTTAAAGGAGAAACACGCCAAGAACAAGGCTGGCCTCTGGGTCTGCGGGATGTGCCTGAAGGAAATTTCTGATGTCTGGATGTACAACGAACACTTGAGAGAACACGCCACTCAGTTCGCCCGCAAAGGCCAGGCTCAGAAGTCAGTCCTGGGCCTGGGTTTCAGTGAAGAGGATGCTGCTGTCACTCATTTCCTCAACTCCATCATTTGCCGAAAACCCAGCAAGTTTTCCAAGCAGGCTGAAGGGGGAAACGGAGAACCGGCTGGCAGCGAGATCAAAGGTCCCAAAGCGTTTTCAGGACAAGAGACGGTGGCCCACAAAGACTTGCCGGAGATCCCCTTCAGAATCCGGCCACCCACAGCCTCCCTCAAAGTCCCAGCCGTTCCATCTCCTGACCCAGCTCCCAAGGTCGAGGGGGCCCAGAAGTCAGTGCCCATTCATCCTGAGTGCAAAGATCCCTCTCGAGATTGCCACCACTGTGGGAAGCAGTTCCCCAAGCCCTTCAAACTCCAGCGACATCTCGTGGTCCATAGCCTGCAGAAGATCTTCTTGTGCCACAAATGTCCCATGTTCTATCAGGAGACCAAGGAGCTCCGGAGCCACCTTAGCCAAGAGCATGAAATAGCTGAAGAAGCCGACATCAAGCACACCACTCTGTATGCCTGTGAGCTTTGTGCAGATGTCATGCACGTCATCAAGAAGTCTTTCATATGCAGCACTTGCAACTACACCTTCTCCAAAAAGGAACAGTACGATAGACATATGGAGAAGCACCTGGTGGGCAACAGCAAGACCTTCCGCTTTCGAGGCGTGATGCGGCCGGGGCCCTTTGCAAAATATGGGAAGAAGGACATCAAAGAGGAGACCCGTGCAAGAGCAGAAGCTCCAGCAGCCAAAAAGAAGAAGGTGTCCCACCACCACAACTCTCCTGAACTAGATTTGCCTGCGCACTTGGATGGAGCCCAAGCATCTCAAGAAGGTAGTCAGACTCAGCTATCTGCTGGTGAGGCTCTGTCCACAGCCACTAGCCTGGCCATGCCCCCTTCATCTCAGCCCCCTATGGAAACAGAAGGCCTAGGAAGGGATTTCTCTAGTCTCCTGGCCGAAAGGGGGACATCTCCACTTCACCACCTACTTCCATCCCTTCCTCTTGAGCCCCAAGATGACCCAAGCAGCCCAGAACACATTACTGCACTTTCTCCAGAAACATGGGGACATGCGGAGAGCCCTGGGGACAACCCAACTCTTCTCTTAAACTCACCCGATGCACTTAGCAGTGATCTTGCCAGTGTGTCACCTAAGAAGACAACTGCTGCCCAAGAAACGCTGTCTCTGGCTTATCTCTCTGAGAAGCACAACAAGGAACGCAACATTCCAGAAAAGACAATAGTTAGCCGAAGGGGGACCTGGGAGAGCCCATATTTAGAAGATCTTGCCAGCAAGTTGCCCACGTTTTCTCCTGAAAATCCGGGGTCTTCGGAATGTAAATGGTCTCCTGAAATACAGTGGAGCAGCAATCCTGATGTGAATGGAACAGCTCCTCAGGAGACTGTGAGCAAGTTACGTTTGCCAGAAACCAGTTTCCATGAGTTACCTCTCAAGGACAAGACGTCATCATCTACCCTAAACCGGCCTGCCAAGGAGGTTCCTTCAAAGAAGGTCATAGTTGGTCAGGCCAATGCCGATAACACCCCTGGCATCCACTGCTGCCTAGATGGTGCAGAAGAGGTTCAGATGTGTCCACTCTTGAAAGACAAAGCTTTCCCAGAAATGGATACCACTGCTCACCCCAAAGATACCAGCTCCGGTATTGGCACGAAAGAGACAGAACTCAACTTGGTCAGGCCTGTGAGTGGCCATCTCCAAGGCGAAGCGGCGAGTGCTCAGTCAAAGAACCACCATTCTGAGCTGAACAAGTTCCCAGAAAGGCCGGCTGCGAATCGGTTGGCCAATCCTCCCTCCAAAAAACCAAAGGAACACAACAAGTCCTCCCATCGGGGAAGCTCGGCCTCCCGAGAGAACATTGAAGGAGATGGCAGCAAAAAACCGAAAGGCCGGGGCCAAGTTTCTGTGAAGGGCGACCATGTCAAGAAGGTTGACTGGCCCACTACTGAGGCACTGGCCTTTTCTTCTCGACGGAGGGACACGCATGCCAACAAACAGGCCCCTAAACTCAAGGTGTCTGTGACGGACAGCCAGCTTAGAAAGTTGGTGCTTGACCAAGGCTTCCAGAAGAAGGTGGAGATCGGCCATGCCAATGGAGAGATGAGGCGCAAAAAGGAGATCTTGGGGAGCAAAGCCCTCTACCCCCTCTTAACCAAAGACCCCTCTGCCTCCCTGCCCAGCTCTCTGAACCGACGCAGAGCTGTCCAAGGTGCTAAAGTCCCCACTTCCCACAGTTACAGGACAGCTGAGTCCCAAACTCACCTCCTAAACCAACTGTTTGGTCAGAAATTAACGAGCTTTAAAATTCCTTTGAGAAGAGATACTTCTGAGTAATTTATGAGTGACTTATGGTGATCCTTTGCTGCTTTCATGGGGCTGGGGGGGGGCGGGGGGAGAGAAATTATCAAAGCATTACATTCATTTGTGTAGCTCGGTTTCTCTGTCTAGCTTAAATGAACTTGCACTGCAGACTCTCCAATAGTTTTTGCTTTGTGTCTTACTAATCTACTTTAATTCACCTGATTTATCATGCAAAGGCTAGAACTTTGATGTTGCCGATGGTTCGTTCTCGCGGACTAAAAACGGTAATCGCTTTGGGCAGAGCGAAGTGTCAAGAGGAAATGTTTTATGGCAGAAGTACTGAGGTTGTAAGGGTGGCTTGCAAATCCCGGCCCCTTTTTCAGTCGGTGTCTCTCTTATCTTTGGATAAAGAATTTGAAGACGTGAACTTCATACCAGAGACGCCTTATTCATGAGGTGCAGGCACACTGTAGAAAGCATTGGTGTCCCCCCCACCCCACCCCTCCTCCTTCTGGAGGCTTTGCACAAATAATCCTGAGTGATTTCATTTAATTGGGAACCAGCCTTAGACAAGATGCTTTGAAAAATAATTATAAACTAAGCAGGCCACAGTTTTGACAGACAGCCTTTCCCAAGAACGTTGTGTTGAGGGTGAATTTGTTCACTCCAGAGACTCTGAAATTGCTCACCTCTCTTAGACCACTGTGTAGATGTTGCTGAAATGTTTTTTTTTTTAAAGAGTAAGGGGTGTGGGCCCTTTAACCTAGCTAAACTGCACCTTGAAGATGTATGACAGAGTTGAATATTTTTTAAAAAATATTGTTTTAATATTTTCCAGTGAGAAAACTGTGCCAAGACCACTCCTGCCCCACATAGTAAGGCTTTCTTTGGGGGGAAAAGAGATTTTTTTAGAAAAGCAAAAAACAAAACAAAAACAACCCTAACCCCAAACATAATAGTTTTTAAAGGCTTTCTGTATCGAGGTAGTTGCTAAACTTGGTATGGCTTTACACTATGCAGTTCAGTGGTGCTATTTTTCATTGTAATGTGAATTCTAACAGGAACACACACAAGCATACACAAAGTAGTGGGCTGCAACCGGTTTAACAACCAGTTCGGTGATTGTGCGCTGCTTAATTAACGCCCTTGCGCGCAGCGTTCAAAATACAGCTATTTGAAGCTCAGCTGCTTACCTTCTAAGGCAGCCCCGGTAAGTAGAACAGCGGAGGCGCGGAAATCAGCTGTGCCGTGCGAATCAGCTGAGCCAGAAAGAAGGAAATATAGGACAGGATAGCGCAGGGGTGGGTGGGCGGGGCCAGCAGGGGGGGGGGGGGGGGCGGGGGGCCAGCTGATCGTCGGAACTACCGGTTCGCCCGAACCGGTCCAAACCGGCAGCAGCCCACCACTGCATACACACATGCACACAAACTCACAAGAGGAACGGCTGCCTTTATAAACTGACACACAGGGGGGTGTTGTTGTGAACATTGCCCTGCACTGCTCAGAATGCTGCAGTGTGTTTTATAAAGGTTTAGATCCTGAGGTTTCGTTCTCAGGATAGATTTGGAGGATCTGGGCCAGTGTTTCTTGATGTGAGACACTTTAAGATATATGGACTTCAACTCCCAGAATTCCCCAGCCAGCATAGCATAGCATAGCTGGCTGGGGAATTCTGGGAATTGAAGTCCGTACCTCATAAAGTTGACAAAGTCAAAAAGCACTGCACTAGACTGTTTTGGGGACCTCTGTGGGGGAGAGAGAGCAGAACAGTGCACTGAAGTAATTTGGGGTTCTCCCCCAGAATACTCTGCATATGCCTTGCAGACTAAACAATATTTGCTTTTAAGGTCTCTTTTTATAAATAATAAAAAAAGGAATTAAATGACTTTATCTTGTTAATATCTACCTTTACAGTTTACTGTTTTTTTTAAAAAATAGTTTGATTATACATTTGGGTGCAATGCATTATGTTAAAAGTTTTTATTTTGATATTTGTGAGAAAGCAGAGGAGAGTGACCATTTGGACTGTTTTTATAATGTTGGTCGGGTGCCCCTTGGGCCCTTCTTTTAATATTGTCAAATAAAATAAGGGATGTGCATACAAGACGGTACTGTAAAACGGGGCTGAGATTTATCCTCTCAAATATAGTCCAATATTTTCCCAGAAATTTGCCGGTCTGTGTGACGTTTTTCTTCTTCTTTTTAAAGTAATTCTTTTGCTATAAAGAGATTTTACATAGATGTGAGGAAACCCCCCCCCCACAGATATAGAATAGGAAAAGAAAGAAAATATAAAGGAGTAAAAGAAAAAGTGAAAGATGACAAAAAGAACATAGAAAATGAAAAGGATGTAAAAAAAATAACTTCTGGTCTTCCCAGTTATCCCTTCCCGTATCGCATAGCATGGTTCCCTTCTTCCTATGAACAAACCTTTTAAATAGATACCTTCCCAAATCATGTTCATTTTTATTCATTTTCAGCAAAAACTTGGTTTGCAGTTCTTTTAGGAATTGCAACCGTCCTCTTCTCCATGCTGCTTTTCTGCCCCAGAGTTTTCAGTGGAGGTTTCTGAGGCTCTGTGCTCAGCGGCGGGCTTCCTTTGTGAGCAGGTTTGCTTTAAAGCTTGTGGAACTCCTTGCTACAGGATGCTGCTGCAACAGTGCAACCAAGTAATAAAAGAGGTGTTCAAAGCCAGTCTGTATCTGGGGCTGCCCGGCTTTTCAGAGGCAATTGGGAATTCTGAGAAGCATCCATAAATCCAGAAAGAAAAACACCAAGAAGGAAAGCTCAGCCATTCCTACACGGAGAGCATATGCACCAAGACAAAATCCTTGTGTGTCCAATCACACTTGGCCAATAAAAAATTCTATTCTATTCTATTCTATTCTATTCTATTCTATTCTATTCTATTCTATTCTATTCTATTCTATTCTATTCTATTCTATTCTATTCTATTCTATTCTATTCTATTCTAAAGCGGTGAGGCTGATGGGTTGGGACTCGCTCCAGAAGTCCCAGTTTCCCCTTTTGGCTGCTGCTGAACCAGCCATTAATAAAAGAATCCTGCCACGATGCCTCGTTCTGCTTTTTTTCAAACATGGGGTTCGCCCTGAGAGCCCAACCTCTTGCAAAATGAAGTGCCAGCCTAGGAAGGAAAAAAAAAAAAAACCTCTGCAAATACAGGAAGTCCTCGACTTACAACAGTTCATTTAGTGACCGTTCAAAGTTACAACGGCACCGAAGAAAGTGACTTACGATCGTTTTTCACAGTTACGATCTTTGCAGCATCCCTATAATCATGGGGTTAAACTTCAGATGCTTGGCTTTCGTATTGATGACTGTTGCCATGTCCCAAGGTCATGTGATCGCCTCTTGCGACCTTCTGGCAAGCAAAGTCCACGGGGAAACCGGATTCACTTAACAACCAGGTTACTAACTTACCAACTCAGTGACGCACTTAACAACTGTGGCAAGAAAGGTCATAAAATGGGGGGAAACTCACATAACAAATGTCTCCCTTAACAACAGAAATTTGAGGCTCCATTCTGGTCGTAAGTTGAGAACTACCTGTATGAGCCACGAGGCCTTCCTTGCATGGGGTGCCCCTCTCCGATCGGCTCCTACATAGCCCTCTTCTTGGCATCCATTTGGCTGGCAGGCAGGCAGGAGCACCCTGCAACCTTTGGGGGCGCAGGCCATTTTTACAACTCTTGCAGATTGACTCCCTGGTAAAGACCACGGTCTTCCTGGACCATCCTGGTCCTCTCTTTATGCCCTCAGAGTGACCTCCGCGGCCACATCCCTAAGATTCGGAGTTGGCAAAGGCAAGTCATAGAAATAGGATCTCTTTCATTATTACGACTGCCACCGAACCGTTTAAACGCTGTCGGGGAGAGATAACTCCTCACTCTGGGCTCGGATCCGGCCACTTGGGGCTTGTAACGAAAACGGCAGGCTTAATTTGATTAATTGATAGAATTGTTTTCCAAACCGTCCCTTTGTTTATGGCGGCTGAAAGTGCTCACCGCCGGTCTTTCTGCAGAGTGTTGCAAAGCAGAGATAAAGCAGTCTGAAAATAATTAGGATGGCTTAATTTAGGGAAGGGAGGGGAGGGGAGAAAGAGCTGGAAAGATCGCAAGGAAATGAAAAGGGGCTCTCTTTTTTTGGCGGTGGGCTTGAACAAGAAATGGGAAAGTTGGACCCCCGCTCAAGGACCCCTCCCCTTGCTAAACCGCAGCACAGATGCAAAGCAAAGGAAGAAGCGTTTGTGCCCGTTTATTTCAGCTTTCTCTGGCCTTTAGGTTAATAGCACTAAGTGTTGGATGAAGAGAGAAAAGTGAATAAGGGCTTTTATTCCCTTCCCTTCCCCTGGTATGCTGGGACCCAGTTGAGTTAGTCCACAATTCTGATTAGTTAAACGTACATGATAATCTATGAGAAGAGTTTTTCCTGGTGAAGTTGCCACCAGATGGGGCTGGGGGGCTGGCCATGGATTGAGATGTTTTTCAAAGAGATTGAACCCAGAGAAGGTTCTGGGTTCTGAGACTGCGTGCTTAGTGCCTTTGATAGCTCCTTCCTCCAGAATCACAAGGGACCTCTTTTGAATGCCAGCAGCCAGGGACCTCCACTGGACCAGGGCAGGGGTGAAATTCAAAATTTTTCCCTACTGGTTCTGTGGGCGTGGTTGGTGGGCGTGGCAGGGGAAGGATATTGCAAAATCTCCATTCCCACCCTACTCTCGGGCCAGCCAGAGGTGGTATTTGCCGGTTCTCCGAACTACTCAAAATTTCCGCTACCGGTTCTCTAGAACCTGTCAGAACCTGCTGAATTTCACCCCTGGACCATGGATGGCTCTGGGGCTCTGGTGACCTAGAACGGGTCTCCAAAGTTGGCAACTTGAAGACTCGTGGACCACCTCCCAGAATTCCTCAGTGAATTCTGGGGGTTGGTCCACGAATTCTCAGGAATTCTGGAGTTAAAGTCCACAAGTCTTAAAGTTGCCAGGCTTGGAGACCTCTGACTTAAAACATAGGACTAGTTGAGTCCTTTATCAATTCTAGTCTGAAGGCTCTTTGGAAGGTGAAGTGGGGGGGGGCTCTGATTATTATTCTGCAATTTAAGTTCTTGCTAAGGGGTTTCTTTGCAAGTAAAATAGAAATGCTTTTCAGAATGGGGAAGGTGTGTGTCTCTCTTCGATTCAGGCCTCAGTGATCCTTCTGCAGAAGTCGGTGCCACTCTTTCTCTGTCTCCATTACCAGGATAGGTTTGGTTCCATTGACAAGGGTTTGGGGCAGCTGAGATCCCCTTTCCAGGCTGGCCAATCCTTACCCAGAGTCGTTCATTCCTCCTTCCCCCACCCTGACTCAACCTCTGTCTCTCTCTCTCTCATTGCATCTGGTACATGATAGGGAGATTTCCAGGACCTCTTGTGATTGCAAATAATCGGTCTTGCTTGGGGAAAGGAAAAGTCCAGTCCATCCGTCAGACCCAGCTCCCTAAAGCCCTCAAGTTTGCTGAGCTCCACTTACGGTTGAGCGCTTCGGATGGATTTGACACTCAGAAAACAGCAGGATGCCAGCGCTGTAATTCCAGGGAGGAAGCAAAGCAGGAAGACTAAAACAAATGCCGATTAGTTTGAGCATTTCTGTGCATAAGCATTGGCCAAAGGGGGCGAGATGGGTAAGGGGGATCAGGAGATAACCTGGTTCGCCAGCTAAACTTTCCTAGTCATTGGGAAAATGCTGGTTTTCAAATCTGCCAGGCTCTTCACAATGGCTCGGTTAAACAGTCTCGTGCCAAATGCATCCGTAACAAGAGGCATCTCATTTGTGGCTTGGTCTCTTAACCCATGTTATATTCCAAGGTGTACATCCTTGTTCCTGTATGTACCCATCTATACATACAGAGGAGAGGGTGAGGCGTTCGTGACATGTTTGAAGGGGACTCCCTGGAATTCTGTAAGAAAATCTGGAGAGGAACCTTCGAAGAAACCCAACCAGGAACCGTTCTTTGAGGTCTCCAACTGAGAAATAGCCTGCCCAGCCCATGGAGAGGGGCCAGGCCCACCTCGCATGGCGTCCTCATCCTCGTACATGTTGCAATGATCAGAAGAGGTTGACTTCTTCTCAACAGCCGCATCCTACCTAACGTCTTCCACTTCCATGGGGAAAGGCTCATCCATGCCTCAAAGGGTCATCGTTCTCCAAGGTTTCATGTCAGGACAGAGACCCAAAAAGGCCATTTAGGCTCCCCAACAGGTGGGGCAGGGAAAAGAGGCAGGCACATCTTTCTGGGGAGGTTACCGAAGTGGGCGCCAGCCAGCCCCTTGCCAAGGCTGGGTCTCCGTACTTTCAGAAGGAGGCCCAGCCAGTAGAGGGCAGACTTGCCTCTTACAAGCCAGGCCATTGCTCTCCATCCTTTTTCCATTCATTTCTCTCCTCTGGAAGCAACTCATCCAATGTCATTGTATTGATGAAGCGAGCCCTTTCACCCCATTTATGGATTGATCCTTTCAGGATCGTTTCCCATTTTTGTTCCTTCTCGCAGTGTCCCCTTTCAGCCCTTCCCCCCCCCTCTCCATCCAACAGATGAGTGAGATTTTGCAAGGACTTTAACTATTATGTCCCTCCTAAGTACTTCCCCAAGGTATTTTGGGATGGTCTTTTCAGGAAGTCAAAAGGCAGCTCGGGTGCTGGGAAGGAATGCTCATCCTTCCCTGCCTTTGTCTGCAGTAACCCTGGTTCTGCCCTTAGGCATGCAAAGAGTGTCTCTGACCATGTGAAGGCTGCATCTTCAGCTTCTGTCTACACCACAACATGCCTGTCCTTGAGCAAGGCTCTTCCCCCTGCCCCCTCTTCCCTTACCTCATGCTGACGGGGGAATTCTGGGAGTTAAAGTCCACACATGGCCAAGGTTGAGAAACACTGTTCTGGAGCACCAGAAGTCCGGCCAGGAAGTTGGGATGAAGGCAGCTGTGCACCAGCTCACCAGCTCCAATCCTGGCCTGACCATTGCTGTCAGTTGGGTTTGGCCAATGTTCAGCCATTTTCTCCCCTTTCTTTCTGTGCCTTAGGATAGTCCCCTGCTCTGCCAATCGGCTCCTCCCCTTCCATGCTCCCCCCCAACTCCTCCCCACCATCTTTCTGCATCCTTCTTAATATTGTCCCTGATTAATTGGCACTAATACAAATGTACACAGTTCCATAAAAATATGCCATTTTGCACACAATGGGGACGGGGATGGCTTGCGCATTATCTCTTCTCTGCAGGCATGTAATTCAGTCTGCGGGAAAACATTCTGTTTATTGGAGTGCAATATGAATCTCTCTACAGACACAGTCAAGCAGGACCAGACACTCTGATGCGTGGGCATCCTTGCTCTTTCTTTCTCTCCCTCTCCCTCCCTCCCTCTTTCTCTCTCACACATTCTTAAACCTGACTGGGCTGCATTCATATAGAAGTGGGAGGGAACATCAGTCTTTCCACCTGTCTGACTGTGTCCATCATGGGGCTGAAGCCAAAATTAAAACGAGCAAATTGTCCCATTTCAACTGGAGGGCTTTCGCTTAAGGCCTCCAAAGAGATCATATAACTTGGGGCTCTTCTCTAAATGTCTTGGTGAGGGTTGTTTGAATAGTGATAGAATGGCGGTTAGGGAAAAGGGTTGAGATTATTTTCCTGGTCATGGAATAGTTTTCTTCTTGTGGTAGTTGTGTATACGGGAAGATCTGGCTCACACAGTTCTCTTGAGAAATCTCTAATGGTAGAGAAGTTAGAAAGGAAGAGTTTGACCAGCAGTCAGGTAGATGGACTTGGCTACCATGGCGATGGAGACACCATCGGAAGACCTGAAGGACCAGGTTGAGGATATATCCTCCTGGAGAAGGTCTATTTACATGGTTCAATCAGAATAGAGCTGGAAGGGACCTTGGAGGTCTTCTAGTTCAACCCCTTGCTCAAGCAGGAGACTCTATACAATTTGAGACAAGTAGTTGTTGAGTCTCTTCTTAAAAATGGTTTGTCAGCCAGCTACAAATCCATCTGGTGGTGATGCTGTCTATCCCACATTTTCCTAGCTTACCAAGAAGTACACCGTGTGCACAATTATTAGGCAAGTGAGTATTTTGACCATATAATCATTGTCATGCATATTTTCCACCTGCAAGCTGGATAAACTTGAATGCTTAGTGGATATAAGCATATCAGGTGATGTGTATTTGTGGAATGAGAGAGGGTGTGGCCTAAGGAGATCAACACCCTATATCAAGGTGTGCATAATTATTAGGCAGCTTCTTTTCCTCAGGCAAAATGGGCTAAAAAAGAGATTTAACTGACTCTGAAAAATCAGAAATTGTAATAAGTCTTTCAGGGGGATGCAGCACTCTTGAAATTTCTAAGATATTGGGGTGTGATCACAGAACCATAAAACGTTTTGTTGCAAATAGTCAACAGGGTCACAAGAAACGTGCTGAGAAAAAAACACATTAACTGCTAAAGATTTGAGAAGAATCAAATGTGAAGCTACCAGGAACCCATTATCCTCCAGTGTTGTCATATTACAGAACTGCAACCTATCGGGAGTGCCCAGAAGTACAAGGTGTTCAGTGCTCAGAGACATGGCCAAG
>QLTV01004222.1:1941364-1972408 GCA_003457575.1 Thermophis baileyi
GGCTCCGGCCGGTGCTTCCCGGACGCCCCTCCCCAGGCCCGGCGGGGGCTTCCTGACAGCTGGCCGGAGCAGCGGGCGGCCGAGGCTGCTTCCCCCTCCCCCCGCCGGCCCGCAGTGATTGACAGCGCCCGTCCCGCTCCCAGACAGAGGGGGAGCTGGGGGGGGGGCGGGAGGCGCCCCCTTTTCTCCGGGCGGGGGGCGTCCTTGGCCTGCCGCTCCGCCTCTGGCCGCTTCCCCGGAGCGATCGCCGCCCCGATAGAGCCGCCCCGATGAGAGCCGCGATAAGCCCTTAAAATATTCCTTTCTGCGAGCCCCGGCGAGATAAGATCGCCCTGTCGGGACGGGCTGAAATTACGATCTTATCTCGCGCTTGACTCACTCCCGGTTCTTGCGTTGGGAAGTTTCATCTGGAGGGACTTTTGCAGACGAGAGAGGGAGGAAGGAGGGAAGGAAGGAAGGAGATGGATGGGGAAGGATAGATGGAAGGGAAGGAAGGAAGGAAGGAAAGGGAGGAAGGATAGATGGAAGAGAAAGGGGGAGAGGAGCAGCTGCCTCCAGGGGAAGAAGGAGCGAAGAAGCGTGCTGTGGGACTCCCAAGCTTGCACAACGTGGCAAGACTTGAAACCTGGAGAGTTGATGCCGGGCCCCACATCCATCCATCTTCTAATCGCATCTCCTGCCTTTGCCTCCCTTCCTCCGCCTGACCCAGATAGAGCCCACCTGAATTGGGGGGAGGGGGGCAGCCAAAGTATCCTCCCCATTCCCAGGACACCTGGAGTCAGGCTTTTCTCTTGGCAGTTCCTGATAAAATCCCGCTTGCAAAGATTCCAGACTAACCCCGAGTTTCTGCTGTGGGGAAGCAGGTAGAGCCCCCCCCCCCGTGGAGGAAGATGGGGGGGGGGGGAAGAACCGGGTGGCGGTGCCTTTTAATATCAACCAGAAAAACTTTTCCACTGGCAGGTTTGGCTGCTTTTCACCCTCCCTCCCTCCCTCCTTCTCTCCCTCCCTCTCTCTCTCTCTCTCTTTTCCTTCCTGAACAGATCTCCAGATTGATAAGGCCCAGCGAGATCTCTGGATAGTGCAGCTCCCTCTCACCCCCACCCCCCACCTCATTGATAATGCATTTTTATCTTCACCGGGGAAATAATTGCCATTCTAAGCTGCATCTACCTGTTTGCCTGCTCAGGTGATTTGTTCGGCTGATAAGACCCAGCAAACTTTTTTTCTTCTTCAAAAAAATTGGATGAAAGTTCTTCTTGTCCTCCACCCCCACCCACCCCATTCAGAGTCCCATTAATTTTTCTGGATCTCTGGCTGTTCTTGCAAATTCCTTGCTTCTTCCCTCCCTGGGCTGGTAATGAAATGATTCTCTGCCCTCAGCCGGATTTGTGTAATCAGGTAGATCTGGTGGATTGTTCTCGGCGGATTAAGATGAGAGATATGGGGGGGGGCACAGTAAAGGCAACCCCCTAACAGGCTGGGTCCTCTGTCATGTGGGGTGGGGGAAGTGGCTCAACCAGAGGAAAAGCCGGTTTATTTGTCGGCGTATAAATTTAATAATAAATGATGATCTCCCTTCTTCGTTTATGCTGCTGTCAGGCCTAAGCACCTGGTAGTTCAGTCCTGGAGTTGATGGGCACCTGAGAACTTCTGGGTTTAACCCTGGCTGGAGTCCCCAAAGAAAGAGTTTGCAGATGGTGGTTACCTTAACCATCATCTCACCTGCTTTTCTGAACGTCCACAGGATGCTGAACACCTCCTAGTAGGTTGATGTATGTTTGCAGAACAGGCTATGCTAAGATGTTGGGAGTTTGGACCTGCTTCAAATGTTGCACTCGGCTGCAGCGTGACTTTCCATAAACCTGGAATAACAAGCCAGCATTCGGCTAAGGGTGTGAGTGGCGCCAAAATAATCCCCATGGCTGAAGTTTGATGCTTTGGGGACAAGAGATAGAAGTCATTGGGGATGTGAATCAGCCCTATAACTCAAGAAAGCTGCTCCTTTTGATTGACTGAGTTGGAGAAGGTGTTGCTGGCTGTGTGTTTGTGTCTGGAGCAGCAGAGGCCCTGGCTCCTCTTGGGGTCTCGATCCTTCCTTCCCAGCAGGCCTTGTGCTGCTCCCCTCTTTTGGCTCACTTGTCTTCCTCTTTCACCTTTCAAACCTGCTTTGCCCAGCTGTTAGCTTCCTTCCAGCTACATTAATTGGCAGCTCTTCCTTGCCAGCCCTGCCTGGCCGTCTCCGCTTCTGAGGGAGGGGGCCAGCGTTGATCCGAAAAAGTATCGGGCGGGGGGGCTTTGTTGAGCTGGGCAGTTCTGGGCATGAAAAACCCAGCCTCTGGCTTGTCCAGTTCTTTTTCGGAAGGGAGAAAGACCAAGGACTGGGATTGGGGTCCAAAGAGGGGTAGCCCTAAGCAGTGGGGAGAGTGCGGGGGGGGGACCACGCCTGGCTCCGTTGCCCCTTCCTGTGAGATGGAAAACAGGAAAATGCATGCAGGGGTGGGGTGGGGTAGAGGCTGGGAAGGGGAGTCCTCATTTTCCTTGTTTGTGTTTCTTACGTCCATCGGAGTAAAAGCTGCCCCTTCCTTGTTTTGGCCAAAGACCAGGAGGTCATCTTGGTGGTCTCCTCCTCGGTTCAGAGCTGCTGACTTGCTTTGGGGGCTTCCTGGCTGTGCTTCGGGTTGGCCGAGGCTCCCCCCTTCCCCCCACCCCCCAGTTGCCCAGTGCTGGATGTGAGAGGCTGATAATGTTGAAAGAATTGGAGATCGTTTTCAGAGGGAGGAAGTCTGCGATGGGCCAAAGCTGATTAGATAAGGATCTGCTGCCGGATTATATTTAACTATTGGTGCCATTTTATTTTAGATGGCGGGTTGGATAGGCAGCTGTTTGTTTGTCCTTGGAGGTATTGTGCCCGGGCTTCCTTGGTTCCTTATCTGAAAACCCTGAATTCCAAGATAAATATCTTCTTCCAGGCCCTTCCCTTTAGGGATGGCCGTGTCTGCATGTCCAATTCACAGCAGCCCTTGAGATAGAGACAAAAATATTTATCTCTTGCTGATCACCCATGGAGAAGACTTCCTCATCTATCCCGGCCGTCTCCCAGGCTTTCAAAAAAGCTTTTGGCCCTTGACCAGGGAATCCGTGGGGAGCCCTAATTCTGGTCCCTCCTGGAAGGGTAAATCTCAGAAGGCCAGGCAGATGTTGGCCTGGAGACTCCTCCCAAAATTAAATCTAATGGAGCAAAGGAGAGTCAACCAAGTCCTAAGACTCCGGAGTCAAGACAGGCGCGCCCCCCCTCCCTTCTCTCTGTGGAAGATCAGTAAGAAGGATTCTCTCTAGAAGCAGGGGTTTTCAAATATAGTCCTCGACTTACAACAGTTCATTTAGTGACCATTCAAAGTTACAACGGCACTGAAAAAAGTGACTTTTGGCCGTTTTTCACACTTATGACCATTGCAGCATCCCTAGGGTCACGTGATTTACATTTGGATGCTTGACAATCGACTCACATTTATGACGGTTGCTGTGTCCCAGGGTCACGTGACCCCTTTTTGCGACCTTCTGCCAAGCAAAGTCAATGGAGAAGCCAGATTCACTTAATGACCGGGTTAATAACTTAACAACTGCAGTGATTCACTTAAGAAATGTGGCAAGAAAAGTTGTAAAATCCGGCAAAACTCATTTAACAAATTTCTCACTTAGCATCAGAAATTCTGGGCTCAGTTGTGGTCATAAGTCGAGGACTACCTGTAGGTGTCTTTAAGTCTATATTTAATTCCTCTGTAATTTTAATTGTTCCTATATAATTGTTTTCATATTGCTATTTTCATTAGCTATAAGCCATCCAGGAAACGAGATGGGCGGCATGTAAACTTAATAGTGAAGACATAATAAATCTTCAGCTTCTAGAACTAACTCACCAGAAGTGTGGTTTGGGGGTGCTTTCAAGTGAAAAGGGGTACTTGAGGAAGACCAGCTTGGCCCGGCTGTGAGAGGCTGGTTAAATCAAGAATTTTGTGTGCAGACTAACAGTTGTAGGTAGGAGTGATCAAACTCTCCATGCGTGTCTGGTGGAGGAAGTCAGTTCTTCTTGGAGGTGGGTTGTGGGGATTCGGGGCAGGTTTCTGAAATGAGTGTGGTCTCCCTTCCATTTGGCCAAAGCTCACCTGGCTGGCAAATTATTTTTCAAGACATCGGAGGCCTGGTCCAGGAACCTGGAGGTTGATGGACACGCGACCCTTGGCATCTTCCTCAAGCAGCTGCCCACAGCCTCGCCCGTCTGCTTGGGGCACCCCTGCCTGCCTCCCACATCCCCCCTCCTCCTCCTCCTCTCTTTCTGGGGAGTTGAGAGAGAAAGTAGAGGTGAGGGTGCCAGCTGCAGCCCTGGTTGGATTCCCAAACGCCCCACAATCTCTCCTAGCATCACCTGTGGGACCTTTCAGGGAGAACGCAAGCTATCCTTCCAAACCTCTGGAGGGTCTCAGGTGGAGGTCTCAGGTGGAGACCTCAAGAAGCATCTTCCTGTGGCCGTTTCCCTGCTTCTCTCCCAGGTCCATCCCTGACGCCTCCTTCCTCAAGGCTGGGTGGAGATGGGGACAGTTAATCCCTCTCCCTGGAAGAGTTGAAGGATGTCATTAGCCCTGCCTCTTGTTCCCTCTGCCTGGGTGCCATCATTCTGCCCATGCCAGTCCCGCCCAAGAAAGGGCTGCACCCCGATCTGGGCACAAAAATCCCCCAACTTATTTCTGGAACGTGGGAAGAGAGTCTCACTTGACGTGACCAAAGGAAGAGCTTCCTGGATAATTTCTTCCGTGACTTTTGTGTGGACAGAGTGGGAAGCTTTTGCCCATGTGCTGGGTCTTAGCCATGTTAACTTGCTTGGAGGTCAGTGGGACCAACTTGGTGACCATACACACACACACACACACACACACACACACACACACACACACACACACACACACACACAATCATGGGCCCTCCTGTGCTGCAGGTAATCCAAGGGGCACTATGCCCACTGGCAGTTCGGCCACTCTTGGCTCTGACCACTGCTCTCCTGAGGGCTGGAAAGAGCTGAGTTGTAGCATTAAAGCCTGGTGGCTACTGGAGGAGGATGGTGATGCCACCTTGGATGGAGGGACCAAAACATCCCCTTAGGAAGGTTTTTGGTGCTTTTGATTTTTAAGCCTCCCCCCACCCTCTACAGTTTTTCCCTGGTAATTTGCCACCTTGGCTTTTTTGGGGGGGAGAAAGAAGAGAGGGATTGCTGCCATCTGTCCAATAATTGTCGCCTTCAACAGGAGAGCCGCCGCTGTGCCTGTTAATCCTCCGTCTTCTCCTCCTCCTCTTTCTTCTCCTTCCTGATCAAGTTTTTTCCTCCCTTCGGAGGAAAAGGCTTCAGAACAGCATCAGGACGCATCTGGCAATATTTGTTTTGTTTCCTTCGCTCTCCCCTCCTCTCCGGGCTCTTTTGTTCTGCTGCTTGATAGATGTGGACAGCTGATAATAATAGAAAAAAAAAATAAAAAATAAAAAGGGCCAGGAACTGATCCTCGGCGGAGATAGCTGGTTACATTTATTAACTTCAAACATGGGCGTTTGGGCAGAGGAGGAAAACCTGGGCTCTCCGATGGGGGGGGGGAATGATAAAGCCTACAGGGCGATCTGCTTGCAGTTGGGGGGCTGTGCTTGGGGGGCGTGTGTGTGTGTGTGTGTGTGCTTACAGGGTGCTTTCTTGCATACCGAAGCGGGCGCCCCCAATTTGGCTAGGCGGGTGGCTTGAAAAAAAGGATGCATTGAAGTTTGGTAGAACTTCTCTCTCTCCCCCCCTCCCCCACTTTCGACCCCCTCCCTTCCGCTGTCGCTTTCTGCTGAAGAGATCGGAGGTGCCGATAAGCCGAGTTCCTGATCTCTCCCCCTGATAACGATGGCAGAGTGAGATAAAAGGCGCTTTATCGCCACCAAACAGATGGCAGAAGGATTGGTCGGCTGCGAGAACAGACCCTGGGAAGGAGAAGTGGGGAGGGGGAGGGGAGGAGGATGGGGGGGCATGGCAATTTGTTCCATTGCCAATGTGATTAATGCAGGCATTTTAATGATTGGATAGAGGGAGGGGGGGCTTTCCTTACTCTCCCTCTGAAATAGATAAAGAGATATACAAATTCTTCTTTTTTAAAAAAAGCTCTTGTCCTCTCTGGGCCTGTTTATCAGCCCCAGATGTGACTTGGTTCAAAGTAAGCTTTTAGATCCTAATCGGTGGTTTTTGCTTAGTGTAGCAAATGCGTCTTTTTAATAAACATTAAAAAGGGGGATATTTCTCTCCCCTCCCCAACATCCAGGGTTGGCAGTGCGCTCCAGCCAGCAGGATGGGCAACCAGAGATTTGGGCCTGGCTGCTTCTGGACCAGGTCAAACTCTCTGGCTTGATTTGAACTCAGGTCTGGTTTTCCTTTGTGAGCAGGGAGCTCCTCCTGGACTTGTGAGAAAAGGCCGGTGCCCAGTAAGAGTGGAGCAAAGTGCCCACTTAGCCTGGCGCTGCATCAGTGGTGGCCTGAGAAACTTTTAGTCCATGTCTGCCATGCAAAATATCTCCTGTTTGCACACTTTCCTTAGGTTAGCAAAATTTCAGTGCTGCTCCCCGGGAGTGGGGAAAAACCCACAAACCAGGGAAGCGCTCCAGAACAGCTCCTGGGTTTGGACTTAACCAGGCAGTTGCCATGGCCCAAACATGGGGGATGGACACGCAAGCACACCGAACTTGGCTCCCAAATCTTTTTGGTTTTGCTCTATTAAATAAGGAAATAACACCTGGAATGTTGGTCTCCAAACTTAGCAACCTTAAGACTTGTGGACTTCAACTCCCAGAATTCCTCAGCCAGCTTTGCTTTTGATTTTTAAGCCCCCACCCCCATCCCTCTGCAATTTGCCACCTTGGCATTTTGGGGGAGGAAAGAAGATGCTGCCATCTGGAGTTGAAGTCCACGAGTCTTATAGTTGCCACATTTGGAGAAGCCTAGATTAGAGTCAATGAGTCACACACACTATGAATTAATATATTCTAAAGACTTTACTGCGAAATTACTATTTTAAGCCATATTATAAGCATGCTTATAATCCTCCAAAACATGCTCCCCTGTCTTTTTCTTTAATCTTCAAAATAGCTAAGATGAACTCAAAAGGAGGTTATGGACAGGCACACCCAAATATACGTGTATAGAAGTTGCCCCAAGTCTATCAAGGCTACAAATGTTGACATCAGAATTGGTTCTAGTATAGGGTGACACGCAGTCCTTGTTTTTATGGCCCTAGGAATACACTCTGCCCATGCTCAGGACATCCCATTCTAAGGCAGCACATGTACGTCCCGGAGCTGAGCTGACTCCCGACTGAAAACCTTGTTTGCACCCTTGGTCATTCTCAGCCACTGTGCCCTGGAACGGCTTTGTCTACAACTCCCCTTCTTTGCAAGGGAATATGTTTGTCTTGTCTTTTTGCAATAACCAACCCAGCATCTCTTTTGAGCTTACAACCAACCCTTCCTTTCTATTTTGGCCAGCCGTGGGAAGTTGGGAGTGTTTTTGTGTTGTCATGTTTGTGTCCCCTTGTGGCTCTCTTTGCTGACCGCAGCGTGTTCTTTACAGCACGGGATATGTGGCGTGGCAAATAATTTAGTGCAAATAGCTGGCATCCTTTTTTTGGGGGGGAGGGGTGTCAAGCGAGTGGGGTCCGAGGATGGGGAGAAAATGAACTGGTCTTTAAGCAAGGGGCACTTTCCCCCCCCCCCAGGGGATAAAAACACAGAGGAATGGTTTTCCTGTATCTCTTCCGCTGGCATTTATGTCTGAAAGTGTGGGTTTTGCCCATAGTATTGATGGCAGTAATGAGGTGCTAATTAATACACGGTTGGTTGGTTGGTTGGTTGGTTGGTTGGTTGGTTGGTTGGTTGGTTGGTTGGGCGGGTGGCTGCTCCGGCTTTGTGGAGCCGGCTGTTTTTCTTGCACTGAGTGCTGACTTCACAGCTTCTTTGGGCAAAGGACCTACAAGGAAGCCAAGGCTGTGTCAGCAGTCTCCGCATCTTGCAAGGCTCCTGCAGAGACTGTGGGGACACCCCTCTGACAGGAGTGCAGGAAGGACCGGCTTCCCAATGTGTTGAGGCTGCCCAAACGACAGCTTTTAAAATGGGGCATTTTTTGTTGGCGATCTTACGGTCCCCAGGCTCAAGAATAAGCTTGTGGTGGAAAATTGTCTCTGAAGCAACTAAGCCCAGGGAGCAAACTAGACCTGCTGGTGGAAATTCCTCACCCAGCAAAGTGAAATTTGGAAGGGATGAGGATTGGAGGCGCTGGGAATCTGCAGATTTCCTTGTCCGACCTGGGAGGTTGTGAAGGCTTTCTAAGATTTATCTGTGGGATCTGACAAGACCTTGCTCCTAACGCGGAACAAAATGAGGAGGTAGACTGGATTGCATCTGCAGATGGAGAGCTACTTGTAGATGTTCTGGTTTCTTGGATTTTATAAATGCCGTTTAAAGAGAAAAACAGCAGCCCTTTCTGCCTTATGGGCTTATTCCCTAAATGGAAGTAGGCTTATTAAATGTGTGTGAATTTTTAAAGGGTTGGTCTCCTTATTTTTGCATTATTTTTCTCTGCCTGTGGACTGCAAGGAATGTTTCATTCCGATTCTCCCAAAAGGCAGATAAAATGATAAACCCTGTTTCTGGGCTGTAGGGAGGTAGTCACAGGGTTGAATCCTCTTACACACATGGGTGTGCAGGCAGAGGCACAAATTGTATATGTGGGTGGATGGGTGGATAGATAGATAGATAGATAGATAGATAGATAGATAGAGAGAGAGAGAGAGAGAGAGAGAGATGGATAGATGAGAGAGAGAGAGATGATATAGATAGATAGATAGAGAGATAGATAGAGAGATAGAGAGATAGATGATAGATAGATAGATATCATTGTCTTAGCAACCACATAGCTGGACTTTGGGGAGATCTGTCTTCAACCTTGACCATCAGGTCTTCCAGCAGTGCCCATATTGTCCTTGTAACTGAGGCCATCCTCCTTGCTACTGGCTGTTCTCTTCATCTCTTCTAACTTCTCACTGTCGGAAATTTCTCAAGAGAACTGTGTGAGCCGTATACACCCATCACAAGAAGAAAACTATTATAGAACAAGAAGAACATTCTAGCTCCTCTCTCCTGGAATACCTGTCCTTTATGTCTCATGAGCAGGAGGAGCTGGCTTTCATTTTGTCAGAATGAGGTCACTTCTTGGTTCTGAGGTGTTCAGACTAATACAACTTTACTGCTGTTTCTATTGTTTGGGAGGCCACAACCCCAGTTGGCAGCAATGGGAAGGGGCACGACTGATGCATGTTGAGGAGGAGGACAAATACTCTTGCAGGTTGGACCAAAAACTTGTAGAGTTGGAAGGGATCATCCAATCCTGTCTCGTGCAGTGGGCAAAAAACAAAGACCATGAGAAGTTGCTGATGGCTGAACGTTGCCATCATTGGTGGTATCTTCCCATCTTCAATCTCTGTTGGCTGCTCCACAGCCTTTAGGTTTCTCCAGCTCTTTGTGGTCTTCTGGTCCCAATAATCCAGACATGAGACCAGGGAGTCTCTCCCTGTTGTGGCTCTTCAAAAACCGGGAGGTAGGCTGCCTACACAAAGGGAGGCCTCCCAGCAACATTGATTGGTAGCCCTTGATTCTACAGCTTTCTTCCTCCACCTGGGAAGGATCCCTCTGTACTTTCTTTTTCTGCCAGCAATCAATGAAAACCTGAAGATCACATAAGGTGTTTCAGGATGGAGGCTTCAGCCTCTCCTGTGCTACTCTGACCAACGTGTCCCTGGCTTTTCTTTGTAGCCATCAGTCTGGAATGAAGTGGGAGCTGTTGGCACAGCCAGTCTGTTGCTGCAGGCCTGGCCGGCAGCAGAACCTGTCCTGCAGAACGATAAGGAGGTCATGCCCATTGACAATTTCCTGACACCAGAGATGGCCCGAGAGTTCAGATGTGGCTGCTTCCAGATGGGGCAATAGAAAGTTTACAAACAGGGCTGCGTGGTTTGGAGAGGCCGAGATAGAGAGAGGATCTGGCTTAAGCTAAGCTGGCTTACAGTGATGTAAGCTCCTTAGAAAATGTGGGAAGACACAACTTCCCAGGTCACCGTGACTGATCTGATTTGATAAATAAACTCTTGCATATTTTGTTATTTGACACGTGGACGGGTTCAGCTACTCGCATAAGGCTGACCGTGAAAATCCTGCCCCTTGGGGGACTCTGCTCGGATCCCTCTTGTCCCCCTTTCGCTTCTCAAATTTGAGTGGGAGACCTCGGTACCCCTTCAGACCGACTGGTGGTAGCAGCTTCGTTTTCAAAGTGAGTGGGTGGGAAACTGCGCTTGGCAGGGTCACCGGTTACAAGCAGCAGGGTACAGATCGTCCTCGACTTACGACCGCAATTGAGCCCAACATTTCCGTTGCTAAGCAAGACAGTTAAGGGAATGTTGCTCCATTTTACGACCTTTCCGGCCACGGTTGTTCAGCGAATCACTGCATGAATTGTTACATGCATCTGGCTTCCCCATTGACTTTGCTGGTCAAAAGGTTGCAAAACCATTATAAATATGAACCAGTTGACAAGTGTCCGAATTTTGATCACGTGACCATGGGGATGCTGCAAAAACAGTCGTAAGCCATTTTTTTTCAGTGATGGTCCCTAAATGAATGGCTGTAAGGCAAAGTTATACCTGTATAAACTCTGCTTGGCCTGGACCCAGCCTTTCAATTTGTTCTCCACCAGATAGGAATTGTATCCCACACATCTGGAGAGGGTTGCCTCGGATGCGCCCGTGTTTCGGTTGGTGAGAATCCTCCCTTCCCCTATTTCTGAGTCACTGGCCACCTAGGGAGCAAAGTAATCCTTTGGGCCGTGATGCAAACTGCCCAGGCAAGGTGTAAGAGCTTAGGGAAGAAGCACTGATTGTACCAAAACAGAAACCTGATGGTTATCTGGGATCTTCTGGTGGGACTGACCGGGCATTGGCCAACCCAGAGCTCCTCTAGGGATGAGGCTACTGGGGGTATTTGGGGCCAGGCTGACTCTTCCCAGCTGGGATCCCAGTTTGACACATCACGTAAGAGGAAGTTTTTGTAGGGAGAGGCAAAGAAAGTTGGATATTTACATTTTTGCTTCCCCCAGTGGGGTCTCGGGCTCTTTCTGGCGCCGGTCAGGATCTCTTTTCAAGTCTCAGTGTGTGTCAAAATAAAAGGACATGGCATTTTGGGCATAACTACTGGAAGTTTCAGGCTAGAGGTTTCTCGTGATTCATGGTCATAGCTTGCAACTGGAGTTTTAAATCCAGATGTTTACCCTGTGTTTTCATGTCCTTTCTGACCCGTGCCGGAAGCGTGTTGCAAAGCAATAAGTGCAGGCTGGAAAGTTGAATTTGAATCAATCTCTCTCTCTCTCTCCCTCTCTCTCTCTCTGTCTCTGTCTCTCTCTGTCTCTGTCTCTCTCTCTCTCTCTCTCTCTCCATCTCTCTCTCCCTCTCTCTCTCCATTCCTTTCTATCCCACCGTACTAGCCTGTGATTGCCACATTAGAAGCAATGTGCCTGCCCATTAAGGCAGATCTCCATTTTCTGGTTGGCAAAGAACGCTGTGTAGATTAGCTGGAAGATTTCCTAACTGGCAGATTTTTCAACTCATTCACACACTGTGTTGCTGTGTTGCAAACTTTAGCTCGCAACCACGTTTTCCTGAATCACAGATTGTCACGACTCTGCCTGCGAGTTTTCCAAGAGTAGATGATGCGGGACACTAAAGCTCCAACAAGCCCGGTTCCAGCAACCGTATCAGAAACAGTTGCTACGAAGCCACATCAGCGGGTCCGATTGATTAATGCCCGTGTGTGGTTTCTGACTCGCCCGTGTAAAGTCTTTGCTTTGTGGGCTGTTCTTAAGGCAAGAAGGTGGCAGGGAGGGGGGTCTCTCTGAGGGAGGGAGGACTGGGTGACCGGCGGTTGGATGAAAGGCTGGTTGAAAATACATCTTTTATGTGGAGGAGTGAATAAAGAGTATTGTATTTCCTGCTTGGAAAGCAGAAGAACCACAGATTCCTGAATTCAAAGTGAGTGATGTATATTATCAGTGAATAAAAGATTCATCGATGGGTAGGGCTGATCACCCTTAAGTCGGTGAGTAGGACGCCCTATAAATTTATGTTTCATTTTATATTGATTTAGAACATTTATATCTTCCTTCCTTCCTTCCCTTCCTCCCTCCCTCCCTCTTATTTATTTATTTATTTATTTATTTTATAAAATTTATATCCCGAAGGACTCTGGGCGGCTTACATCATAAAAAAATAAAACATATAAAAACAATTTTAAAAAAACCATCTATATTTAAAATAAAACATTCACACAACCATGCATGGGCCAATCAGAACAACTATTGGCCCCAGGCCTGCCGGAAAAGCCAGGTCTTAACGGCTTTATGGAAGGCCAGTAAGGTGGGGGTAGTACGGATCTCGGGGGGAAGTTGGTTCCACAGAGTCGGAGCGGCTACAGAGAAGGCCCTCCCCCGCGGTCCCGCCAGCCGGCACTGTCTGGCCAACGGGACCTGAAGAAGGCCAACCCGGTGCGACCTCACTGGTCGATGGGAGTATTTCTTTCTTTCTTTCTTTCTTTCTTTCTTTCTTTCTTTCTTTCTTTCTTTCTTTCTTTCTTTCTTTCTTTCTCTTCTTTCTTTCTTTCTTTCTGTCTTTCTTTCTTTCGTTCTTTCTTTCTTTCTTTCTTTCTTTCTTTCTTTCTTTCTTCTCTTCCCTCCCTCCCTCCCTCCCTCCCTCCCTTCCTTCCTTCCTTCTTTCTTTCTTTCCTCCCTCCCTACTTCTCTCCATCCCATATAATCACCACAGTCTCACAGGTGCAGGAATAGCAAGTAAAGAGTGCTTATTTATTTATAAAACAAATTTCTAAGGCTAACCAATTCCAAAATGAATGTGGGCAGCGGACAGCTTAAAAAACCACACACACACACACACACACACACACACACAAATCACAAGATCAGGAAAGGACAAATAAGTCTAAATGAGACAGTCAGGGTAGGAGGGAGAATAGGTGAAACACTGAAGCCATAAACAGCATTAAAATAATGGAACTGGACCACCTTTGGTTCACCAGAAGCTCTCTGGAGTAACTTGGTTTTCGGGGTTTGGGGAAAGCAGACACAATGAGGCCAACTGTACTTTATTATTAAGCTTTAAGGCTGCTGGTAGTTTACCTTAATGTATTAAAACATCTATAATAGTGATGATGGAAACAATAAGCTTGAGCACTCAAGGCCTAGGCCAATGCATGGGTTTTTAAGCCCCCTCCTAAACTGAGCTGCAGTCGTGGTGACAAGCAGTTCCACCCCCTGGATCTTATCTTTGGAGATGCTCAACCAGGCTCATCTGGAGGGACAAATGGCCCTTCTGTTATCTCTGGAATGGTGGCATGACTGTGGATCAGTGCCTTGATTTGGGTCTCAGGGAATCATCTCCTCTCTTGGTTCCTCTCTGAGCAGTGGAAGGGCCCCCACATAGCCATAGGTTGCTGGTCCTGCGCAATTTCTTACGGGTTTCCTCTCTTGAGCACAACGTTCCCCATAATGCTGGCAAGTGCCTTGAAAAGATCCTGCCTGCAGCCCAGTCCCTTCCCAGCGGAGGCCATGAAGGCAAGGTGAAGATAATGCCCAACTAAAAGTGTAGGAGACTAAAATATCTCCCCTTTAAAGAAGCTAAACAGAGATCAGGGAGTCCCATGACTTGAAATCATGCATGATCTGTTGAAATCTTTCTCTCTGACTCATAAAGCTACAAATCAGGGTTGTCCATCCCTGTTGGATGTGCAGAAATTCATTACTGAGCCAGGGAAGAACGTCAGAAGCGGTGGTGATTTTTTTTAAAGGGGTTGGAGAAAGGCATGGAGGATGGGGTCCCCGTGGTTTCTACTCTTGGTGGCTGTGTTTCCTCCCTGAATACCAGCCAGTGGACCTGGAAGACCTCAGGGAAAGAGGACAGGATCTCCCCATCCATGTTGGTGAACCTCCAGATGCCTCCTGTTGCCCAGAGCTGGGCTGATCAGCCCTTGACCTGAATAACTTCCGAGCTCTTCTTGCAACATCTCAGAAATGGATTCACTAGATCTTCCCATAAGACTCTTGATTCACACATCCACTAAGCCACAATCTGTTGTAACAGTAGTTGTTGAAAGTGCCGGAACGGCTGGCTTCCCACAATACATAGGACCGGGGCCAGATCAACCATGCTATGGCTTTCCACCACACCTGAGGCCAGCCATTGTGCTGTGACGCAGGAATGTTCCTTTCTGCGTTGGTGTGGCAAACTTTCCTGGGCTGGACAGAAACCCAGCTATTGTCCAGACTGGCCATTTGGAGGAGAAAGGGAAAAAAAAGGCGAAGATGACTCTTTCATTGTTCTGTAGCAACGTGTTTTGGGGAAAGGATGAAAAGGAGAGAGGAATGCAGCAATTGACCTTGGCTGGAATAGGGTTAAGGAATGAATGTTTCTGAGTCATTCCAGATAAGCCCACTGCCTCTTCCTCCTCCCTCTCCTCTCCAAAATATCTGTTATCTCCTCCCTTCTCACATCAACGAGTTTTGGTGACATCCCTGATTTGCCAGCAGAGAAGGAAATGCCTTTTCTCTAATTTGTTAATCATCTCTCCGACTATTGCCCTGACGATTGCTTATTCTGAAAGCCAGCACATTTACCCCCCCCCCCCCAGTCTGGAAATTAGCCAAAGCCAGGCGTTGGTGTGCATCGCCCAAAGCATCCCTTTTGTGAGACTGGATACCTAAGTGGGTGAACAGGCTGCAGATGCTGCCTCCAACTGCGTCATGCAAGGGGGCGGGTTTGCATGTGGCTCCGTGTCTTGTCTGAATCCGGCCAGTTACGGGATATTCATTAAATTACAGTTAAACAAATCTTCGTTTAGAAATCAACCCAGGATGTTGCGCGAAGCTGAGAAAGTTTGCATGCACCTCAACAATCTGCCCCAAAGGCCGGCAGCATTATATAAAATACTGTCTTATTTGCATCTGAATGCAGTTAGAAAAGAGGTCAAAATAAGTTTCTTCTCGCCCTGTTGGTTTTTTGGGGGGGTGACAGTCAGCTCGAAAGCCAAATCTGAACCTGCAGCTCAAAAATGTTGAAGACCTCTGGCTTATCCGAGTGTGCGAACATGTTTTTTGACTCGGGGAGCAGAGTAGTGGTGAGCTAGTCTAGAAATATCAGCAGGACGCAAAAGCCGGTTACCGCTGCAGAATTAAGTGGCTGGAATGAATGCCCTGTGCAGGCAATTAGGATTAGCAGCCAGCATCAGGGTTTTAGGAGTCAGTGTGGTGTGGAAAGGAGGGTGTCACAATTAGGGGTGCAGCCGAAGAGCCCTGGGAAATTTTGGACCTGTTGCTGCTCTTCAGCCCAGCCAAATACTGGAAGAAGGGAGCTAATCGAACTTGGTATAAACCAACTTCTTTATGTTCCTCAGTAAAGCAGGAGCTAGCAAGTTCAGAGCAAGAGGAAGGGGCTGCTTAAGGGCAGAATTGTGTATATTTTCTTCCTGCCCCCCAATATTGATCTGGTTTTGGTCATCTGAAGATCTCCTTCAGCCTCACTTGTTAAAGAGGCCGATCGGTTGGCTGTGAAGCTGCGAAAGTTCTCGATGTTTCTGCAGGCCAAGATTGACTTGATGTAGCAGGCTGTTTCTCCCTCTGGGCAGAAATGTTATGTGGGCAAAAATGTTCTGTGGGGCTCCAGACCCCACCCCACCTGCAAGCTCCATGTCTCCATGTTAGTGCCACCTTATTTGGGGTCTCCTCTGTTGATTTCTTTGAAACCATCGTTTTCTTCCAGAGAAATATGCCGGTTAGACTGCAGCAGCAAAGCAGTGTGTTGCAAAACAACTCTTTCTGTATGAAAATGCCCTCGGAGACCTTCCTGCTAAAGAGGGATAGGAAAAATGTTTAGATGATGCCACAGGACCCCTGGTTATTTCTCAGTGTGCTTGCCACTTGTTCCTTTTTAATCATGCTGTTCCTTTGTGTGGCCCCTTGGTTGTGGTGATTGTGCTCGCTTTCTCCCTGCCTTCTCTGTTGTACAGGCTCTCCTGGAGATCCCTCTGGGGAAAAGGTGGTGGGACGAAGGAACTGTGCCCACAGGCAGCATCCTGCTCAGCTGGGGGGTGGAAAGGAGAGGGGGGTGTCTTTCCTGTGTCCAAGCAAGAGGAGGCGAGGGAGGGAGGGACGGTTATCTAACGGTGTCCCACCACTGTGCGGTCAGCCTGGGCTGGTGAAGGCGTCACCTGCGTAAGTCTGCCCTGGAGACTTGGGTCACTGCTGTCAACAGAAAAGATGGAGTGAGCCCCAGAGACCCCGCCGGCCCTTTCCCTGCCTTCTCACCCAGGAATCTGTCTGGGAAGGGAGTTGTATCGGCTGAAATCTCCCCAATGTGCAAAGCAAGCAGAAGGCGTTGGGAGGTTGTGTTGCGAGACGGGATTCCATCACTCTGCCTTCCTTAAATTAGCCTCGAGGGGTGTGCGTTTTTTCAGATGCACAGTCAGGGGTGCTTGCAGGGACGGGAGGAGTCCAGAAAGACAAGATGGCGGCCATAACCATGCAGTGAGAGCTGCACCTTGCACACAAAAAGGGGGCAGGGCTGCTCCAGAGGGACAGTTGCAGCCATTATCTTGACTTTGTTGATCTCCAGATCTGAAAGATCGGAGCAAGATCTTTCTCTGCCTGGTTTAGATGTTGGGAGGACTGAATCGGTTTATTTGGAATCTCCAGGAGTTGGAGGGGAAGAGATATCCCAAGTCTGCTTTCCACCCCTGAAGTTCTGGAGATGTTCAGCTCGCAGGGTCCTCAACCAGCGTGGCCTTTGAGGTCCACCATGGTTAAATAGCACCAAGTTGACCACAGCAAGGAAGAGTGTCCGGCTAATGGGGAAGGTTCCTAGGGAGAAACGAGAGCGGGTGCTCTCTGGAGGGTCCCCAGTTCCAAGGGCCAGCAACAGATTTTGGCCTTCATTGGATTCCCTGAAACAGCCAGCCAGTTGGTCAGGGATGTCTCTCTTGTCTTTACAAACCACCCTGCACTCCAAAGAAAACAGACCTCTGGCTTTGGGGCCATGCAGGAAAAGGAAATGGCCCAGCCCAGGGAGACAACCAGCGAGCGTCCATGCGAACCTGTTCCTTTGCTTGGCCCGGCATCTGGCTTGATTCATCGGGCTCTCTTTCCGGTGCAGCCCCCCCCCCCGGCCCTGGTCCCCTTCTCCCCTCTTTTCCTCCCTTCCCTCTGTCTGTCTGTCTTGGGCAGCTCGAAGGAGCCCCTGGCGCTCTCCCCAG
The DNA here is from genome assembly GCA_003457575.1 of Thermophis baileyi. Lineage (NCBI taxonomy): Eukaryota > Metazoa > Chordata > Lepidosauria > Squamata > Dipsadidae > Thermophis > Thermophis baileyi. The sequence goes on from QLTV01004222.1 coordinate 1,958,783, forward strand.
CCGAGGCCCCTCTCCCCTCTCTCTCTCTCTCTCTCTCTCTCTCTCTCCTTTTCGTGCCGGTTTCAGCGGATATGATAATGTGGAAAGTTGAACTGCCCATTACCGCACCACTGATGGGTGCATTGATAAGGCTTTGATAATGGGGGAGATTAGTGGCGCTCAGTAGCCAATCGCTCAGCCCCTTCCCCCATTAACATTCCCCACCACCGGCCGGCTGGGAGCTGCCGATCTCCTCCATTTCCACTCCTCCACGAGATAAGAATGGAAATACTGACTTCATAGCTCACTGATTAAAGTGTCTGGATTTCTTGATAATACACAGATAAATTATGTTTTTCAAAAAGAAGGTAGGGACGGAGTGGGAGGGGAGGGGAAGGGGAGGAAGAGCCTTGAGTCCCTTCCTCTGCTCTCCCTGCCTGCCCCCCTCCCTCCCTCTTGTGCTCTGCCCCACGTTCCCACTGGCACCAGGCCTGGCTCTTTTGTGGCTCTGCGCATGCAGCAGCGCATGTAGCGCAGCTGGACACTGGCAAGGTTTTGCAAACCCTACGAAGAGAGAGGGAGAGAGAACACGGGGCGCCCTTCTGCTGGGGAGGGGTGTGTGTGTGCGCCTGTGGGTCTGTGTCTGTGGGTGTGTATCAAGGGTGGGTGTTTAGCAATGCAGGGATTGGACACCGGTAGTCAACCCATGGAAGACAAAGGAAACCCTTCCATGTGGCACTTCCAGAGCTTCTAGTAAAGGACCCACCCAGGAGATGGGTCCATGCTGGCTTCCTTTCTCCAAACGTCATCTGAAATGGCAGAGGGGTCTCCTGCTTGAGCAGGGAGTTGGACTAGAGGACCTCCAAGGTCCCTTCCAATCCTGTCATTCTGTTATATGGTGGGATACGCTGGACAACCTGCCCAAATCTGGCCTGGCACTCATTTCCCCTCCACCCAGAAGTATCCTTGGCCGGTGATGATGGAGACATAGCCAGGCATCAAAGCTCGAATGGGGAATAGCCACTCAGGGCGACTCGTCTCCCCATAAACCCACAGACTTGGCATTCTAGATGGGGTAGTTTGGTAGGGCTCCCCGGCTCTTGCTTGGGAGTTCTCCTCCTCCTCCTCCTCCTCCTCCAAGGAAGGAAGGTTAAGTGTCTTTAAACCCACCATCAGACCTGGGATTCCCCCCACCCCCCACCCCATGAGAAATCTGCAGTTGCTTACTCTTTATGGGCTGCTCAACTCAGCCTGAAAGCCAAAAATGAGCACTCTGGACCCAAACACTTCAGTGATCCGGCATTGGCGCTGTGGCTAAGAGGCCTGGATCCCAAGAAGGTCCATCCTGCAGGTGCAGGATGAGGCCTCCAGCAGGCCAGAGGTCAATAATCTTTCAGAGCTGCCCTAAAGCTGTAGGAGAAACCTCACCCAGCTTGCTGCTTTACAAATGCATTGGAGCGTAGGAAACCTCTGGAGGCTATCAGGTTGGGAATCCGGTCTTAGGGGCAGAGAGCTTTTTGTTTCAAACATAGGTTCTCTCAAATATGCAACGTTAGAGGGTAAAGATGCCCCTAACCCCGGGCACTTCCAAGCCTCCCCTCTCTTTCTATCTTCCCTGCCTTTTTAGAGGCCCCCGAGATGGGCAGGTCTTGGCTGCTTGGAGAAGGTCTCCAAAGTTTCATTTTGAATGCTTGCAGCACTTGGGGAAGGCAAGGGTGCCTCTGGGCTTGCCTAGAGAGTCCTGAAGCTCTGAATATCCATTGCTGAGCACGGATTATAAGGGTAAGGCGTCTGTCATGTCTACCTTCACATGTAAACAAAGAAAACCACAGTTCGGTGCTGCGTGTCCCAGGCTTCCTCCCAAGAAATAGGGCAGGTTTCAAGTTCTGGAGCATTCTGATTTTTGCGGAGGGAAAGAGTGGCTTGGCAGAACCCTTGTTTTGGGGAGAAAAAAAAGCAATTCCTTAGGTCCTGGAGCCCCTCAAGAAGATGGGAGAGAATCCATATGCAATCAACATAGAAATGTCTCTTTAGAGCAGGGATTGGCCATCTTGACCACTGGAAAACGGGTGGACTTCCAGTGGCTGGCTGGAGGATTCTGGGAGTTGAAGTCTACCTGTCTTCCAGTGGTCAAGATGGCAAAGACCTGCCCTAAAGAGAACCATTATTATTATTATTTTTGGCCTTTCAGCCAGTCTTTGGCATACGATGCTTTTTAAAGGCAACCTGCAACTCCACCTTTGGCTTCCCCACGCACGAGGGCTGCATGTCTTTGCAACCCATAAATAATCCCTTTGAGGGGTCGCAGGTTTTATTTCATCTTACAACAAAGTAAAGCCTGGACGTATTAAGCCAGCTGACCTTTGCAAGCAGGCCCTCCCATCTGCGATGCTCTCCCCGCTAAATTTTCTAACTAAAGAAGGAACAGGATAAAGTTCATTTCCAACCCGCTGCCCCATTCCAGCCGGGCTGTTCCTTCTCTCCCCCCTCCGCTCTTATTTTAAAGGAACTGCGATAAAAAGCAGAGATAAGTCCAGGGCTGTTTTGTGTAGGAGTTGATATCTTTGTTATCTATCTCTCTCTTTTTTTTTCACTCTCTGAGCAGCTCTGTTGTTTTTTACCCTTATCTCGCTCCACCAAAATGCCAAGAACAGAAAACACACAAACCCTGGTGCCTTGATAATTCATGGAACTGGTGATAAAATGTTACCATTAAATTAAAATTGTACATTATTTTTTTTCTTACCCCCCCTCCCTCTTTGCAAATGAAGTCAAAACAACTCTGGGAACAAGGCACATCACACACACACACACACACACACACACACACACACACACACACAGACACAGACACACACACACAGACACACACACACACCATGGGAAAGGAAGCAGAGGGGGGAAAAAAAACCTCTCTTAATGTGGACAAAAGATCCATGTTTTGGGGGTCGGAGAGTAAGATCTGGAATAAACGACCACAAATGAATATATTAGGAGTAGCAAGTCTTGCATTGCAGCCTCACAACATCATTGTAGCCGGGAGTTTCTTTTTATAGTTTAAGGAATGCACAAATGTTGGGGAGGTTTCCCCTAATTCTCTCTGCTTCATAGAAGCCTCAGATGGGTAGCATGAAAGCAAGAGGGATAGGTATGTTTGGGGCTTTAAAAGCCAAGTGTCTCCTGTATTTAGAAAAGGCACCCCATTATTTTTGGAAACAAGGGGGGGGGGAAGCAGAAATGTGATGCACACAGAAACCTTTTTAAGCACCAGGGACATTTCTATTCATTATGGGACCCTAAAAATAATCTCTGTGAAAGTCGGTGTCATTAGATTCTTCTCCACTGAAGCTAATTTGCTACCCAGAGTCACTGCAACAGGGAATGGGTGGCATATAAATTTAATAAATAAATAGAAAGGTGACACATGCCATCTTTGAACTTTCAGGACCTTGGGGGTTTGCAGCTCTCAACGTCTTGGAAGATGTCCCAACACACATGTCGGGCACCAGTTGCGGATACAGAATCGAGTTGAATTCAACAACTTCCGTGTGTGTGTGTGTGTGTGCGTGTGCGTGTGCGTGTGCGTGCATACGTGCAGTCCCTGGGTACTAGTGTCTATGGAGATTCTCCAAGGGTGCTTTCCCCCCCCCCAAAAGGCAACGTTTGAAAACGTTTCGCTTCTCATGCAAGAAGCTTCTTCCGTTCTTTTTGGAAAAGCACCTGTGGGACCTGAGCATTAGTGTTATTCCAGGATTCGTGTGTGGTTATGAAGAGCTTGATTGATGCATTTTGCCCAGTTGGCCCTCCAAGGAAGAGAGCCAGAAAGAGAGAATAGCTGGAGAGAGCCAACCTCTCAGGACAGAACCCTGCCAAGTTTTGTGAGGTCACAAGTTCTGTTGTGGTGCAAAAACATGTGTGGGAAAGACAGGCGAGAAGCCCATGTTCCCAGCTAGGGTGAACTGGGTGCCAGAATTTAGGGTTCCTTAATCAGGTCTGGAAAAATCTGGATCGCCACTAAATGACGGCCAAGAGTTTGTAGTCTCTCTCTCTTCTCATCTTCTTCTGGATTTTTACAGCACTTATCTGGGGAACCCCCCCCCCTCAGGCTCACCAAGCACCATCGTGTCCTGGAACAGGGTTTTGTGCTGAGACCGTTGGCAGAATGCCTGCTCCAGAGGGGAAGACAGTTCCCTGACCCACGCTTCCGGAGAAGGACGGGGTAGCTGCAGGAATTTGCAAGAGTGAGCATTCTTGGCATCTGAGTAACCAACCCTGGTTTGCTTCAGTGGTATTCGTTGGGCAACTGAAACATCCCACTGAGATGGTTTCTCATGTCCTGCTGGTCCATTAGACCCAACGTATGATCAAACGGAGAGGTTTGGGTTAGCTCTGTGCTCCTTTTGGCACCTTGGCCTGGCTTGGGACCTTCCTCAGCAGATAGTTCCGCAAGCTGTGCCATTCCCTTCTGACCTAGAAGGCCATGATTTCAGCAAAACCCACAGATGATCTTTAGGGCTTCGTAACTACTTGAGCCTTTTCTCCCGAGTTGTGCGCACTGAGCATTGGCTTCACACGGCGGCCCCAGAATTGGCCGACCCATCAGTTTTCATGGCATTTGCGGAATTGGCGTAGAAGGATGAGGGGGGGGGAAACCGTTATTTTGAAGATCCCCATTTTGAGATAACCGGAGGCAGGTCATTCAGATGGCGTTGATGATACGTTGCTGAATTCGAATGCAATCTTTCCCTGGGCTGGGGGAAACAGAAATATCAATAATTTGAGGTTTGCAGGATGGGTTCAAAGGGGGAAGGACTGCAGAGTGAATCTCTCTTCTCTGTTTTCTTTCTGGCTTCTCTGCTTCTTCCCCGAATCTCAGCCTCCCCAGCTCCCCCCCTTCCCCCCCCCCCGCATTAAAAGACGCTTCCTATCCATCTGATGTGCCGGAGAGCCGCAGATAGCTCTATTAGACTCTTTTCCTCCCTTAAAAATCTATCAGGGCCTTATCGGGGGGCCCATCTGCAACGTAAAATCACTTCCTCGCTATTGGCCTGCTATTTTCTTTCTTATTATTCCTCCTCTTTGCTTCTCGCCCTTCCCTGCTCGGCAGCGACAGCGTGATACCATGCAAGCCTTCTCTCTCTCTCTCTTGCACTATTAGTATTAGTAATCGTGTCCCCTGAAGTGAAACAATCTTTTGTAATCTATCAGTGGTTTATCGGTCCTATCTGAGAGCCGAGAATGGCCGGCCCCTGAGATGGCGCCACACTCAGCACTGATAACGTTACAGAGTTCAATCCGTGATGAATGTTAAGTAACTGCACCCGTCGCCGATAGGATATGGACTTGGCAGAAGGAAGAGCTCTGTCTGAAACCAATCTCCTGATAGCAGGAGGGGAGCTGCTTTTTCTCAGCCGGTGCTCCCCACCCCGTCTCTTTCCTCTCCCCAGAGCTTTGGGGCAGGCCAGGGGTGGGAGGGAGGCTGCGGAGGTGGCCCAGCCAGAAGTTCAGATCTTCTCCTGACCTTTGGGCACCATCTTGTCCAGGCGGCTCTCGGGACAGGATGGGTTTTTTTCCCCCTGGGTTCCTGGCTCCTTTCTTGGAGACTTCAGCCGGAAGGTTGTCCATCACAAGCCTGTGTCTTCTTCCCAACTTTGGAAAGCATCCCAGAAGGTCTCAGCGTGGCCGGTGTTTTGGTTTGGAAAGAGCAGCGCAGGGTGTCTGTGGGCAAGGTGTGAAAAGAGGAGTGGGAGTTTGTTGGCATAGAGGTAGAAGAAAGTATGTCTAGTCTAACGAAGAGAAGGACATGGGGTGACATGATAGCAGTCTTCCAATATTTGAGGGGCTGCCACAAGAGGGGGTCAACTTATTTTCCAAAGCACCTGAGGGTAGAACAAGAAGCAATGGAGGGAAACTTATCAAGGAGAGACCCAACCTAAAAATAAGGAGAAAATTCTGATAGTGAGAACAATTAATCTCTGCTGGCTGAGGAATTCTGGGAGTTGAAGTCCATCCATCTTAAAAGTGGTTGAGTGACCCTGTTTTAGAGTCTAGAAAAAGGTCAGCAAGTGACCTCCTCTTCATCATGAAATCTTCATTCAGATGACACCAATTCCCTAATTCACATCAGTTGACATGATGCTTGAGCCATGATTGTACCTTTCAGCAGACATCCACAGGCTGTTCTTCACTTGGTAAGAAAAAAATGGTGCTCCTTTGGAATAACACGTGTAAAAGTGCAAATGTTTTATATATTCACTAATTTGAACATTCAGGCAAGCCGAGCCTTGCCAGCGTTCAACATTCCCCCCCCCTTCACCTCAAAGCATGAATGGTTTGAAGGTGGACTTGGAAGTGCAGAAGCGTAAGAATTAGCTTTTTGGTTTCTGTTTGATGAAAAGAAGATAAGGGTTCTATGGCACCATTATCTGACTGGGATCTAGTGATAGTTGATCCTTTTGCACTTAGGAAGTGATGCTGTTGTTTGGGGGAACCATGGAGGGTTGTCTCCTCCCTGAATTTGATTTAATCTCCATGAGATGCTTTCGGTTGGGTAACCAACTTGTAGCCAGATTTTATATATCATGGGAAGAAATTCTGTCTCCAATCACATGTTTGGGAATGGAATGGCTTTTCTTCAAGAAGCAGATGGTTTATTAGGTTGCAATTTATTAATTGCAAATGTAAGCCAATATCTCCAGTACCCTGAACCCAGCCGACCACTAACTAACCAGGTTTAGCTCTCCCAGTCATTAACTGAGTCATTTGGGGATCTCTTTGAGCCTCCACCTCTTTCTCCTAGAAGGGTCTGGCATCCCATGAATCTTTGCGCCTACTGGAAAGGCTCCATGACCTCATCCCCTTGGCCATTGGCCTACCTAGCAGGTCGCAGCAGGTTTGACTTGGTCCCCACAACCAATCGGTGTTGAGGAGGTGGGTTCCAGGCAGCTGGGCAGGAGTTTGAGAATGGAGAGTTTTGCTTTTTCAGCTGCTCATTTTCTCCAGTTCTTGACTCCTCCGTTTTGGCAATCCCACAACACAACACACTGGGCTGGCCTGGGGCGAAAGGCCACCCCCCACCCCACGAGGATTAGTTAGCCTCAATTTGCATTGTTTTCTTTTCTTTTTGATGTTCCCAAAATGCATTAACCTCCGAAGTGACCCACTTAAATGGGTTGTGGGAACCAGGCCAACTGGTCCCAAGAAAAGACGGAGTCAAACCTAGAATGGAAATTTATTTATTTATTTATTTTATAAAATTTATATGCCGCCCAACTCCCGAAGGACTCTGGGCGGCTTACATCATAAAAAAATAAAACATATAAAAACAATTTAAAAAAGAAAGGGGAAAAAAAAAACCAGCTATATTTAAAATAAAACATTCACACAACCATGCATGGGCCAATCAGAACAACTATTGGCCCCAGGCCTGCCGGAAAAGCCAGGTCTTAAGGGCTTTGCGGAAGGCCAGTAAGGTGGGGGTAGTACGGATCTCGGGGGGAAGTTGGTTCCACAGAGTCGGAGCGGCTACAGAGAAGGCCCTCCCCCGCGGTCCCGCCAGCCGGCACTGTCTGGCCGACGGGACCTGAAGAAGGCCAACCCTGTGCGACCTCACTGGTCGATGGGAGGAATGTGGCATAAGGCGGTCACGCAGATAAACTGGATTAAGTTTTCTCCCCCCAGAACTAAGGAAGGACGATCAACATGGTCCTTCGGCGGCAATATCCACATCCACTCGGTCTTGTCTGGGTTAAGTTTGAGTTTGTTATCTCCCATCCAGACCATTACATCGTCCAGGCACTGGTCTCTTACATCCACTGCTTCACTGAATTTACAAGGGGTGGAGATATACAGCTGGGTGTCATCAGCGTACTGTTGGAACCTCACCCCATGCCATCGGATGATCTCACCCACTGGTTTCATGTAGATGTTAAATAAGAGAGGAGAGAGGACTGCCAACACCGACTGTGAACGATCAGAGAGGTAGGAGGAGAACCACCGCAAAACGGTGCCACCCACTCCCAGCTCCCTTAGTCGAAACAGAAGGATACCGTGGTCGACGGCATCGAAAGCAGCTGAGAGGGCGAGCAGCACCAGGATGGAGGAAAAACGTCCATCTCTGGCTCGCCAGAGATCAGCCATCAGCGCGACCAAAGCAGTTTCCGTACTATCACCAGGCCTGAAACCTGATTGGAAAGGATCCAGATAATCCGTTTCATCCAATAGCCGTTGGAGTTGGAGCGCCACCACTTTCTCAACAACCTTCCCCACAAAGGGAAGGTTGGAGACTGGACGAAAGTTTTTTAAATCTGCTGGATCCAGGGATGGCTTCTTGAGGAGGGGCCTCACCACCGCAACCTTCAAAGGTTGTGGGACGGACCCCTCTCTCAAGGAGGCGTTGATTACAGCCTGGAGCCAGCCTCGTGTCACCTCCCTGCTGGCTGAGACCAGCCAGGAGGGGCACGGGTCCAATAAACAAGTGGAGGAGCTCATCGCTCCAATAGCCTTGTCCACTTCCTCAGGAGTCACAGGCTCAATCTCCTCCCACAAAATTGGATTAGGACCTGCCCCTGTCATCTCAGCTTGACTTGCCCAATCAGAGTCCAGGTCCATCCGACTCTGACCGACTTTATCCCCCAAATACTGTACAAATTCCTCAGCTCTCCCCTGCAAAGGTCCCTCCTTTCCCTCGATGTTAAGGAGGGAACGAGTTACCTTGAACAGGGCGGCTGGGCGAGAATCAGCCGATGCAATAAGAGGGAAAAAATGAACCCTTTTTCCCCCCCGTATCCCCACAAAAAAAGTCCAAATTTCCCCTTGGGGGGGGGGGGGACGATGCTGTCAGTTATGGAAAAAGCAGCTGGTCCCCAGGGTTTGGGTCATGAAGCCCTTCCGAGATGACACCAAACACGGGACCCCTGAAGGGGAGAGCAGTGAAAGTCACAGATGTTGCAGAGCAAACCTTCTCCCTTCCGTTCGTGGCACGCTTGATTTCTGGGTCTGCAGGGAAGGGAGTCTCTGTCCCGCTGTCTCGGGGACCCACATAGGAAGGCAGCGCCACTATCGTCTCCGAGCATGGCAGAGGACTGATCGAAACGCGTAGATGTTAAGACAGAGGAACGATCTCCTTGGCTTCTGGGATGGGCGTCATCCACGCATTATCAGTTGCTCGCACCAGACGGATAGGAGCATTTATCTCGGGAGACGTTTTCAAGGGTTTGGAGAGGAAGAGGAGGGCTCGGAACAAGCCAAGATGCTCGGTGCCAATGCCGGTGTGATCGTGATTGGATGGGGCTGGGGGGGGGCTTCATTCCCTCCCCCATCATTGTCCCCCAGGAGGTTCTGAATCCTCCTTTGGCTTTCATGTTTTTCTCCATTTTACTTCGCTTCACTGCAAAATCTACATGCTCAAAAGAATGCGAGGCTGTTTGAATGGTTGTAAGTTTAGGACTACCTACCTAGTTGGGGGGGGGGGATCTCGTCATAGGAAGAAGCTTGGGTTCTGCGGAAGGATCACGGCTGTCCCATCAAGTTGGCTTCTGGTAGCCAAAATGGAGAGTGTTGGAAAGAACAGGAAGGACGAGGCCCTTCTTCCTAGTGTAGATTGACCAAGCTGAAACTGGGCACTTCCTCCTCCTTCAGGGAATATATTTTGGTATGTGTAAAGATATTTAGATGCCCAGAACGCCTTCATGTTAGAATTTAGAATCAGAACAGAGCTGGAAGGGACCTTGGAGGCCTTCTAGTCCAACCCCTTGCTCGAGCAGGAGACCCTATACCATTTCAGACAAGTGGCTGTTCCAGTCTCTTCTTAAAAACCTCCAGTGATGGAGCACCCACAAGTTCTGGACACAAGTTGTTCCACTGGTTAATTGTCCTCACTGTCAGGAAGTTTCTCCTTAGTTCTAGGTTGCTTCTCTCCTTGATTAGTTTCCATCCGTTGCTTCTTGTCCTGCCTTCAGGGGCTTTGGAGAATAGGACAACCCCCTCCTCTTTATGGCAGCCCCTCAAATACTAGAACACTGTTCTCATGTCACCCCTAGTTCTTCTTTTCTCTAGACTGGCCATACCCAATTCCTGCAACCGTTCTTCATATGTTTTTGTCTCCAGGCCTTTAATCATCTCAGTTGCTCTTCTTTGCACTTTTTCCAAGGTCTCAAGTGGTGACCAAAACTGGATGCAGTATTCCAGGTGTGGTCTTACTTCTCCTCGTCCTCATCATCATCATCTAAAATTCATCCCTTGTGTGTTGAACTTTCTAAAACTTCATGCATCTCCTCCTGCTGGCATCTTGGGAGGTGGGCTTAGTGTTAGAAATGGGGGTAAGTCTGAATTCTACAAATCCATTGTGCTTTAGGTCAAGAGGATGCTTTGAGTTGCCAGGAACCTATCGCTAACCCGTTTCACTGGGGAGTCCTAATTTCTCATCCCGCTTCTGAGCGACTCCTGGAATTCCCAGCCAGGATTACCTCCCCTACCCCCACCCCCCTTGAGAAAGGCTATATTAAGGGTGAGAAATGTGTCTTGCTCCTCACCCCCCAGCCATAACAGTCTCGCTGCTTCCAGAGGGAAGGGAAAACCCACTGTGGGCAGTAGATTTCTGATCCTTAACGAAGTTGGCATCCTGTGGCCTCTTATCAGAGCTGTGTGTCTGGCCGAGAGCTTTTATTATCTACCCAACATCCCTTTGGTGGTCTCCCTAGCTGTCTGTTCATTTACCCATCTTTGACACAGATAGGCACGTTGTCAGCACTAAATTGATTGGTCCTGGGGCTGCTTCTGTGGCAGGAGGCCTCATCCAGCGAAGGAGCAGCCTGTGGACTCATGGACGACCTCTTGATGAAAGAGGCTTTGAGCCTGAGAACCCAACGGCGTGTCATGGTGTTTTGTGAACTGAACAGTTTTCCGTCAAACGTGGAACACCAGTGTCCCGCTCGTGGTGCATCTTCCACTTTGCAGCTGCCGTTGAACAACTCATCTCTTTTCATACAAAGACTTGTGTTGTCTCTTTGCTATGAACAAGAAGTACGCTAGTGTGTGCAACCCACTGTCTCCCAACCCCCCTGCTAACACTAATTTAATAAATTGATTTAGTTTCAAGATAGAAAACCCTCAAGGCAGTTTCTCAGGAGGGAGAACTTGGTCCATCTAGTCTCCTAGAAGGGGCCAGATTTTTGCACCCTGCCTAGATATACTGAGAATTGATCTTCTGGGTGAAGAACAGTTCTCTGCTCAATACTAGAATGTCAGAAAGACCATCCGTTGTGTAGTTTTCTTCTCAAGTGGCTTCTTGTCCTTCCTTTTACAGTTCAGAAGGACAGTTCAGAGATTGTTTTATAACTCTTGGTTGGTTTGGATAGTACTTTAAACCAGTGTATCTCAATCTTGGCCACTTTAAGATGAGTAGACTTCAACTCCCAGAATTCTGGCTTGGAAATACTGGGAGTTGGAAGTCCACACATAGTAAAGTGGCTAAGGTTGAGGAACACTGCCTTAAATCAAATTTGAGAAATATTCCTTAAACATTCCTGGATTGTTTGGTAGTGACCCTTGCCTGAAGACTAAGCATAAGTGAAGGAGCTGTCAGCTGAAGCACTCACAATTTATTCAGAGAAACTAGGAGCTACAGATAATGTTGAGAAGACTTGCTGTAAACTTGCAATTCCTTTCAGCACTCTCTACAAGTCAAGTAATCTATCCAGCAAAATTAAGGCGTTTAGGCAGGGGTGAAATTCAAAATTTTCCCCTACCGGTTCTGTGGGCGTGGCTTGGTGGGCGTGGCAGGGGTTCTCCATTCCCACCCCACTCGGGGGCCAGCCAGAGGTGGTATTTGCCGGTTCTCCAAACTACTCAAAATTTCCGCTACCGTTTCTCCAGAACCTGTCAGAACCTGCTGGATTTCACCCCTGCGTTTAGGACTATACTTCTTTTTAGGATTGGGGGGACTTGATCATTTGGAAGTTCCCTCCCTCCCATTTCCGAAAACAAAAAGAAAATGGATTAATGTCTCCAGAAGAAGACGACACATTAGATGGCCCATCTCTCTGATTGACTGGTTTTCTGCATGTTGAACCCAACACTTCTGGGCTGTGGTTGTACAGCCCAGAAAGAATTCTGCTCCGAAGAATTTGCTAAACTTCTTATCCCAGCAGGGAAGATCTCCCCTTGTACTGTTTATGCAACAACCACACCTCAGGACAGAGGCAGATTAAAGCTTATCTACTACAGAACAAGGGAGAATGTGTTCCATCTCCGTCTTTCATTTCATGTTCAGCCACTGTAAGATAATATTGGTCATGGGGGGGCATTGCTGAAAGCTGGACCAAGCCAAATGGGGCAGATACAGGAGAGACGTTGAGATGATGGCCCACCTTGTCTAGGACGAGATCCGTGACCTGATGCTTTTCAGGAAAAACCAGAGCTGAAGACTTAGTGATGGTAGTGGTAGTCATGTCTCTAGCTCGCCATCTTACAAAGTTGTATTGGTAGCAGCCAAACTTTCTTTGGTTTTGTCCTTGTCATAGTCTCGGGAAGGAGTGCCCTCTCCGAAGTTGCAAGACTGAACTTCAAACCTGTATTTCTATGCTACAAATTGCCCGTGTTTCTGTTTGCTAATTGGATGGAGTAATAATTACAAATAGCAGCTCTGGCTTGGGGTGATGTGAATGGATAATTAAGGCAACTCTGATGGAGGGAGGACGAGAGTTTTCCCAAATCCCTTGTCTCTCTTTTCCCATCTATCTCCAGAGCAATATTTCTTGGCAACTTTAAGATGTGTGGACTTCAACTCCCAGAATTCTCCAGCCAGCTTTGCTGGCTGAGGAACTCTGGGAGTTGAAGTCCACTAGTGTTAAAGTTGCCAAGGTTGGAGACCCCTGTTCTAAATGACAGATCTGTGTCTTATTAGTTCCATCCATACGGGGCAGTCCATTTCCTTCTCGGTCACCTCTATGCTTGTCAGGAGGAGAATCCCGCTCATCTTAAAGTTTCCAAGGCTGAGAAACCCTGATTTAAAGTCCGCTAAGCCATCCCATCAACCGAAGAATCTTTGTCTGGTGGGAATGACCTCGGATAACTGCTGGGAGCAAGGCTTCTCCCCGAGACTTGGCTTTATCTCTTCTGGGAGGGTATATCTCCACTATCGCAGCCCAGCTCTGTTTGTCATCTCCACGCTCCCTTCCAGAGGGAAGCCGGTTTTCAGGACAAAGCCTTCGCAGAGACCGAGTAGATCCTTAACAGCTTAACTGTTTCCCACCAGAGGACTTTGCAAAAGTTTTGCAGAACCAAAGGCATTTCTCACCCCTACAACGCTTTCCTGAAAATGCCTCCCCCCCCCAAAAAAACAGGTGCTCTGCAGTCCCAAAGACATATTCCCCCCCCCTCCCAGTCTCACCCCCTTGATGGATACGCAGAGGGAAAGGGAGGGGGAAGGGGAGTTGTCAGCTTTGGCATGGAGTGGCTGCCTCCCCGATCTCCAGGCTGGTGGGAAAGTTTGGATCTGTTGCTATTTTCTAGTTCTTATCACCGGGTCTTATCGGCGAGTTCTTGTCTGCAGGCTTGGTTTGGGACTGTCAGGGTCTCTCTCTTGGCAGCCTGGAAAAAATCCTCCCCCCTCCCTCCCTCCCTCCAGATTTTTTTTTTTTTTATTTA
>QLTV01004222.1:1976523-1989023 GCA_003457575.1 Thermophis baileyi
CCCGTGCATTTTTCCAGACCTCAGCCACTCTCCGAGACTTCAGGCATGTATATTTACTCTGAGAGAACAAAGGGCCCATAATCTATACAAAGCAGACAACAATGAGCGTGAATAAAGAGCTTGCCAGAGAAGAAAAGGCAATTTATTCTAATGCTACTAATTTCTGTTCCAGCACAATTAAAAAGGCTCTGATAATATTCAGAAACAATCGCTCGCTAACAAATCGTTTCTCTCACTGTAAATTCGTTAGGCTAATTTTTTTCTTTCACGCCTTCACGCTCCTGGTTCTGATAAAGTTAACCCCCTCGGTCCTTCCCTAATTCTTCTCTTGCCGTCTCCCCTTCCCCTGGGATAGGGGGGCAGATAGAGGGAGCCAGAGGGCAGAGACCCCCACGGCCCCTGGACCAGCATCTCCACAGTGAAGGTGGTTCAATCTAGCAATAATTGCTAGCATAGCTGGCTTTGGAGTCATCAGATCAGAGACAATCTTGATTGGGATGCTAGAAAAGGTTGAGAAGTTCCATATCCATGGAGTCGTGGCCTCCTGAGGTTCCGACGTTGTCTACAGAACTGTGGAGGATTGAAAAATGTTTTTCTTATTATGAGTCCTTTAAGGTTCTAGATGGGGCATGTGAGCCTTCTCCTGAACTATGAGGCCTGGTCCATCATGAGGTCTATCTGGAGGCCTTCTTCAACAGCATCCTGGCCTTGGGATCATTGTGATGCCCCATGTTGCTTCCTCCAGCCCCAGTTGCAAAGGGTAGGGGGGGGGGCAGTCTTCCTGGTTGGCTATATCAGAAGCAAAGAATCCGTAAAGAAACGGAACATCTCAGTAGCCTTCACTGGCGTGTATGTTTGGCCATAACGCTCCCTATCTCTTGAGTAATTTTTTAAATCAAGTCGTCTGCTGCCATGACCACAACTTGTGTGCCTCCATTCCCTTTTGACATGGATTTAGGCTGTAGCTCTGTGTCCTACATTTTGGCACCATTGTGCTGATGACACCCCGTCCGTATAGCTATGATGCCAAGATAATGTAGGAGTCCTGCAATGCTACCTCTAGATCAGGGGTGCCCAACCTTGGCAACTTTAAGCCCTGTGGACTTCAACTCCCAGAATTCCTCGGTCAGCCGTGCTGGGTTTTGAAAGAAGCGGGATGGGCACCTAACCTAACTCCGGTCTTTCCGTTGCTCCTGCAGGCGCCTTGGGTGAGATGGAAGAAGGAACTGGTGGCCTTCTGGAAGACGACCGCCTGTCCGAGAAGGAAGGAAGCGCTTCGGATCATGACGGCTCCATGGAAGGCGACTCTGCCGGCTCCCCGTGTAGCGAGAGTGAGTGCCTTGGTTTGCTTGCCCAGTGGGGAGGGAGGGGGTGACAGTTTACCCATGCCCAGGAGCACCCTTCAATACAGGTAGTCCTCAACTTACGACCACGATTGAGGCTAAGTGAGACAGCTGTGAAGTGAGTTTGGTCCATTTTACGACCGTTCTTGCCACAGTTGTTAAGTGGACCGCTGCAATTGTTCAGTTAGTAACACGGTGGTTCAGTGCAACTGTCATAAGTACATACCAGTTGCCAAGCCTGTGAATTTTGATCACATGACTCTAGGGATGCTGCAACGGTCATAAGTGTGAAAAGCGGCCATAACCCCCTTTTTTTTCAGTGCCGTTGTAACTTTGAACGGTCACTAAATGAATGGCTGTAAGTCGAGGATTACCTGCTCTTCTACATCTGCCATCTCCCCCCCCCCAATATATTCTGAATGCAAAAGGTGTTTTCCTGGAAGGGCTCCGATAGAGAAGTCCAGACGGCGCCCCCGTTCTGAAGAGAGGGACGGTCACTTTTCCGGGTAGGGGAGCAGCCCTTGAGCTCCTGAGTTTCGCGAACTATGATCTCCTTGCCAGGGGGCTCGGGGGGAGGGGGGAAAGGCTGCCAACGGCTGCCAAGCATTGGCGGCACAGGAGCCTTGGGCTCGCCAGTCCTCGGCTCTGGCTCAAATTACAATCAATACCTGCCATTCTCTGAATGAAGAGCTGGTCTTTTTTGTGGCTCCTCCTGGGAAGACGGCTGGGTGAGCGCTGACCTCGTACTTTCCTTCTCTTCTTTCTCAAAATTTCCATTTGCCAAACGCCAAAACGAAAGAGGCGTTTTTCCTCTCCTACGGGCAGAAGAGACCTTTGGCTGCCGGTGGGGCTTCCGGCTGGGCTTAGACGAGGGAGAAAGTTCCCCGGAGGGAGCAGGGCTGACCTCTCCCAAGGCTGCCAGGATCCGGCTGGGCCAGCCTGCCTTACAGAGGGGAAGGTTTGCTCCAGCGTGGCTTTCCCGATGCATGGTTGGACGAGGGTGCCTAGCGTCCCTCAGCGTTGGCATAGACGGCCGCTGGAAACCGGTTCAAGCAAAAGTAGAGCTGAAGTCCTCGGCTTACAACAGTTCGTTTAGTGACCGAAGTTGCAACGGCACTGGAAAAAGGGACCTTAGGACCATTTTAGACACGGCCATTGTAGCATGCCCAGGATCACCTGATCAAAATTTGGACGCTTGGCAATTGTCCTGTATTTATGACGGTCGCAGTGTCCCAGGGTCACGTGATCCCCTTTTGCGACCTCCTCTCAAACAAAATCAGCAGGGAAACCAGATTCATTTAACAACTGTGTTACTAACTTAACAACTGCATGGATTCACTTAACAACTCTGGCAAGAAAGATCGTAAAAATGGGGCAAAACTCACTTAACAACTGTCTCGGTTAGCAGAAATTTCGGGCTCAAATGTGGTCGTAAGTCAAGGACTACCTCGATGGGTTTCTTACCCCACTCGGCAGCAGGACAACGATCTCTGAAACCATTTCCCCCCCCCTCTTTTGCATTGCAAGACAGTCAGACTCCTAATCGTGGTTATCTCTCAGACTTTTGATCCGTCAAAGGTCCACAGCCATCCCTCTCCTACGGATGTGGAAATGCATGCACGCAGCCGGGCCGTGGGAACCGTATGCATTGCATGCAGAAAGCGTGAGCATGCATGCATTATTTATCGCCCTTCACCCAGCGGTGGAAGTGGGTGGATATTTGGGCAGTGGGCATGGGGTTTTGGGCTGGGGGCTGGGGAGGGAGGCTTTTGAAAGGCCAAGGGTCTTGCTCAGTGGCAGACTTTGACCCAGCCAGTTGGTCTGCAGAAGGGAAGAGAGAGGAGGGGGTTTCATCAGATATCGAAGCTCTCTTCAAAAGCCCCTGGTGGGGGGGGGAGATGAGAAAACAGGGAGAGAGAGAGAGAGAGAGAGAGAGACAGACAGACAGACAGAGAGACAGAGAGAGAGAGAGAGAGAGCGCCACAGAGAAATCTCTCCCTCCCGGCTGAGCGGCGCACCTGGCACTAGCGCCGTGATAAAAGGAGGCGATAGTGCGTGATAAGGGGCCGGCTGCAATAACTGTTGCTCCCGTGGTGCATAGCAAGAAGCTTTCAGCAGGATGGATAACAATCAATATGCCAGCCGCTTTGATTTATAGCCCCAAATAATGGGACTTTTATACCCGCCGATTGATTTGATATTAATCATCGCCTCCCCACCCTGGTCACCTGTATTAATAATAATCGCCCGTGGCCGGTGACGTCAGGCACGCACGCACGCACGCAGACACACCCCCCCCGTCCTGGGTGCCATTTATGGGGCCCGTGGAGCAAGCGTTCGAAAGGCAACCATGCCCTGTGCCCACTAATCTTTCACACCACCTTCCGAGATCGGCTTATCTCAGCCAGCAGGTTAATGGTGAGAATAATGGTTCTCGGTTGCTCTGAGGGCAGCCCAGGTGGAACTGGCCCAGGAAGGTGCTTCTCCTTGGGATCAACCAGCCGAGGGTAGGCCTGGGTTGGGGGCAGCCCCAGCTCCTGCCCTCCCCAGGTTTAACAGTTGAAGCTCTCTTGCTCCCGGGCCCAAACCTATTGGCCAGGGGCCTCCAACCTTGGCAGCTTTAAGACTTGTGGACTTCAGCTCCCAGAATCCCCCAGACACCCAGAATTCTGGGAGCTGAAGTCCATAAGTCTTAAAGTTGCCAAAGTTGGAGACACTTGCTATCGAGGATTCCAGCTAGACAACCTGAAAGCCACATCTGAAGGAGCTTGTTGTACGCAACCAATTCTTCTGCTGTGCCCACCAAGATACGTGTGTTTCAGTGATGGGTTCTAAATCCCATCGCTACCAGTTCGTGTGCTGACGCTTCTGCACGTGCGCAGAAGCGTCCGGGGTGGGTGGGCGGAGCCTGCCGCCGCTACCGGTTTGTAGAACCGTACCGTACCGGTAGCAACCCACCGCTGGTGTGTATGGGGAGGGGGGAACGTATCATGGATCTTGTATTGGTGCATATATGTGTGTGTGAGAGAGAGAAGTGGGAATGGGCTTCCATGTGGCCATTCATCAGCTCCTTCCACCCCCTTTCTGACTACTTGCTCTCTGCAGAAAGTCCTTTCTTCATATCTAACAGCTTCAACTCCTATTTTGGGAGGTTTCGGTTGATTCTCCTGCTATTTTGGCACTGCAGTGGTTTTGGAGATAATCCTTCAACTGCTAGGGGAAGCTTGCATGATCGCTGATTTCTAAGAGTCCTCCCCAAATTTGTTTGTCGTTCTGTTGTTCCGTCTTATCGTGGTCATCGCTGTTTTGAAGCATTGTTAGCCATCCATGAAGGGGAAGGAAGTGACCTCTGCTGTGGCTTTAGGACTTTGGTGGCCCACAAAGTAGCCTTGATAAGCTTGTTATTTGTGAACCAGAGGAAAAGCATAACAAGGACGTAACTCCGTCATCTTCTTCGTTGACCAAGTAAATACAGAAACCGAAACAAGGGTTTCTTTTGTTCCAAATTGTGGTTTTGGGTCATCAGGTGCAAGCCAAAATGTTCTTAGGAAGCCATAAAATACAGGGAGTCCTTGACTTGAGCCCAAAATTTCTGTTGCTAAGTGAGACATTGGTTAAGCGAGTTTTGCCCCATTTTACAACCTTTCTTGCCCCAGTTGTTAAGTGAATCACTGCAGTTGTTAAGTTAGTAACCCGGTTGTTAAGAGAACCTGGCTTCCCCATTGACTTGGCTGGTCAGAAGGTCGCAAAAGGGGATCGCGTGACCCCGGGGGGGGACACTGCAACCGTCATAAATGTGAGTCAGTTGCCAAGCGTCCGGATTTTGATCACGTGACCAGGAAGATGCTGCAATGGTCGTAAGTGCGAGAAACGGTCATAAGTCACTTTTTTCAGCACTGAAAAAAGCACTGTCCTGAATGAGCCCACTATCTGAGGGCGAAACAAATGGGGTTTTACCGTATATCTATGTTTACTTTTTCATCCCCGCCATTTTAGGGCTGTACTAATGCTGATCCCTAGAACCCCGAATTCGGGGTCAAATTTGGACCTGTGTCCTTTAATACCCTCTGTCTTAAGGTGCTTCATGAGAGTTCAGGATCTTTTATTTTCCTCCCCCAACCATCCCCCTTGCTTTCCTGTGGCAACATGCCTGATTTAAAAGATCTAGTGATCAGAAAAACCTGTTCATTCTTGTGGGGGCTTTGAGTTGGCACAATAAATTGTCACAATATGGGTGTCAAGGATTTTTCTCGCCCTGTTTCTGTCTGAATCCTCCCTTGCTTGGCAACCGGCTGTCTCCCTTCACTGCAATTTATTTATTTGTTTATTTGGCTCCAGGTTCTTTCCTGAGTCAAAGCCAAGTATCTGCTGAGGATATATTCATTATATATTAAGTTTATAAGGCCACCCAATTCCATAAGGACCCCAGGCAGCGGACAATGATAAAATCACAGCCAAAAAAAGAGACATAAATAGTTTCACATCAATCTTTTTCCTGAGGGTCCTTAAACGCCAGATGGCCCAATTCTTCTCAACACCAGAGTGTTAACTCGGGAGGTGGACTGCATCAATTCACAGTGAAAGTGGATAGATGATGGTTTTATTAGATTAAGAAGTCACTTGGAGAGCAGGTGAGCCAGGGAAAAAGTTATATATAGCTCAGGGGTGAAATGCTACCGGTTCGGCCTGGTCCGGGCGTACGGGTAGCAGCGGCCGCCGTGGGTTTGGAGAACCGGTAGCGGTGGCAGCGCGAGGCTCCGCCCACCCACCCAGACGTCATCATTTTCTTGTTTTTAACCCTCTGCGCATGTGCAAAGCGTTCTGCGCATGCGCAGAGGGTGAAAAAACGCGCACAAAGCGCACACTTCCGAACCGGTAGGGAAGGTAAGTAGATATCATCGCCATTATGTTGGAAGTGCAAGAAGGGATATGGAACATACTATCATTTATGGTGGACCTGTGCAAATGCAAAAAAATACTGGAATAGAATTAGATTATGGTTAAAAGAGATAACGAAAGAAGATATAGATTGGAAACCCGAACTATTTTTAATGGGCATAATAGATAAAAAATATAAAAAGGAAATACAATATTTGATTATACACATCATAACGGCAGCAAGAATAATTTACGCACAATACTGGAAAAATGAGGGTATACCAAAAGATGAGGACATAACAAGAAAAATTTTGGAATGTGCTGAGATGGATAAATTAACAAAGGAAATAAAAGAAAAAGAAGAGTCCGAATACTATTTAGTATGGAATAAATTATATGAATGGTTGGAGGAGAGAAAGAAAAAGCAAAGGAGTGTATAGATAGGGGTAAGAAACGAAACTGTTGATATTTGAAGGATTATTACGAATGTTAAATGTAAATTAATATAGAAGAATTAAGAAATATAGAAATATAGAATAAGTAAATTATAAAATGTAAATATATATATAAGGGATAATATAAATGTGGATAATTACCGAAGCAAGCTTATTGTAAATATGGGGAAATTGAGCCCCCCACTGTTTTGTTTGTTTTGTATGTGTTTGTGTTATATGTGTATTTAATTAAAAAAATTTTTTAAAAAAGATATCACCGCTGATATAGCTCCCTTTTCTTTATAAAGGGTTTTTTGAAAATGTGGTCCTCATTCTAAGGTTCCAGTCCTCTCTTCCGCCTGATTTGGTACAGTCCTCTTCGAGGAAGTGATATCTAGGTTGGGAACCTTGCCTGTTGTTTGGGGAAACCAGCCTTGTTTATCCTAGCTCCTTTAGTTCTATTTCCTTAAATTATTTCCTGCAGGAAGAAGAAAAAGATAAGAGGAAACCATGGAAAAACTAAGGAGGGATCCTAATGGGAGATGTTCCCATGTGGACCTCCTTCATGGTTCCCATGCCTTGTCTGGAAAATGTCTGAAGACTTTGCTTTCTGGTGCCCACCTCTAAGCCTTTATGGGCACTCTGGCTGAGATGGAGACAGGCGAACAGCTGAGCAGGAATCTCCTGCCCTAACCAACCACTGATCGTATCTTCTTTGTGGGTTTTGAAGTGCGATTGTGATGTTTCCTCTTTTGATTTCAGAGGCCGAGTCCAAAGAGGAGAATCTAGAAGAGTCAGATAAGCCACAAACGCCAGGGATCGAGCTGTGGACGGGACCAGGTAAATCCCCTCTCTTCCTTTTCTCAAAAGCGCCCGGTTCTCGGTACAGAACAGGACGGTGAGCATAAAAGCTGAATGCTTCGCTTTGTGTGCCAGATCCAACTTGGTTCTGCCCAACCGTGAAAGCTTACAGAATACCAAGCTTTGGCATATGAATTCTCTTCCAACACTGATATTTAAAAACTTCGGTTAGCTTGCTTGGAACATCTCTGAAGGAAAGAGTCCTTTTTCAGAATCAACAGGCTATGTAGTAGGAGAGTTATACAGTAGTTAGGGGAGGAAGTGCCCCATCCGATAGCTTTCTCCCACATATTGATCGTGACCATCTGTCTACTGTAACTTGGGGCACATCAAACAGCTTCCAAATTCAGGCACGTTCAGGAGCTGTGACTACCATGGAAGATCCTAGTGCAGAGGTTTAGGAAATCAGGATCCTGCTTCTGGTGTTTGGTTTGGACTTTAAACTGTAAGCTGACACGGTCTACGGGGAAACGGTTGGGCGTGCCAGTCTCCATCTGTTAACAGAACAGTAAGGAAGTGTAAAAACAGAAGTTCAGGTATATGCGAGATACGCCGTGGCTCCGATCGGGGTGATGTGTACAGTAGCTTGGATGTAAATGAAGGGGCTCGGAGTAGTTCTTGTGCCTTGTGAAAGTGTGTATCTCTCTGGCAGGAGATCCCAGGCGCAACCCGAGTCTGAAGATTAAGGCTGCCTGTTAGAGTAGGCCAAAGGGAGTGGAAGGGACCAGGGATCTGGTTGTCCATTGGCTGCTGTCATGACACAGCACCCACTTTGTATGTGAAAGGTCTTTGGCGATACCTGCTTGTTGGAGAGCATCTCTTAGTGTAACCATCCAAAGGTCAAATGTGGTCCTTGGTCCACAAAAAGATCCTGACACGCCCTTAGTCTTGTTTGAAGGATGGACACTCAACATATATTGATCCAGGCTGGAAAATGTCTTCTTTCCATCTAGAGCCATAGCTGGACACCACTTGTCTCAGTAGATCGTGTGGGCCAAGTCGCCAACACTTCCCCACACAGTTAAAGGCAGTTCCTTGTGTGTTCCTCCATCTTTTTCCAAGCAGCTCAGGGATGTGTATTTGGAAAAGGGTTCTATTTTACCTTAACAATAACTTTGCAAGATGGGCTAGGCCAAGGTCATCGAGAAACCAAAGAATAGCCTTACAGCATCTTTGAACTTCTCAAATCATATCATTTGCATGTATGAACATGCGTGCATTTGTACCCACATCCATGTGTGGTTCTTCTTTCACGGCTGGTTAAAAAAAAAAAATCTATGCTCACCTAAAATTGTTTACAGGCCTTATATACACAATGAAGCCAACAACACCAGAGTTGCTAAAGAGAGAAGGAGAAGGAGGTTCCTTGCAATGTCAGCTCTGCTCCAATTTCTGCTCTTAGAGCTTGGATACCTTCATCTGTTGTTCTTATGGGTCTTGTTTCTTGAAAAGAAGGGAGGGTTACAAAAAAGACCCCCCCCCCCGCTCCTCCTTCACCTGGGTCAGTATGGAAACACACCCAACCTGGAGATGGCGTGGAGACTCCTGAAGGCATGTCTCCACTCTTTCCCCAGCTGCTTTGGAATAGCTTTTCTGCCAGCATTCCTCTGCTTTCCCCTTTTCTTTCTCCTCCAATTCCCCTCCCCACATCTGGCTCCTAGTCCAGGAAGGGAAACGTGTATTCGCAGCCAGGCTGATATCCTTGGCTCTTCCTGGATGTGTTGGCCGGAAATAAATCTGCAGAAGGTCCACACCTTCTCCTTGGTTATCTGCTCTCTCCCATCCCTGACCTTCGGCCTGTGGGAGCCCAGCCTGCTCGGCCCCTGCTCATCACTGGCACTGATGGTCCTTGGCCCACCATGCCAGGACGTCCTTCCCACCACATCGTAAGCATCCTGGGGGGCAACAGTTGACATTCCCGGCCTCCAAAATACTGACCGTGGGTTTTTTCTTTAACCAACAGTTTATCAAGTCTTCCCTGTTGATTGGCTGCTCAGTTTAGGACTCTTACCTTCACTGAGAATGAGACAAGTGAAAACTATCCGGCCCATTTCCAGAGGGGAAACCCCACACTTTCACCCCAGGGCCAAGTGCCACCTGGGTAAAGCAAGGGAGAACAAATGGAAAGAGGTTGCAAAATCAGTGATGGAGGCTAAATGTGCTGCAGGCTGGGGAATTCTGGGATCACATCCTTTAATTAATTACTTCATTACATTTCTTCCAAGAATAAAGTATTAAAAAAAGAAGAAAGAAATTGGGGGGGGGGGAAATAGGGAGGGGTAAAGTGCAAGGGATAAAGGAAGAGGGGCAAAAACAAAAGAAAGCAACTTGCAACTTTCTTTGATACAGTTGCAAATCTAAAATACATTCACCTTTTGATCTGACATTCAGTAATATGCAGTGTTTCTATCATCAGAAACAATCATAATTGTCACAGAATTAATGCAGCACCTCTTTTGGTCTCAAGCAAAAAGTCCATAAGTGGTTTCCACGTAAAAGCAGAACTGAAACACGCAGACCTTAAAGTTGCCCCAGTGGAGAAAGACTGGCATAGATTGTGCCACCTTGGCTCGAAACGTCCGCAGGGGATAATTCTCCACCGGGACCCCAAAAGGCCGGAGTTCATAGGAGACGAGGACCCTGATTATGTTCAGACCGCCGTCCTTCCCTGCTGGAAAAATCCTGCCATCCTGCCTAATTGGCCTGCACCTTCCCCGAGGCTGAAAACAGGCCTAGAAAATGCACCCCCCATTCCCGTGACTGAACCCCATTTGGCTCTTTGCGTTCTTTATATAAAAGAGATTTTATTATCTCTCCGGCCAGCCCATCTCCGCTGCGGTAATTGGAATGATATTAATTTCTGTGTGGCTGGGAGTCGATCTCGGTCCGGCGATGCGGAGGTGATAGAGCCCTTCCTTTTTGGGCTAACCGCCGCGATAGGCCTTCTATCAGTCTCCACGCAGGCACCGCACTTATCAGGAGGAGAATGGCAGAACGAGGGAAGGAAGGAGGAAAAAGAGGACACTGTCAGCAGCCTGAATTTCGTCTTTATCTGGCAGGATCCGCCATGTGTCAGCTCTGGCAGGCAAGAGAGTCTTGGAGACACGGAGATCAGAGAGGGAAGCCGGGGGTGGGGGGGCTTTTGTTCCTGAAACTAGCAAGTTTGGGCCATTGCAAACCTTCCTTCCTGCCTTCGCTCCCTCCCTTTTTTAATCTCCCTCCCTCCCTCCCTCCCTTCCTCTGATCTTCCTCCCATCTTCCATCACCCTTCCTTCCCTCCCTCCCTTCCTCCCTCCAATCCAATCCAATCCAATCCATTTCTTTCCTTCCTTCCTTCCTTCCTTCCTTCCTTCCTTCCTTCCTTCCTTCCTTCCTTCTTTCCCCTCCTTCTTCCTTTCTTCTTTCTTCCCCCCCCCTCCCTCCCCTCTCCTTCCCTCCCATCTTCCTTTCATCTTCAATCACCCTTCTTTCCTTCCTTCTTTCTCCTTTCTTCTCTTTCTCCTCTTTCTCCTTCCTTCCTTCCTTCCTTCCTTCCCCCCTGCCTCCCTCTTCCTTCCTCTCATCCCTTCCTTCTTTAGCAGCCTCCCTCTCCTTGCCCAAGTTGGCAGAGTTAAGCAGAGCCTCCCTCAGGGCCAGATTCAGCCGCTTGCCAAGGCCCAGGGCAGCTGTGGGGGGGTGCCTCTGCAGCATCCGGAGAGCAGGGAAGGACCAAGCGTGCAGTCTCCGCTCCAGGTGAGATGCAGCTCCAGCTTGGCATCTTCCTCCTTCCTGGAGACATGCACCAAGTTCTTGAGATTACTTTTGGGGGACAGCTGTGGCTCCCCTTTGTCCTGGGAAAGGTGCCACAGATGATTTGAGGCTGAGGACGGCCCAGGCAATTCAGACCTGTTTGTCATGGTGGTTGGGCTCTGTGTTCAGGTTCATCTCCAGATGCTCCTGTCAGGCCAATCACAAATATATTGTGGCTGCTGTTACTAGGATGAAAGGACGAGGGTCTTCTCTGTGAATTCCCTCATGTCTGCAAAGAAACAGCTGGATATAAAGCAAGTCAAAAAAATAAAATAACACATAACCCAGCCAGGTCATCAAATGCACCTGGAATACCAATCGGAGCCTTGAATGGGAAGAGACAGGGAGGTCTCAGAGTAATTGCAGGTGAGGGGAATTCTGTGGAACTTCCACCTTCAGAGGAAGTCTATCTCTAAAGAGCAGCTCATTGGCGGCCAACCCGAAAGCTCTCCTGAGTTAGCAGGAGAACCTTGTTGGGTGCTTTCATTCTGGAGCCCCCTGCAATCCGTAGGTGCAGCCGCCCTTCTCCTGCCCCAACAGCTGTGGCACAGACCCCCTGGTGGCCGCAGAGAGGGCAGGAAGGTCCTTCGCTGCCGCTGCCCGCTGTGCCAAGCACAGTGTGAGAGTCAAGGGGAACGAGGGACGGGATTATTTTTTCCTTCCCTCCTTTTTAATCTTCTGTTTGACCTTGCTCGCTGGAAGGGTCTCGGCTGCTTTAAAATTCCGATATGCAAATCTGTGATAGCTCCAATTTATAATCCTTAACTTGGGCACCGTTGCAGCAGATGAAACAGCCTCTTGCATTTGTTTCCCCGTCTCTCAAGTCGGCGGCTCAGCCGCTGGAGTCGTCCCCAAGCAGGGGGGGCTTTCCTGCTCCCTCTCGCCCCCTCCCCAAGTGGAGCTGAGATGGCAGGAGGCTCCCTTTGCTAGGAGCTGCTCAGCATCTTCCCAGAGAGGCCCCAGCAAGCCAGTAGGGCTGAAAAGCAAACGGGGGCTCCACTTCATTTTCCCCCTCGCTGTAGAAATTTCAAGGGGTTCTTGAGGACCAGCTGCTTGCCTGGGCATTGGGAAGAATAGAAACCAGGGGCTGATGGGGCTTTTGGGTCTGGGCGGTGCCAGATTTCATGCTTGTTTGGAGTCCTGCATCCAGCGGTAGTGGTTGATTGATGGTTAACCACTTGTCTGAAATGGTATA
>QLTV01004222.1:1994023-2021738 GCA_003457575.1 Thermophis baileyi
TGAAGATATTTTGCTTTTGTGAAGGGAGGTGAAGAGTGAAGGCAACGGTGGTTGCAGGCAGCTTTAAAACTCTCCCAATCACCCCCTCCATCTTATCAGGCGATTGTGCGTCATTTTGTTGGTTGAGTTGTCAGGATTGTGTGAGGGTGTGTGTGTGTACTTTAATGTTCCAGCTGCATCAGGGTTGCTGCTTCCCGAAGGAAGCCCAGCTTCTCAAAATTCAGTCTTAGAAGGCAACGTTGGGTTTTGTCCTTCATTCACACCCCAACTGGACAACCCACCTTCCAAGGTTCAGCCCTGACCAGCCTCTTGTTGATTGTTCCCCAGCCCTGGGTTCAAATTACCCTATTCATGGAAGCTTCCCTGAGGTCTTCTGGTTTCATTCTGAGGTTTCCCTTCGTCTTTTACGGTACTAGCTGGAACTTGAGTTCTCCCCATTAAACTGACCAGCAGGCAGAAGAATCTCTGCTTACCCGTTGTGCCAATTACGGCCATTTGCGTAAAGCTAAGATGGCTTCAAGAGAGGGTGGCTGCTTCGGTTCAGACAGACGGTGCTGTGTCAATTGAAGAGAATCTTTGTAGCTCGGGATTGAATTGTGGGGACCTTGGTGCTCTCTAAGCCAGATTGCTTCCTTGTAGACGTTCCATTACCCAACTAGGGGACATCATCAGCGCATTGATGAAACGTCTGCAAGAAAATAACTAAGCTCAGAGACTACCAAGGACTCCACAGAGTGGCATGATAATGGTGGTGGGAAGACCCACCACCAGATGATGGGCTAGTCTTCACACGCTTCTGAGCTCTTCTCTAGTATTTGGCTGAGCTTAATGAACTGGGATGAGGTTGAGTGGATGCAGTTGTCCTAGGCAGGACCGGGGGGGGGGGGAAGGGGGACAATGAGATTTGAGGACCTCAGTGGAGATAGCTTCTTTGGATGCTGGTTTTGGTTGCTAATCATCTCTGCTTGCATAGAGCTTACAGGGAGCAATCTAAGAGCAGGTGGTCTTCTTTATTGGGGGTGGGTTTCTTGTGTAGGCAAGAGAGGACCTGACCTTCTGTTTGACTCCAGTCAAGTGAGGAAGTTTGGCTGGTACACTTGCCAAACCCTTCCTGATATGCTTTCTCGCCGGATAAAGTTGGCATGGCATCCAGTCCCCAAAATTGGTTCACAGCTGATCCTTTTTGGATTAACAACAGCCAAGCTGAGTGGGTTGGGCAACCTGGTCCCTCCTGCAGGCTGCTGGTGTTCCCAGCGTCCGTCTCCTTTGGCCAAGTGGGCTGGAACCGCTGGCAGTTGTAGTTCAGGGCCATCTGGAGGGTGGCTGGTTTCCCAGCTCAGGGGTGGCAGTAGGTGAGATCAAAGGAGGCCCAGAGAGGCCACAGAAGGAGCCAAGTCTCCTCCTCTGAAATGCCTGGGGTCGGTTGGTGAGCAGCAGCTTGGAAGTAGGCAAAAGGGCAGACTTCACATGGGTGTTTATTATTCTGGCATTCATGGTTCTGCCTTCCTCCTAGGACGGTGTTTCTCAAGCTTGGCAACTTGAAGAAGCGTGGACTTCAACTCCCAGAATTCCCCAGCCAGTTATGCAAGAGTTGAAGTCCGCACGTCTTCCATGCCGCCAAGGTTGAGGAACACTGCTCCGAGAGGTTGTGCCATCCCACAGGATGGAGAAGTATCTCCTGTCCTTTCCATGCTCCCAATTCCAGAGGTGGCTGAGACCCCCTATCTGCAAGCAACCCAACCTGCGTCACGACACGGTGCTTCTGAACTGCTGGCTGGCCTGGCTTGGGTTGGGTTGAGCCCACCTCCTCCACTAGCCTCGCTGAGCTCTCTGGGCTCCAAATGCAGCCGTGGCACCCCCATCCCAGCGAAGGTCCTTCTGTAGAGGCCCCCGAGGGATGCCAGCCTCCTCAGACGGCATCTGCCCGCCATCTTCCTTCTTCCCCTCCATTCCGCTTGTAACTTCATTATCGCCGGCACGCAGGCCGATACCAGCCCAATTTGGTTAATGATCCCGGAGATAAGAATTATTTTGATAACTTTGGGCCAGCTGGCTTGCAGGAACCAATCGGAGGGTTGCTTGGCCAGGAAGCTGATGGGGAGATAAGATAAGGGCGGAATTGTATTAACCTGACGGGTGGTGAAACTGAGCACCAGCGCCACCGATCCCGAGATTAGGGGCAGACAGACGCAGGCGCACAGCCGCCAGCCGGAGGGGGAGAATTGGACTTTGTTCCTTGCGATAATTGACATTGTTTTGGCCATCAGGCCCGGCCGGACTATTAATTGATGTGTCCTGCTGGTGGCCAGTTGATCCGGGAGGTGGCACGTGGGGGAACGCTCAGGTGGGGACCGTCCATCTTGGTCCATCTGTGTGTCTGAAGTCCAGGCTCTGCAGAGATGGCCTTGGGCTAGAGACCCTATGGTAGGAATCAGGAATGTCCAGGCCTTGCCTTCAAGCTGAGGGTCTTCTCAGCCAGCCACGTTGGTGCCCACTGGCATCCATCTCAGCCCATCACCAGGAGACCAGTACTGCCCACTGTGCCCCTTCCTTCCTCTCTCCCTCCCTCCCTCCCTTCCTTCCTTCCTCCCTTCCTTTCAAACTAAACATCACCAGGAAGTACTGATTGCCACCGTTATTGTAATGTTTTCTCTACCCAAGCTGGAGAAAAAGGGCTGCTAAATTCTGTTGGCTTATGCTAGAGAGACACATAGTCAAGCAGTCCCCTCTCTCCCTCCCTTCCTTCCTTCCTCCCTCCCTCCCTCCCTCCCAATTTATTTTTCTATTCTTCTTTCCTCTGACCTTCCTTCCTTCCTCACCTTTTCCTTCCCTAATCTCCTTCCTCCTTTCCTTCCTTCCTTTCTTCCTCCCTCCCTTTCTTCCATCCATCTAACCTTCCTCCCTTTGCACCCTCCAGCAGAGATAGAAGGAGGGAGGGAGGGAGGGAGGGAGGGAGGGAAGGGCCCCTCCTCTGGGCTAGCCCTATTTTTGTCCCCTTCTGTCTGGAACGGTTGCCTCCTTTATCAGTGGCCCAGTGTTTTCTCTGGTGAGGATTGATACACAGAAGATGCTCCGTTCTGACATGGAAAGTGTCAGCAAGAGGCTCTTATCGTCCAGCCATGGTCTCCTGACCCANTAGAGTTTGAGGTGGGGGTGTCAAGGATCTTTGCTTTACAGGCTATTCACCCCATTGGGGGCTTTAAACTGTATTTTGGTGCACCTCTTGAGTGTTTCCCAACCATGGCCACTTTAAGACAGGTGGACTACAACTCCCATAATTCTCCAGCCAGTATGGTCCTGGTGAGACTGGCACACCCTGGCCAAGATGGTCATGAAAGCTGGCAGTGCCCATGAGGTGGGCTGAGATGGCTAGCTGTGGGACCCCTCCCCTCCCTTCTGATAAACCCTGGCATTGGGTTCTTCTTTCTTCCCCCTTTGATGTGGGGAGAGGAGAACTCTGATCTGAAGGATTTGTTTCCCTGGCAGAAGGTCAGCCTGAACCCCCAACTGGCCCTCCTCCTTCCCCTGCAGAGGGCTTGGGGAAAAGAGGGGGGTTGCAGTCGCCCCTTCCTCCTTTCCCAGATGTGGAATGAGGAGGGGGAGGCCTTGCTTGAGCCTGCCTTGAAGTATTGTTTAACTGCCATCTTATCAGCAGGCAGCATGATGGAGGTGCAGCTAAAACATTTTTAGGCCAGTCTTCCCGGCCAATTTACATGTTATCTCCCCCCATTAAACCGAGAGGCTTATCGAACCATCAAGGCTATTAAAGCTCCGAGCTGCCTCAGCCAAGGGTCCTAATGAAGCCTCCGAGAGGCTCCCTTTCCCTGGGAGAGATGCAGCAACTTTGGACCATCCTGCCCCCTCTCCAAGAAAACCCTCTAGGGCAGGGGTCTCCAACCTTGGCAACTTTAAGACTTGTGGACTTCAACTCCCAGAATTCCTCAGCCACGCAGGGGTGTCCAGCTTCAGCCACTAAGACCTGTGGACTTCAACTCGCAGTCAATGGCTGGCTGGGGAAGTCTGGGAGTTGAAGTCCACAGGTCTTAGTGGCCAAGGTTGGACATTCCTGCTCTGTGGCGTAACTGGAGAGGATCATCCTGTAGAATGGGGTCCGAAGCAGGGGGTCTGGGGTGGGGGAACCCAGCAAGAGGGTGGTGTCCTGGCAGAGCAGAGAGGGTCCCTGGGCTCTTCGCACTCTGGGGGTCTTCGGTTGGGCTGAGAGAGCAACCTGCCAATTGGGTGAGTTTAGGGTGGGCACCAGGCCAGGTCAAGCGGGCAGATCCAAGATGCTACTATCTTCATGTGGAGATCACCAGCAGGGCGGTGGAGCCTGGTACACAGATAGCCTGGGAGGGCCTGGGAAGGGTCCTTTTCCTTTCCTTTTTTTTTTTGCCCTGCCATCATCTCCTCCTCCTCCTCCTCCTCCTCCCCCCCCCTTACAAACCCCATTCTCCTTCAGCCCTGATGAGATTCCCTAGTTGGGTCATGAAACGTCTGCAAGAAAACCACCCAGCTCAGAGAGCACCAAGGACCCCACAGTCCTTCCTCCTCCTCCTCCTAGTGAGGAAATGAGGAAGTATTCACTAGGGAAGGTTGAGTGATGGCACACAAACTCTTGTAGCTCACCTGATTTTCCATGCGTTTCTGAACTAGCGACCATTCCCACCTCGAATCTCCCAGTTTAAATATTTGGCCTTGGCAAAGAGACCCTTCACCCTGACTGTTCCAGCAGGGTGATGTTGAAGTGCCCCCACCTGTCCCCAAAGCACCATCTAACTGGCAGAAGCACCTTTTGCCAAGTTGAAGTGCCCACTGAGTCTGGCATGGCATCCCTCATCAGGGCAGCTCAAATAAACCCCTGGAGGGATCATCCAGGGTGCCGTTCGGGCTCTTTGTTGAGCCTTCGGACTTCCCCAACCCTCCCTTTCTTCTCTTTCAGACGAGTTGGAGCTTCTGACCTCCCAGGCGGAGAGCAAGGTGTGTGCCAAACACAACATCCCCGGTGGAGTGTTTTGGGGCCCGTTCCCGGGAAATATCCACAGCGAACCTCCTTCTCCAGGACTGACCGAGCCGGTAAGGTTCCCCCACATAAAGACAGCTAACTTAGTGGAGGACGAAGAAGAATCCTGGACCCTTTGCGTGAGAAACGGTCGTGGTAGAATTACAAACACCACAGGAACGGAGGGGACCCAAATACACAGGGTGCAGGGGAGTTGTTGTACCAGCATATTTGGGTGCGAGGAGGTGCAATTACTAACCTGGATGGCTGTTTCCAAGGAATTGGCCCGGGAGGGTGCATTCCCTCTCCTCTCCCCCGGTCTGACTTGATTCCTGTCTCCGGCAGGAGTCTGGAGGGAAGTCAGAGACCGGGCGGCAAAGAAAGGGACATTTGTGGCTGCTTCATTTCTTTTGGGGGTCCTTCTCCAATAAAAATATTGCAAGGTAGCTCAAAATGCAGCGATAACTGGCACCAAGGGTGCCCCACCAAAAAGCCTGCCCACCTGGCATGATTTATGAGCCAACGCCGAGAGCATTGAAGTGCCCAAATCCAGAAAGGGAACCACAGGGTGAGGTGGGCCCCTCCGCCTGCCTGGGTGCTGGAGAGAAGCAGGAGGCTTCGCTCTGGGCCAGGGGCCTGTCGAGGGGCTTTGCTTGTCTCTTGGAGGTAACCAGGGCGCCTGCGATGCATCCCCTTCCTCCCACCAGAACCATCCCGGGAATCGTGGCCTGGGCAGGGCGAGGGCTTGGGAGCCGGTCCAACTTTTCCCTGTGCTTTTGCGAAGAGTCTGGGCCTCCCCACTTTCTCTCCCTCTCTGTCTCCCTCTGCTCCCCATTTATCTTTTTTTGTGCTGAATTAAATCCTTGATTAACCCTTATCTTGCCAGTTTGGCGGCTATCTCTTCTGTGGCGCCGTCTGTCCAGACAACCGGTACAGGATGATTGATTTCTTAAAGATAGGTTGCTGCTTTCTTCTGATACTTCATTTATTGTCTAAATATTTTTGCTCCTGTTTCAGCAGCTTCCCTTATCCAGCCACGCTGACAATCCCCAGCCCTCTCTTTCGCCGCTCTCTTTTCCTTGGCGTTGTCACTCCGGGGGGGGGGGGAAGACCCTCCTGCCCCTCAGCCATTTTTGGCTCTCTGGAAGCCTCAACCTTCATCAGTCCTGGGCGGGAGGGGTTTCCAGTTCTCTCCCCCTGAATGTTCTGGTTATGGAGTGGCCCAGAACGGAACATGGGTCCTTGGGGACTGTCACCACTGGCCCCTCCTTGGATGCCTAGCAGGTATCTGGTCTTATGGAGCATCTCTCAAACTGGGATGGCAGTGCAGGAACCACCTCGTGTCCCCATCTCATCCTGCTTTGGCAAGAGAGATCCATTTACTTGGTTGGGAAGACCCTTCGAAGCAGAAGATGAGTGGTTGGTGGGCCTTTGTTCATGGGAGGTTGATTTATAGTGAGGTCCTCCATTAACTCCAGCTGAATGAGCGTCTTGTAGAGAAAAAAAGTTGTCCAAAGAAGGAAGAAGGAAGAATTCCAGGTACTATTCAAGGTGCTGGTTGTCACCTTTAAAGCCCTTCATGGCTTGGGACCAGGTTATCTGAGGGACCGTCTCTTGCCAGTCACATCTACCCAACCCATCAGAGCGGGGAGGCAGGGAATGCTGCAGGTCCCATCCCGGAGGGGGATACACCTGGTGGGACCCAGAAGAAGGGCCTTCTCCGTGGTGGCTCCCTCTCTCATTCCCCCAGAGATTAGAACGGCCCCCAGTCTAATTCTCTTCCGGAAGGCGCTGAAGACCTGGTTCTGCCAGCGGGCCTGGGGAACCCAGAGCGGGATGGAGCCCATTAAATGGCTCGTGTGATCGGCTGTCGCTGGGGTGGGGGGCGGGGGGTGATTTTGTTACATTAATTTATTTGATTTTTTATTAGTTTTACTGTTTTTAAATGTGGTTTTTTATATTCTGTAAGCCGCCTTGAGTCGCCCTGGGTGAATAGGCGGCAATATAAATTTAATAAATAAATAAATAAATAAATAAGAAGGAAGCTGGGAGAGGTGGTAAGATGGTGGAGCAGAGTTCTTGAATAGACTAGAGACGAATAAGCATGGTGAAACTGAGCAGAGCCAAAACATTTAACAGTGCCAAAAGTAGACACTGAAGATTTTGGTATAAGATGGAGGAGGAAGTGTGGCTTTGACCTTAAGGGTCAGAGGTGAAGCAACCTGAGTGGTAGGTAGAGTTGAAAAATTGGATGGTGCTTCCTCTAGAGAAGAGCCATGAAGTGATATGATCCTCATCAAACAATTGCAAGGCTGCCATTCAGAAGACCGAATAGACTTGTTCTCTGCTGCTCCAGGACTGCTTCTAGTGAGTGTGAACGGAGAAGAAACGGGTTTGAACAGAACATGAGAAAAAAACCTCCTAGGAAGTGAGAGTTATGCAGCTGCAAACCAAGTGGCCACCGGAGGTGGTGGGCTTCCCTCCCCACGAGAATATTGAAGCAGAAGATGAAACACCACATTGAGAGCAGGATTCTGCTTTGGAGGCCCTGCCTGTAAAAGATTTGAGGGTCCAAAGCAATATTTCTAAACCTCAGCCATTTTAAGACGCGTGGACTTCCACTTCCAGAGTTCCCCAGCTGGCTGGAGAAGACCTTGCCTCTCAAAAACGCTACCGAGGTTGAGAAACCCTGATCTAAAGGGATGCTTCAGAGTCATTCTGTGAAAGTCCTCTTCCCTGCGCCCCAAATACCTCCGGCTGGCCAGTGGGCCGGACTTGGGCGGTGCTTCCACGAACATCTGGTCGGCGGTTTTTGGGGCTTCGGAGCGCTGGATCAGATCATAGGTCCCAAAGCTGCTCCCGGATGGGAGCAAAATGGGAGGAAGACAGGTGGGCACCAAGACGCCGGTTCTTGTAGTCCGTACTGAAAACCCACCACCTCTTAGGGCAGGGGGCTCCAACCTTGGCCACTTTAAGACTTGTGGACTTCAACTCCCAGAATCCACATGTCTTAAAGTTGCCAAGATTGGAGACCCCTGCTCTAGGGCAGGCAGGTCCAACCGTGGCCACTTTAAGACCTGTGGACTTCAACTCCCAGAATTCCCCAGTTGCCAAGGTTGGAGACCCCTGCTCTAGGGCAGGCAGGTCCAACCGTGGCCACTTTAAGACCTGTGGACTTCAACTCCCAGAATTCCCCAGTTGCCAAGGTTGGAGACCCCTGCTCTAGGGCAGGCAGGTCCGCCAATGTTGGAGCCCCCTGCTCTAGGGCAGGCAGGTCCAACCGTGGCCACTTTAAGACCTGTGGACTTCAACTCCCAGAATTCCCCAGTTGCCAAGGTTGGAGACCCCTGCTCTAGGGCAGGCAGGTCCAACCGTGGCCACTTTAAGACCTGTGGACTTCAACTCCCAGAATTCCCCAGTTGCCAAGGTTGGAGACCCCTGTCTTAGGGAGTCTGCCGCCTGCTTCCAGCGTGATTCAACCATCCTCTGCAGGACAGAAATGCCTGGCCCAGAGAGACGCTGCTTTCTCCATGCCCCCTTCCTGCTGGGAGAGCAAATCATGGTGAAACTTAACGATTAACCAGGGTGGTGGGCTCTGCTCCTCCTCTCCCTTGTTTAGCGAGGAGTTCGGATAAAGTGTCCCAGGCGGATGTTACTCAGATAGAGTTTCCGATGGTTATCGGGCCCACTGCAGATTCGAGACACTGACCTCTTTGTTAGAGAGGGAACAAGGAGAGTTCTCAGCATCACGGTGCTGCCCCGGGCCCACTTCCTGCAGAGGGTCTGGAGTGGAAAATGGCCCGAAGAGAAGCCACAGCTGGGTTGTCAGTCTGTGTCTCTCGTAGACTTTGGGGTGCGCAACAGGACTGCAGGCCAAAATGGGATACTCCGTGGAGCTGGCATCTGTTCCACACCCACAAAGTCTCTGCGAAGCTAGATGTGGCACCGAGGGAGCTGGGCACAGTTGCCAGGCCCCGGGGGGGGGGGAGAAGAACCCAAGTGCTGAATCAGCTGATCTCCCAGTTGTGCCCCCCCTCTACCCCATTCTATCCACGTGGCAGCGCTGCCCCTTCCTTCCTTCTGCATTGGGGTGGCTCCCGTTTTCGGGCACGTGTAATCACAGGCACAGACGTCGTAGGAAGGCTGTTCTTTTTGTACCGTCAGCAAAAGTGTGTGTCTTTGCTGTGTGTGTGTGTGTGTGTGTGTGCGTGTGCAAGAAAAAGAGAGAGAGAGAGAGGAGCTTGCACGTGTGTGTTATTATCAAGCCTTGAGCACTCTGCTCCTTGGACCGATAAGCCTTAAACCGACCAAGACTGTCAGTCTGAGTGGAGGGTTTAGAAATATTGGGACGGATAATTAGATTTTATATCATTGCTGCTGCAGCCATTGAAGGATCAGGCAGATTAATTTTTCCCCCTCGCCCTCCTTCCTTCTCATTAATATTCATTAGCGGCGCAGGGAGGCGCGAGGGCTGAGCGGGAGCGAAATGGGGCAGACGGCAAGGGGGAAACAGCCCAGGGCCTTCCCCAGATCCTCCTCTTCCTCCCCTCTGGCTTTCTCCGCCAAAGGGGGCGCATGCAGCTATGCAAACGCCACGCTGCCTTTTCCTCCAAAGTCCTGCTTGGCCTCGTGTGCTGGACCGTTTTTCCTCCGTTATTTGGAGGAAGTGCCAATTCGAACCTCCATATTCAGCAGCAGTTCACCTCTCCCCTGACCGCCAAGGGGGAAAGTGGCGTTTTTTCTTTGGCCCCTTGCTAGAAGAGCCCATGTCTATCGCATTCGAAGGGACCGAATATTTTTCTCTGGTTGGCATCTTAATTTGCCACGCTCGTTCAAACAGGGCCTTGAAATAGAGGGGAAGACCCCTCCAAATCTCGGAGAAGGGGTGAATGTTGGCTGCTGCCTGGGTGGAGGGTCTCCGGGGGGGGTCTCAGCCCACAGAGGGGTGGGAAGCGAAACAAAATCGGCCACTTGGGTCTGAGCCCCAGGGCGCATAGGGCGGGTCCGTAAGCTGCAAACCACATTAATACCCGGGGAGGAAATTGCAGTGGGCTGAGAAACCGCTGGCTTTCGCTGGAATTTGGCAAAAAGGTACATTTTGTTTTGAATAGGGCAGGTCGTTGGAACCAGACGCACCTGGTTATTTGTTGGGGGGGATGAAAGTGCAGGATTCCAAGGGGCTGTGTCCCTTGAGGGGGTCCATTGCACAGGGGAGTCTCTTGGGGCGAGTAGGGGGCTCATCCACGACCCCTCTGAATCTTTCTGTGTCTCGGAAGCAACACCGGAGGGAGCCTGGATGGACGTGGGGCCTTCCAGCTGTCGGCTGTTTATTCTCTGCTTTTGATTCCCATCTATCTCTTAGGTTGGGATCATAAGCTCATCTTCCAGTTCTCTGCACCCCCCAAAGAACCAGTCTGTGGCTTCCCCTCCCTGGGCAGAACATTCCAATTGTCTCTTCCGCTGCAAAGACCAAACAGGGGTTGGGGATGGGTGGGAATTCAACGAGAGAAAATTCAGGACCGATGCTTAGACCATCTTGTTCTCCAGAAACTTTCCAGTCCTTCTATGGGGGTCCTGGGGGCTCAAGCAAGGTGGCTCCAATGTCCACACCTGCCCATCCCTTCCCATCACTGCTGAACATCTGGGGCTGCATCAGCACCGCCCCCCCCCAGGGCTCCGTGCCTGGTCAGAGAGTCACAGCACTTCCTTTTGTCTTGCTAAAGTGGGGCCCAGCTTGGCCCACTCCAGCAATCCGGCCTCTCCTCCTCCTCCTCCTCCTCTGCCCCCTCTAATCTCTTTTCCTCCCTGCACACCACCGAGGTTAGGGGTGAAGTGGCTGCTTCCTCCCCGACAGGCATGGCTTGGCCCGCGGGTGACGAAGAAGAGGAAATAACAAGCTTGTTGTGTTCGTGCAGGGGCCGCAGGGGCCACCGGGTCACTTTCCACACGGGAGGGGGGCTGTCCTCGGGCGGAGGCCCCCTGACTCCTCGGGGCTGCCGTGGCCCTGCTGAGCAGCCGTCCGGAAGGGAAGTGAGCTCCAGGCTTCGCTCCGTGGCCACGTGGATCACGTCACCACTGGAGCGCGGAAGGAAGCCACCCACTGACCTGGACAGACACAGGAGACACGTGTCCACGTAGCCCAGACCCGCCCCCCCCCCCAGCATTGATTGCTTGAGTCAATTCGTATCTCTGCCTGTTTGGATGGGAGGCGCATGCAGGCAGCTCCATTATCACCCCCACTGGTCCAAGGCTGTCGCCGTTCTGGCTCCCTGAGGGTGGAACCAGGCCAGCTCTTGAAATGGGAAGGGGCACCAGTTGAAAAGATGAACCCGGGCAGAATTCCCATCCTGCCATTGCGGTGCATTTGTGTGGAAAATTTGAGCATCTCCCGGAGCTTCTACCACGAACTGCCTTCCCAACCGCTAGGCTGGTTTGAAAGGTATGGGCCAAAGTTTGAGACTGGCCAGCTCAAGTTGCTCCTCCCATGGTGGCAGGTTTCGTTTTTGCTGGAGTTCAGAGTGGAACCTGTTTTGCCGGAAGGGAGAATGACTGGCACGTTCAACCCACTTCTTTTCTCTTCTCAGCTGAACCCACCCGTGACCCTGATTCTGCAGGATGACACGTGCTGGCTGGCCAAGCTTTCCTTGGTTCCTGGCGAAGGGGACGCCAATTCGGTGATCTACAAGAAAGGTCGGCACTTGAGCAGTGAGCCCTGCCTGGTTTGGGGTGGGGAGGGGGAAGAGAGAGGAGTTCATTCCAGTACAGGCAAGGATGCTAAAAAGACCCCTTCGAAGGAGAAGTACAATTTACTTGTTTTCAGGAGCTAATTCTCCCCAATCTCATCTCAGCGCACACCTGATGTCTGCTGTTAACCATACAGGTAGTCCTTATCTTACCACTACAATTGGGATCAGAAGTTCCATTGCTAAACAAGGTGGTTGTTAAATTATGTGAGTCACAGCCAATTTTATGACTTTCGGGGGTCACTTCAACCATTGTAAATATGTGCTGATTGCCGAGCCCAAGGAAGGGATACGGCAGGGGTGAAATCCAGCAGGTTCTGACAAACCGGTAGCGGAAATTTTGAGTAGTTTGGAGAACCGGTAGCGGAAATTTTGAGTAGTTTGGAGAACCGGCAAATACCACCCCTGGCTGGCCCCAGAGTGGGGCGCGAATGCAGATTTTGCAGTATACGTATGTTGATAAAATGGTGCTTTTCATTTTCATATATGTAAATAATTCCAGTCCCAAGCAAATATTTGTATTTCAGATCACGGTATGTTTATATCAGGGGTGAAATCCAGCAAGTTCTGACAGGTTCTGGAGAACCAGTAGCGGAAAATGTGAGTAGTTCGGAGAACCGGCAACTACCACCTCTGGCTGGCCCCAGAGTAGGGTGGGAATGGAGATTTTGCAGTATCTTTCCCCTGCCACGCCCACCAAGCCACGCCCACAGAACCGGTAGGGGAAAATTTTGAATTTCACCCCTGGGATACCAGCAAGGGCTTCAGAGTGGACAGGTCAGGCGTGCTAAGTGATGGGGGAGAGAGCCGGAAAGAACATTGTGCCATTTTTTTGTGAATGTGTGGTCCAACACTGCCACCTTTCTGTGGCTGTGTGCATTGCACAGAATAGTCAGTACAAAGTTTCGGAAAGGTCAAACAGGTGTTTCGAAACCGCAGCTAAAAAGGACAGTGATACTCCTGCCTGCCCTTTAAAGCTCTTGGCTCAATTAGTCAATTGAATTTGAATCCTCAGAGACACCAAGCATCTCAGTGACTAAGCAACTTCACCTTACGTTTTGGGTGTATAGTTTTTGATCAGCTTGTTTGAGAGTTTCTCAGGAAATTTGGCAATACAAGAATGTTTAATAATTGCACATCATCCCAAGAAGGCAGAAGCCACTTTTTATACATTTAATAAATAATGACCTCTCTACACAATGCGTGTGTGAGAGAGAGATGTAGATATGAATACAGTATAAAAATGTGCATATAATATTTTAGATATACCTTTTATTCCCCTCTTTATCCATACTGTTGGACAATCCGATGAGCAGCTGGCGGTTAATATATTTTTCAGATCATTCTGCTGTTCATTGAAGTTGTTGCAGAATTCAATTTGAAAATCAATTCAAATTCCATTGCATAACATTTATTTTACAGCTTCTCTTTCTCCATGCACCTCCTAGAGTTTTGGCCTTGGGATAGCCCTGTGAGACAGGCTGCCTGCTGCGGCTCCCATTTTACAACCAGGAGTAGAGTCCAGGGAGGGTGATTTTTCTCAAGGCTGCTTGGGAGACTTTTAGGTCTCACCTCTCCGGGCAAAATATTGGCCATTTCACAGAGCAAACAAGAACTGAGGCTGGACGACGCTGCTTCTGAAAACTTGTGGCTCCCATAATTGTGTTATTTTTTTTTCTCCTCCTCCATTTCCAGATGAGTCCATTTGGTGTAAAACCACCAAGCCTCTTTCCGAAGGAGATGCGCTGAAGGCGTTCGTCATGGCTGAGCCGATGGGGATCCCCAACCACGCTGGGAAGATCGAGGGTGGGGAGTCCGCTCCCCCTGTCACTCTGCCTTCCGAAATCCAGCTGCTTCCCCAGCAAGCGGGGATGGCGGCCATCTTAGCCACGGCAGTTGTCAACAGTAAGTGATCGGTTAAGGCCTTCCTGCAGCCATCCCTGCTAGAGCCATGGATGCCAACTCCTGGGGATTCTGGGAGTTGAAGTCCACGCGTCTGGCAGCTGCTCTTCTGCTGGATTAACTGTCGGCCCCAGCCTTGGGACTGACCTCAGTGGTTCCTCTTACCATTAGCTGACTCCTCTTCAAACACCCTTCTGAGCTTCTATTCCGTCCTGCCCATCGTGTGCACACTCGGGACAGCCCCTTCCCCAGGTCCGGCTGGACAGCCTCCTTGTGCCTGGCGGGGTCTTCCTGGGAGGGAGGATGAAAGAACATCAGGAAGGTGTAGTGCCGGATGAGGTCACTAAGAGTAGACCACGACTTCATGGCATATAATCAGACCATTACAGGTAGTCCTTGACTTACGGCTACAATTAGAACCAGAATTTCCATTGTTAAGAGAGGACCGGTTGTAAGTCTCTTTCCAGTCCTGTTGTAAGTTCAAATGCTCGCTAAACGAATGATTGTAAATCGAGGACAGCCTGTAGAAATGGAAATCTAGCCCAGGGGTCCCCAACCTTTTGGACCTCAGGGACCACCAAGGTCACAATTTTAAATCCCACAGACCCTAATTCATAATTTTAAGTCCCGCAGACCACTACTATGAATTTTTTAAAAAAGATAAATACATTTGTAAAATAATGATCAGAGAACTTCCATTTTATTAATATGAAATGCACCTATTCAATATAACAAAATTATAAATGCTTAATTATAACAAAATCGTAAATGCTTATTTAATCATAACAAAATCTTTAAAGGTTGTTTTAATTGTAACAAAATTATTAAAGTTAGTGTAATTATTACAAAATAATTGAAGCTAATTTGACGGTGGCTTGCTGATGTTGTTGGGAAAGTCAGTCCCATATTCCAGAGCTGTAGCCCCTCCCCTCCCTTCCTCCCTTTCCTTTCCTTCTTTCCTTTCCTCTTCTTCCTTTCCTTTCCTTTCCTTTCCTTTCCTTTCCTTTCCTTTCCTTTCCTTTCCTTTCCTTCTTTCCTTTCCTTCTTCTTTCCTTTCCTTCTTCTTTCCTTTCCTTTCCTTTCCTTCTTTCCTTTCTTTTCCTTTTCCTTTTCCTGCACCCAGGTGGAGGAGCTGCTCCGGGATGACCAAAGGACCAGTCCTGTGACTACCACAGCTCTGGAATATGGGACCGGCCCGTGGTGGGACTGGAAATCTCTGTGCTGGGGTGGCACTTGCAATGTGCAACTTTGCAGGTGGTGGGAGTTTGCATGGGGCCGAGCAAACTCTCGTCTCTCAAGGAGCCCAGCCGAAGTGCTTCTCTCAGCTGTAGTGCAGCAACAGCATTTGAAGCGGCGCGGGAAACTTCGTCTGGGCTGGAGAATTTGCATGGGGCCGAGCAAACACTCCTCTCTCGAGAAGCCAGTCCAAGTGCTTCTCTCAGCTGTAGTGCAGCACCAGCGTTTGAAGCGGTGCGGGAAACTTCATCCGGGCTGGAGAATTTGCATGGGGCCGAGCAAACACTCTGGCAGGCCAAAGTCTCTAATAAAATATGACACACTCATCTCTTGAGAAGCCTGGACGAAGTTTCGGCCCCATGCAAATTCTCGAGCCCGGACGAAGTTTCCCCCACCACTTCAAACGCTGGTACCGCACTACAGCTGAGAGAAGCAGCCAGAGTTTGCTGTCCATTGCAGATGCTAGCTCGGCCCCTGCAAACTCCTCTCTCGTGGAGCGCTCGCTGAAGCGGCGTGGGAAACTTCGGCCGGGCTCCTAGAGACGAGAATTTGCAGGGGGCCGATCTAGCAGGCTCGGGCGTCTCACCCGGAGACCTAGCAGAAGGAGAGATGTAGGCGGCTGAACCTTCCCCCCCCCCCTGGCAGCCGTTCGGCTGGGCGAGGCGAGTTCTTGGTCTTACCTTCCTGTTGCAGCTTGTGTGGCTTGCACTGCTATACTCAAGGTGAGGTTTGCACTCGGCCTTAAGAGTGGGGGCTGGCGTGTGGGCGGGGTGATGTTGGGCAGTGCAGCCTTGTGTTCCCATGCAGTAATTGGTCTCTGTCATATCCGGCCCGGGGGCCAAGATTTCTCCACGGACCACCAAAATTTTATCGCGGACCACCAGTGGTCCGCGGACCACCGGTTGGTGACCTGTGATCTAGAGGAAGGTAGCAGACAAAGAAGCCACCGGTTTATTCCTGTAATAATCCCATCTTTTTGGACCAGGCTAAAAACTAATGATGGCTCAGAGCAGCCCCTGAGCTTTCTGGCTGGGTTTCATGAGGGCTGGTCTGATGGAGGACCTCTCATCAGCAAAGGTTTGACCGGTCGTTCTCCTGCCCTAAATCCACATCCTTTGATGGTTCTCCGTCTGCAGACGAGGCTGTCTTCCTCCTCCTCTGATTCTCTTCTGCCTTCCAGAGGACGTCTTTCCCTGCAAGGATTGTGGCATCTGGTACCGGAGTGAGCGGAACCTGCAGGCTCATCTGATGTACTACTGTGCCAGCCGCCAGAATGCCACCTCGCCCACCCTGGACGAAAAGCCCAAGGATGCCTACCCCAACGAGCGCATCTGCCCCTTTCCCCAGTGCCAGAAGAGCTGCCCCAGTGCCAGCTCCCTGGAGATCCACATGCGCAGCCATAGCGGTAAGAACTGCGCCATTCCCGGGAGGACCCGGGTTGGGTGGGAAGGGGCAGAAGGGCCCCGGGGGCTGAGCTGGGGGAGGTTCAGGTAGAAGGGGCCCCAATTCAGGCACAGAGGCTGGAGGCACAGGCTCAAGCTCACCCCAGCTTTCAAAGGTCGCAATCCTGCACACGTTCGAAGAATGAGACCAATAGGAAGTCTGGGTACTGTTGTGGGATTATTCTCTGATATAAAGTCTAATCGCTGGCAGTAACTTAGGGAATTTCATCTCAGCCATGGGGATCTCCTGCAGCCCTGCCAAAGTCCAACTGATTATATTAAGGTGCACCCATCAGCAGGTGTACCTTAACCTCTCCATCATGTTGCAGAGCCATGCAGAAAACTCTGGGCCAGCCCTGCCATTTTGGGGCAAGGAGATAACACCATTTTTGTCCAAGTCCTGCAATTCACATCTGGCTTCTTTTTTCAGGAGAAAGGCCGTTTGTCTGCCTCATCTGTCTGTCTGCCTTTACAACAAAAGCAAATTGTGAGCGACATCTCAAAGTACACACAGATACCTTGAATGGTAAGTTGGACTCGGGGCTGGAAGTACGACATGGAACAAATCCCTCTCAGATACCCATTAGCTGTGGACATATTACTCTTCCTGGTTCACTA
The DNA here is from genome assembly GCA_003457575.1 of Thermophis baileyi. NCBI lineage: Eukaryota > Metazoa > Chordata > Lepidosauria > Squamata > Dipsadidae > Thermophis > Thermophis baileyi. Next base: position 2,010,964 of record QLTV01004222.1, read on the forward strand.
ACCCTTGTGCAAGGCCAAAGGAAGGCTCCACTGCTGGCGGTGGAAGCTGCTGTTCTGCCCAGGGTCCTACTCCCCAGAGTTCCCTTTTGAGCCCTCTCATGGTTGAGGTTAACTGGTTGTGGACTTGGAGAAAGCCCTGGGCTTCTCTAATTGAACAGAAGATGTTGGCGGCAGAAAGCTGTGAAAAACAGGGTGGTCTTATGGTAGGAGGGAGAAGAGAGTTGGCCACTGTTAGATGCCTCTTGGAGATGCCATAGCTGAGTGGCTGAGCCTTTGCTCGACTTGCAGAAGGTCCTAAGTTCAACATCTGCAGATAGTGTAGAGTTTGGCTTGAAACTCTGGAAAGTCCTATCCATAATTTTAGATTAGATGGATAGACCTGAACGATTATAATAAGTTCATTTACTACGCTTCTAAGTCACCTTTGTCCACATAAGCTGCTTCATCCTATCCACTGTACACTTGGTCTCCACCAGTATCAGTAACCCCTCATGTAACTGGAATCTAGGCTATTGGTGGACCACCAGCTTTGCATACAGATGTCCTCAGATTCACTAGCTGGTGCCCACCATCGACAAGTGTGTGGAGAGCTCCTGGCAGCCCAAGTAGGTAGTTTTATGCTATACGGACCAAGAATCAGGCCGTTTCCTGTGCTTCCAGGTGTCTGCCACAGCTGTGGCTTCATCTCCACCACTCGGGACATCCTCTACAGCCACCTGGTCACCAATCACATGATCTGCCAGCCTGGCTCCAAAGGAGAGGTCTATTCCCCAGGCCCCACCATCCCTGCTTCCACCACTAAGCCAATGGTCCCGGGTAAGTGAGGGGGTTCCAGAGATAGCCTGCAAATAGAGGAGAATATTTGGAGGTCAGGGTTGAAATGAGGGGTCCTTGGTGATGTTTTCTGAGCTTAGCTTGGTGGTTTTCCTACAGACATTTCATTACCCATACTACCTAGTTTCATCAGTGCTAGAGATACCCTGTCCTGGTTAGAAGGGCCAACCAGGGCTGATAGAGTTCTGAAGAACCTGTTTCATAAAATTGCATTTTTTAAAATTAATGACAGGTAGGGAGTGAACTGGCTGGAGAATTCAAGCAAGTGTCCATAAGTGGATTGGTATTGGAAGCAATTGATCAGGTTGCCTGGTCAAGTTAATAATAATAAGCCACGAGAGATGGCTTCCTCTAGATTCATCCTGATGGATATGACCTTGGAGAGCAAGAAGATCATTGAGTTCCCAGAAGATGCTAAGCCAGGTGACTTTTGCTTGATTTGTGCAAGGCTGGTCAACTGTTTTATGCAATCGGTAAATGATGATGACATAGGAGCCCAGTCACCAACATGTGAGCTCAGCCACCCCGTGTGCTTTCCCATAAAGGCTCAACCTTCTGCTTATCTTCCCTTCTGCAGGCTTGAGTTCTCCGGGTTCATCCTCTGCGTTCAAGTGCAGCTTCTGTGGCTACGTAGCCAATTGCTTGACCAGCCTCCAGCAGCACGTGGTCTTGCACAGCCCTGCAGCGACAGCTCTGCCCAACTCAGAGCTCAAAGCTGTTCAGCAGAGCCCACCAGAGACCCCCACCAAATCCCCTTTACAAGACGCGAGGGGGTCCCCTGCAGAGGACGCGGGAAATGGCTCTCCCCCCCAAGAAAAGAGTCCTGCTGCCAGCTGGCTTGATGGGGCCCCATCCGTGCAAATCAAGGAAGAGCCTTTAGATGAGGGGGAAGACCCTCAAGGAGCCCACCAAGAAGAGGCAGCTCCTGAACCCGAGGCCGAGATGGATGCGTCCTCCAGGGTGCCCTCGCCCCACAGCCTGCACTCTGTGAAGGTGAAGTCGGAGATCACCAGCCCCACGCCGGGATCCAGCCCGGTGCCCAGCGAGCTTGGCGCCAGCACCTCCGGAGGCACCGTCTTTCTGCCCCAGTACCTGTTTGGCCACGAAGCCTCCGTGCTGCCCCAGGCATCCGAGATCTTGGCCAAGATGTCCGAGCTGGTTCACAGCCGCCTAAAGCAAGGCCACGGTGGGGTGCCGCCCGCCCTCTTTCCAGGCACCCCCGTGCCCAAGGGCGCAACCTGCTTTGAGTGCGAGATCACGTTCAACAACATCAACAACTATTACGTCCACAAGCGTCTTTATTGCTCCAGCCGCCACCTGGCTGAGGAGAGCCCCTCCGTCCTGCGCAAAGCCAAGACGGCTCCCGCCACTGCGTCCAAAGGCCCAACCGCTGCCGGGCCACGTCTGTCACCCGGAGAGAGCAGCGCAGCCCAGGAGGGGGAACCGGAGGGAAATGCCACCCCTCCCACCCTAGAGATCAAGCAAGAGGTCAAAGTGGAGGAAGGTGCAGCCAAAGCCAGCCCTTCCCCTGAGACGGATGGAACCGGGCGCATCAGCGAGGGGAGCCCGAGCCCAGGGGCCAGCTCTGTGGAGGAACCGGAGGATGACCCAAACCGGACCGTCTGCGAAGCCTGCAACATCCGTTTCAGCCGCCACGAGACCTACATGGTGCACAAGCGCTACTACTGCGCCTCCCGCCACGACCCTCCCCTGCGCCGGAGCAGTGCGGCCGGCAAGCTGCCCTTCCTCCCCCAGCCGATCCGCACTCGCAAACGCCGCAAGCTGTACGAGATCCACAACGCCAGCAGCCAATTGGGGGCTGCCCCAGAGGTCCCGCGCCTTGAGGCGCCTCCTGTGGTCCCTGCTCTCATTTCGGTGGTCAAAGCCACCCCGTCTCCCAGCTCGAGCCCAGATGCCGAGGGCCCCATCGACCTCAGCAAGAAGCCCCGCCTGAGCAGCGGGAGCCGGGTGCTCCCAGCCCCCCTCCTTCCCCTGGCGGACTACCACGAGTGCACGGCCTGCCGGATCAGCTTCCACACCCTCGACAGCTACCTGGCCCATAAGAAGTACTATTGCCCGGCTATGCCCTTGCAGACCAGCACCATGGAGCAGCTGCAGAAGATCAAGGGGGCCGCCCCAGCACCTCGGAAGGCCCAAGACAGCCCGGAGGGTCAGGCTGAGGAACCCAAAGGGGTATCAATCAAGGTGGAGAAGGTGGTGCCTTCCTTGAGCCCCGTGGCTGCACCAGCCGGCTTCCCTGCCGTAGAGCCACTCCAGCAGCAGCAGCGCTACCTGGAGGGCAAAGCCCAGCACCTCACAGGTGCCAAGGTGCCCCTGGCCATCTGCCCTTACTGCCCCATCAATGGCACCGTGAAGGGAGACTTGGTAGAGCACTTCCGAAATACTCACGGACTGTTTGTGACCAAAACAGCAGCAGGGTCCACGTTGATAGAGGCCACCCGGACGCTGGCCGATGGCAGCCCGCTTCCCTCACTGCCAGCCACCTCCCCGCCACAGCAGGCCCCCAGACTGCCCAAGGACAGCTTCAATGGCAAAGAGGCGCCCATCCCTCCCCTGTCCAATGGGAGCCCTCGACCCACGGCTTCTCCCCAGCCCCTCCTGCCCCTCTCCCCCTCCATCCCTTTGCCCCTCTCACCCCTGCCCGAGGCCCTCCCCAGCGCCCCCCCTCCTGGGTATACGGACAAAGGTGCGCAGACCCCTTCTGGCAAAGGGCCGCCCACCCCCGTGGCCAACGGCAGCCACCGCTATTGCCGCCTTTGCAACATCAAGTTCAGCAGCCTGTCCACCTTCATTGCCCACAAGAAGTACTACTGCTCATCGCACGCAGCCGAGCACATCAAGTAGCACACCAGCCCTGCCTGTCCTTGTGCCCGAGCAGCATCGGCCTTCTTGGGAGTGCAGGCCTCTTGCCAGTCATGGCAGCCGAGGGGATTGCTGCCACCCAACGTGCTCCCTGCACTTCGGTCTGGAACCAGGGAAGTTTGGGGTTTGCATAAGAGCAGCCGTGGAGGAGGCTCTTCCGTAGCAGAGCCTGAGAAGTGGGGAGAGGAAGATTGAGGGTGCTGCAGGGACCCTGCTTCCACTGAAGCCCAGAGGCCCAGTATGTGTGTCCGGGGACTACTTTCTTCAGCCTGGCACACTAGGGTGCCCCCTCTCCCTGTTCTCAAGGCCGCGTTGTTCAGGGTTGGCTGAGGTAGGATCTGAACAGCAGGTGTGAGCTGCAGGTAAGGAGCTGCAAGACCGGAATGCCATTTGGAGGACCCATTCCTCCAAAGCTCAACACAGCTCATTTGCAGGAAGAGTCAGAGGCCCCCGTTGCTCCATCTTCTTTTTTCAGTTTCTTTGTCACTTCCTCCCACCCACCCCCTTATCCCCATAGTGGTGATTTTGCTGTCAAGCAACTGCTACCACAGGGACCCAAGAAACAGGCAGCCCTTTCAGGTTGCAGAATCTGGGTCTCAGATCAAGCACGTGCATGTTTTCCCTTGCTGTGGGCCAAGATTTCATTGGGGCAGCGGATCTTTCTCGGCGTGCCTGGGACCCCCATCCTCCCCCCACCCCCAATGTCCAGGAAGCCAGGGCCCAAGATCAGAGGGCAAAGCCAAGGGCCCAGAATGGCTTAGAGATGAAGTCCTGAGCACAAGGGGGCCCTCGGAGAATTGGGGGTTCTGATGTTGAAGATGAGGGACAGCCATCAAGATTTCATTTGTAGAATCACTGGGTATTTTGTACGAGTGTCCAAAATACATTTTAATTTCAATTCTTTTCTGAAACACCTACTAAAAACAAAACTGAAATCATCTAATGGTGCAGAATCCTCTTTTTTGGAAAGAAAGGAGGCTGCCTGCATCCAGCTATTTTTTTCTGTCTCCCCCTTCCATTCCTTTTTGGCTCCTGGCATCCCCTCCTCCTGGCATCCCCTCCTGGGCCCCGTGGCACTTGTCCAGGCCCTTCTGGCATAAAATTGAGGAGGGGGAGAGCAAGTGAGCTGCAAACCCCTGTCTTTCTGGGAAGGAACTCTCCCATTGGCCCCCAGAACAAAAGAAGAGAAGATCTTTCATAGTTAGGAGCGGGGTGCAGATTTACACTCTGCATGCTCTGAGACCTTGGCGGGTCTGGCCAATTGAGAAAAAGATACGGAGCTAAATCATGGTGGAGAGCAAACCCTGCTGTACTGGTTGACTGCCCTATTTTCCTAAAGCAAGACCCCCCCTCCCACTTTTCAGGGAGGTGAAAGGTCATGCATTCCTCTTTCCCCCCACCCCCACCCCTATGGAAGCTTGGAAGGGGCAGAGGCTTTTCGGGCCTCCTCTTTGCAGAGGAAATGGGATGGGAGAGATCCTATCAGGGAACGATACCCCAGCTTGCCTTCCACATCTCTAGATAGATTATGTGGGGCATTCTAAGGTGTGGGGCAGCTGCTTTAGCCTCCTAGCCTAACAGAAACCCCCTTGGGGTCCGTGCCCAGCCCCTTTCCCCGGCATTTGATACTGGCACTTGCTGTTGCCCCAAATGTGCCATCCTGAAAATCCTTAGTTCTTGGGCATGCTGCCAGCGGGGGGGGGCAGCTTTTCCTCCGGAGGGCTGGGGATCCTCCCTGCTGAGGGGGTGGGAGGCAGCAGGCAAACGTCCCAGCAGCCGCCCAGAGTCCCTTGGGAGTTGGGCGGCATACAAATTTAATAAATAATAATAATAATAAAAATAAAAAAACGTGCCTGATCTAGGGGTCCCTGGGCAGAATTGGGCGAACTGGAAGAGGCTGCCTTCCTTTCTTCCTTCCCTTTCCCCGTTGTTGTCCGGTGGGTTGTGTAGAATTGATGTGGACTGTAAATGAAATGCAGACAAGACAGCACTGAAGAGCAGAGGGGGAAACCCTCCGCTTGGGAACTATGTGTATAAGCCTGTACATAAATAAATGTTCATTAAATCTGGGTCTCGACTGCTGTTTGCATGGACACTTGGGGGGGGGGAGGAAAGTTAGGGCCCTTGGTCAGTGGATTCGAATCCTGGGGCTGGATGAAGACGGTCAGCCAGGTTGGGCAGATCTTCTCCCCCGCGTGTGATGATGATGATCACGGTATCCATTCAGTCGTGTCCGATTCTCGCCGATTCTACAGGCCAGGTCTCTCCACATCTTCTGATCTTGCATGACTTCTTTCAGTTGTTCTATGCGCTGGCTGGGGTCAGCTTTGATGGTGTCCAGCCACCGGGTTCTTTGGCGGCCTGGTTTCCTTTTAGTGAATTCCCCCAGATGACATGGTGGCCAAATTAAGTGAGACAGTTGTGTGGTTTTGCCTTCCAGTGACATGCCTGGTGTTACGTGCTCCAGTACTTGCTTATCTGTCACCTTTGTCGTCCAAGGACTATGCAGGAGCCCTCTCTAGCATCCCAGCTCAAACAAGTTGATTTTTTTCCTGGCTTGCTTTTTTAAGGTCCAACTTGTAACAGGTTCCCCCCCACCCAAGGGAGAAGCTTCTGGGGCCTAGAGGTGGAGCTCTTGCCTCACAATCGGGAGGTTGTGCGTTCAATCCTAGGTAGAGGCGGATGTAGGGTCTCCGGCTTGGGCAGGGGGTTGGACTAGATGACCTGCAAGGTCCCTTCCAACTCTGTTAATCTGTTACACCTGTAACTGATGAAGCCAAATCAAGTTATGAAATAACTCGGCAAGCTACGGCTTTTCCCAAAGGCCAGGAACTCTGATGGGGCAAACAAGTTGGGGAAGGAAAGCAGAGGAGAAACGTGGCTCAGATCTTGTGCGAGGAGACTAACTGCCAGCCACCTTGCTTGCAAGGCATGATTGTGGCCACTGGACGTCACCAGAGCCCTGCTCTTCACCACAGCTGCTTGGGAACTTGGAGGGGCTCAGGCAGACACCCCCCCTTTGAATCCAGAGCTGTTCTGGTGAGGGGATTTCTCAGGACTGAACCATCTTTGAGCTGGAATTTGATCTGGGAGCCATTCCGAAGTTGGGTCCTCAAGTCTCTGGAATGATACCTGGGCAGGTGGAGAGCGTTTTCCTGTCCCAATGGCAGCTCTAGAATTTGGGATTTGGTTTGGGGCTTAGATTTAACAAGTGATGCCCTAGATCTCTAAAGGATAGGGATCAAATTGCCACACAGCTGCCTGGACTCAGGATGTCCAGGAAGCAGAGACTTAAGACGGACAAGAGGGCAATGACTCAGAAATGGTCTCCAGTGCAGGGAGGAGATGGCCCTCGAGAGGCACTTTGGGGATAGCGAGAGGACCAGCTTGGCTGACTTTAAAGGGGGGGAGGGACCTGCCTGTATTTTGGCCTGAAGGTCCTTCAAAGACCGGGAGGGGCACCATTCAAAAATAGTCCTTGAAGAGATGGAGGAGGAGCTGAGCCAGGTGAAGCAAAGTGGACTCAAGACTGCAAAAATTACCTCTTGCATTAAACCATTCCATCATCTAGAGCAGTGGTTCTCAACCTTCCTAATGCTGCGACCCCCGCCCCGCCGCCACGACCCCTGCCCCCGCCCCACGCGTGATGAGGTGACAAAGGGGGCGTGGTGGGCTAGCGTGTGCTTAGGCGACCCCGGTGAAAGGGTCGTTCGACCCCTAAAGGGGTCGCGACCCACAGGTTGAGAACCGCTGATCTAGAAGCTCCTTCGCTTTAAAAGCCTCTCTTGTGTTTTGCCCACCATGCCAGGGAATCTTAATAGCTGTTTTTGTGAACAGCACTGGTGTTTAAATCCTAAATCTATACCAACTCAGGGAGCTTTCTAAAAACAACCAGAGGCACCAACACCTTTTTAAAGAGACCAGCTGGTGCCAACTTATTCCTGGCACAACCTCTCTCTCTGCTAAGCTGAATTTTCGAACGCTTGACCTGTAAGATGACTGCAGGTAAGGTGGGATACAAGTGGGCAGGAACAAAATCATCTTGTTTTCCATGAGGGGTAACAAGTGTAAAACATGGGTTTTTTTGCATAGTTGAGGGTTCTGTGGCCACTTTTGGGGTCTTGGAAATATTTTAGTCAATCACCTTGCAACTCCCTAACATTTGGTGCTAGTCACAAACCTTCCCTGAGGTTGAGAGCCAAGGGGATTGGCCAAAGACCAGTCTTCCTGCATCAGACCCCTCGGCTGATCCAAATTCTTTCCTTCAGTTTTTCTGCCGTCACTGCAATCTGGGGAACGGGGAGCCCTGGGGCAAATGGCTTTGATCTTTTTCAAATGCTATATTAGAGCTGATTGTTACTCATTAACTGTCCTGGAGAGTGGCAGCGTTTTGATGTGTGCCAGGCCTCCTGATGTTCTGCAGTATGCTCTCTGCAGCCTGCCTTTCCAGTTGGCTGGCTGGCCCAGGGTCTCTTGGCTGGCACGGTACGTCGGGCCTGTCTGGCAGGTGGCTGACAGCAGCACAGAAGAGAAGAGAATTGTGGGCAGGAATAGGGGAGAAGGCGGCAGCTTGGAAATTGGCCCAGCTACGCCCGGAATTGTGGAGCTCGGTCCTGCCGTTGATGAGAGGCCTGGTGGGGGAGTTGGGGGCGGGCAGGGCACTTGGCTGGCAATCAGGTTGCAAGCTCTGGTTTTGCCACCATAATGTCTCAGGAGGCGGGGGGGCACATTTTGGATGTTGTCTCCAAAAAGTGCTGCTGAGGGTGAGGATGAGGATTTACAAGGCCACCACACTGGAGAGACTGAAGGCAGCTTATGATTAAAAATTAACAAAAGGAGTCAAATACTGAAAATAAACGATGCTTTGGGGAATTATATACAGCAGGTGGGACGTTCTGCTTTAAGGCTGGGGTCTCCAAACTTGGCAACTTTAATACTTGTGGACTTCAAGTCCCAGAGTTCCCCCACAAGCTGGGGAAGTCTGGGAGTTGAAGTCCACAAGTCTTCAAGTTGCCAATTTTGGAGACTCCTGCTTTAAGAGACAGACTTGCCTTATTTACTTACTTACAATATTTCTATAGCTGCCCATCTTCTAACCAACTCTTGGTAGCTCCTGACAAGTTGTTATATTCATACTCCCACTATATTGAAGCCCCTTCAGGAGATCAAATCTGAAGCAATGCTTGGTTCTAGCATCCAGTGCTTCTGGGGTCCGAACGTTGCTAAATTAGCCCCAAATTAGCTCTGCAGTCCACACAGAGCAATTGTTCAGGTTTAGCTTTGCTGCTCTCTGCAATGAGCCGGCATCACCTCGGAGGCTCTGAGCTTTCTGGAGAAAATAAGACTTTACATTTGGAGAGCTGTGCTGCATCCCCGGAAGATACAAAGTGCCCCTTGGCCAAACGACAGAGCACAAGACCCCCCCTCCCTCCCAGATGAAGCAGCAGGAGGGGGCTGCCGAGAATGAGTCATTCCATTGCAAGATTGAAGCACGTCAAAGAGATTTCTTTTTATACATTGGTGGCTTGAAGCAATCAGCCAATCCAGATTAGAAATGTGGAGGATTCTTTCTTTAGCAAGGTTTTCAGTGTCATGGCCCCACCCTTGCAGGACAGTTAAGGACAAATAAGAATAGCACTAGTTTAACAACAGCACTAGTTTAACATGCAATCGGCTTGAGGGGGTTACAGACCACAGACCAATTTGTAAGGAATTGGTCCTTACATTGTCCTCTTATTGTATTGCATTGCATTGTATTTTAATATCATGGTTCAAATCCAGAAACCCCTAGATCAAGAATCAATTGCTCTTGGCTTACAATCTTAAAGAGCCGTTGCCTATTCAAAACCCTTGTTTATTTATTTTTATTTATTAAATTTGTTTGCTCTCACTGCAAGGTGACTCTTGAAGGACAAGAGTATCAGATTTTTATCATATGCTCTACACTTGGCATACGAAGTCTAGACAAACTTTTTCAGTGCAATGTAGGGTCCAGCCAAAGGCAGCTTAGCATGGCCTATGAAACCTGTCTGTCAACAGCAAAGAGCAAATGAGATTCTGTCATGCAATCTCTCAGTCCGCCACCTGCGACAGTTTCAGGGCTGCGACGTCTCCTCCACTGTTGCTTCATTTATGGATTTTCAAGATGAAGAAAAGGGGAGCCAAAATGAGAAATGAAAACAGGTCCCAAGGCTGTAGCCCTCCCCAGGAACCTCTCTCCTTTTTGTCCATTTGACCAAGCACTCCATATCTGTCCCCATCCACAGCCAGGGAAGACGTCTCCCTACCCAAACCGGAGTGGGTCTCTCCTTCAACTCCCCTGCCCGGTAAAGACCCTCAGCTGCCAGGAGACCCTGCTGTGGCCATACAATTCCCCTGAGCCTTACCCTGGACTCTTAATCAGCAATCTGATTGTGAGGAAAGGGCTTTTGACAGGAGAAATATCAACGGGGGGGGGGGGAATTAGCCTGTGCTTTGAATCCTCTTGAGTCCAACCCCCAGCCGGGATCCTTAGCTTGGCCTGAAAACTGGAGAGGCTGTAATATCAATCACTCGATTAGATGCGCTTGCAGTTAGATGTTCTGAAATAAATATAAAAGCACCCTGCTTTCCATGGCAGAGTTCTGGGGGTTTTTTTTCCCCTTCTCTCTCCCCTTTGGGGTCCGTGCAGAAAAAGATTTCTCCTGCAGCCCCCACCACCCCCACCTCTTTTTCCACCAGATCAAAATAGCCAGCTCTTAATAAAAGCCGCTGGGCAGCTTCAAACAGCCCTTGTTCCTTCTATTTATTGGTGGTTTCTGATGTTCAGCCTCCCAAACACCCGCTGACATTTATTGTGCACAAACTTGGAGGAGACCATTATGGGCGGAAATAATTCAGCCCGTTGCTTGTAGTTCTTGGTTTTTGTCTTGCCTGGATTTCCTCACCTCCTTACCTTTCTATTTTGATGAGAGGAGGGGGAGGAGAGCCCTGGTTGGCTTGTTTTTTCAGCCAACATTTGTAGAAGGTGCTTGGCTGTTCCTATGTTTCTCTTCTGGGTTTTCTCCTGGGTCTGTCTG
>QLTV01004222.1:2021995-2039091 GCA_003457575.1 Thermophis baileyi
GGACCCAGATTGTTGGGGGCAATAGAATGACTCTGTAAACTGCTTAGAGAGGGCTGTAAAGCACTGTGAAGCGGTATATAAGTAAGTGCTATTGCTATTGCTATCATCTATCTATCTATCTATCTATCTATCTATCTATCTATCTATCTATCTATCTATCTATCTATCTATCTATCATCTATCTATTCTAATCTATTCTTCAGCAAAAGATGGCTGCTGTCCACCAACCTGGACCTAGACAAGTCCACAGATTAAATAAGGCTTCCATTTTGAAAAATCCCAAATCTGAGAATGTCCGGCACTTGAAACAGGTAACCGCAAACATCTACGTGACCTGCGATTGAATTTCTCCTCCAAGGTGGAGCAAATGTGGTGGGAAATGTTTTGTTTTGCTCTGCTCTGATTTTAACCTGCAGCTCCTCCCTCCCCACTGTGGTCATTTATTTCAGCGTCCCCAGCCGCTCTCGCTCTCTGCAAAAAAGCCGAGCGGCTGATGTGGCTAATTCAGCACTTGAATGGCCTCTCCAGACTTTTGCCCTGTCGGTTTTCCCAGCTGTGGATTTGCTCTGCTGTGCAAACACCATTCCAGAAATGGCTTTGGTCCCAGTTGAGTTTCTGTCCGTCCCCCACAAAAACTCTTTAAAAAGCCATTTATGGAATCGCCACTGATGAGATGATTTATCCCATGTTGACTAGGAAGGGATGGAGCTGAAAGGCAGCTGCAGCAGAGGGGGTTAGCCGGAGTTTATTAAGGGGAGGGGGAAAGAGGATTTGCAGGTGAAGTGGGCCTCCGAATGGCACCTGCCTCCCATTCCTTGGGAACTTCTCCCATTTCTGGTGTCCCTCTGGGCAGGGTTCAGAAAACGTTGCCACCCTCCCCCTGGCAAAGTTGCCTTTGATCTTTCTTGCCACCCATTCAGGGACGTTGAATGTATGTTCCCCCCTCCCAAGTCCTTGAAATTAAGCCAGCTGCCTCAGATGCTGGGGGGGGGTGCACATGACTCCTCAGTGCCTTCAGTCCTTGCCTCCTCATTGCTCCCCAAAGCCTTTCTTGGTGGTTTGTCTTGCAGATGGCACTTGTCAGGGTACCTGTCTCATGTGGAGGCTTTCCTCCCGGGCCTGCTCAGCTCTGAGGCAGACCGAGGGCTCCAGAATTCCCCACAGCGCTGAATTAATCTGCATGATTCACGAGGGATGACTCTGCCACCAGATTTAGCAGCACGGAAGACAAATGGGGATCTGTGGGCAGCAGCAGGCTCACTCCCTGGCATGAATGCCACGGGTCTTGCAGCCCTCCATGGGGCAATCTGAGCTTCTGGAGGGAGGGAGGGCATTGCAAGCATCCCACTAGTTAGGGGTCACAGGGCCTGGCTCCAAAGTATGTAATTCCACAGATCTAACTCAGGCTGGGAACTGGGAACGGGGAAGATTTTAAACCTCCATCCCTAATTATTCAATCCTGGCTCCCCTGCATTTGGAAAATTTCAGCTCTTTGTGCCAAATGTTTATGAATTCCAAAGCAATCTTGCCAGGGGCTCACCTGCAGCTCTTTTGAAAGCATCTGGATTTATTTCCCCCTTTTCTTTTTTAATTATGGGCCTTGCAGAGGAAAAGTAAAATCTTTATTGCTACCCAGCCAAGCAAATAGAGGTGTTTTTTTTAAAAAAAATTATGCATTAACACATGGGGCCAGAAAATGCTAATTCCTTCTCCCCACCCCCACTCCATTTGGTGTTTCAGCACCATGGACAGTAACCCAGAATGGCCTTTTGCGGCCACCAGCCACAGATTTTGCCAAGATCTTCCACTGACTTCCGCTTACACCCTCATCACAAAAACCTAACGCTAGTTGTTCTTCTTTTTATGAGCACTGCCTGACTTTGGCCCCTGATTTCTCTCCCCCCCCCTCCCACCTCTTAATCTGGACCATTTCATTTGCCATTTCACACCGTGTTGTTGTTGGGGCTTTTATGCCTTCGAGTTAGCGTTGACTCCTGGTGAGACCCTGGATGAGTCCCTGAAGTTTTCTGGGCAAGATTTTGCGAGTGGAGGCTCACTGTTGCCTCCTTCCTGCTCAATTCCATCCATGTAGCTTTCTTGGCAACTTTCTAGAAGAGGTTTATGACTGGCTTGTCCTGGAATGTTTTCCTGGCATCCCAATCTGAATTTTCAGGCAGGGTGCCATCCTCAAATTCACCCGGCAGGCTGAGAGCACCAATATATTTCCCAAAGTGGTTTTCAACATCCTATAAAATCAGTTTATAACTCTCTTAGACCTAAATGGCTTCTTTCTCTCTTTCTCTGTATCCCCGCTAATGGTTCTGTAAATACATTTGATGCATTGAGGTCCTGAGATTTTTCCATGGTTGCTCTGAAAGGAAGAATAACTTGCAGGAAGCAGCTGTGAATGAGATACTTGGGGTCTTCCCGGAATGAGCAGCCACAAAATGTAATCAAACGGCTAAATCCCATTTCTTCTCTTTGGAGTTTTAGATTGAAAATGCTGCTTGCTTGCTTGCTTTTTCTTACCTTAGTTTGAGGAACAGACATGAGCTGGGTCTGTTCTGAGGGGCTAAAACCTGCCCTTCTATTGTTCTTTCCTTTCCTGTCTTTAAAATGGAAACTCTGATTTTCTCTACAGGTTCCCTATCAAGGGAGCAGAACAAAGCCTGAGTGTTTTGGCCACTCAGAGGTAGCAGCCCTGAATACCACTCGCAGGTTTAAGTCCCGGCTATTATTCCTGTAATTTGATCTGCTGGAAAAACAGCCAGGCAAAGGGCACCGTCCAGCTTTTATTCTCTGCCTGAAGAGCTTTCAGTTATTGTGAGGCTGATTTTATTTTTCCTCTTAAATACTCCCAGGACCCAATTTTAAGCCAGCGAATGGGATGGCGGAGTTGCTGCCGGGTCTCTGAAGATTTCCCATTATTCCTTGTGCAAACCGTGAGTGAGTTTATTCTAAATTCAATTAGAAAAGTCTAATAAGAGAGGCAGCTGGGTGATGAGAAGGGTGACCGATCTGCGCACAGCGAGAGGCTGCACATGAATCTCGAGGTTTTGCTGAAGGTCAACAGAGCTATCTCTTTCCAAAGAAGGCAGACATTCATCAAATCCTGTCACTTTTACCTTTTATTACAAGATTTGCAGGGCAGACCCAGCACTGAATAAGAGGGGGGGGGGTCACAACAGAGGCAACCTTTCTGACTTCCACATCAGGGGAATACACAATTCACTTTCCTTAGCTTTGCATCCTCCAGATAGGTCTGTTTTTCACTCCTGTACTTACTGGGAGTGATAGGCAATGTAGTCCCAGCTGCTGAAAGCTGTCAGATTAGGTTAGGCAGAGTTGTTGGTAGCTCACTGCTGGAGTTCTCCACAGCCCCACTTGGTTGTCTGGGTAGGTTCAGAGGTGGTATTCAGCCAGTTCTGACCGGTTCTGGAGAACCGGTAGCGGAAATTTTGAGTAGTTCGGAAAACCGGCAAATGCCACCTCTGGCTGGCCCCGCCCCCATCTATTCGCTGCCTCCCGAGTCCCAGCTGATCGGCTGGGTCTTCTTAAGGAGCCGAGGTGGCGCAGTGGTTAGAGTGCAGCACTGCAGGCTACTTCAGCTGACTGCTAGCTGCAGTTCAGCGGTTCAAATCTCACCGGCTCAAGGTTGACTCAGCCTTCCATCCTTCCGAGGTGGGTAAAATGAGGACCCGGATTGTTGGGGGCAATATGCTGACTCTGTAAACCGCTTAGAGAGGGCTGTAAAGCACTATGAAGCGGTATATAAGTCTAAGTGCTATTGCTAGTGCTATTGCTATTTTGTTGCCCTGCACAGGAGAACGGAGCTGGAAAGCAGGTTGGAGGGATGGGGTGGGGAGGGAATGGGGATTTTGCAATATCCTTCCCCCAGGAGTGGGGAGGGAATGGGGATTTTGCAATATCCTTCCCCCAGGAGTGGGGAGGGAATGGGGATTTTGCAGTATCCTTCCCCTGCCACGCCCACCAAGCCACACCCACCAAGCCAAGCCACGCCCACCAAGCCACGCCCACAGAACCGGTAGTAAAAAAATTTGAATCCCACCACTGGGTAGGTTGGATCCATAAGTGGAGACTCTTGTTCAACGCCACTATGAGAGCATCGGCTGAATGCTAATGATTGAATTGACTCTGGGCATGGGTGTTTATTCACACTGATGCAGAGTCCAGCTCGGGGGGCAGGCAACTATGGCAACTTTACGACTTGTGGAATTCTGGGAGTTGAAGTCCACAGTTCATAAAAAGGCCGTAATTGTCCACCCTTGGTCTAGCTTGAGTCCAGCTATTTTTTTAAAAAAAGGAAATTTGGATTTGACTTAACTACGACAATCCTTTTGCCAACGGCCATCACATCTGCTGGTGGAACAGAGTCCTGTTCAAAAAGACACATCCTTTTTTCTAAGGCTGGCTGAGGAATTCTGGGAGTTGAAGTCTGCAAGTTGCCAAGTTTGGAGGCCCCTGTTCTAAGGAGAACCGATGGACTCCTCCTTTTGGGGTTTAGCATTTGAAAGCAGTCACCTCCTATGATGGGCACAAATTAAAAAAAAGAGAGGTGGAGATGCTGAAACAAAATAAATAGAAGAAATAAAAGTCATACTTATTGTGCTTCTCAAATCAGGACCTTTGGCTCACCAGGAGTGAATTTATTGATGGGCATTTCCTAATTGAATGGGGCATTAATTTGGAAGCAAATAAAATATTCCCCTTCACTTTTGATTTATTGATCATGGAGACAGATACAGAGCCCATCCTACTCTGCAAGGTTGGAGAGCTTATTTCTCTCCCGGTGGGGGCCAGTTTTAAAAATATTCTTTCATCCCTGAATTCAGAAGAAGCTCCTGCGTTGGGCTGGCTACAAAATATGGTTCTATTTGATCATTTCTTCTCGAAGATGAGAGGCTGCCTGTTAAAATAATGGCAGGAAAAAATGTGTACATCAGGCTAATTATATCTCTCACTCATATAACGGGAAGCCCATTTTAATAATATCTCAAAAAGTACGTTTTGCGTCAGAATTCCCAGAAAAGCTTTCTCACAAAGATGCTTTTGCTCAGATGGGTAGGTTTTTGCAAAAGCTCCCTTTTAAAAAAAAAATCTTCCCTTTCTTCTCCTTGACTCCCTTTTTGTCACCTCTCTGTGACTGCAATATGGCTTGGCTGCCCCTGTGAGCCTGACTTCGCTTGAAACCAAGTGCAGAACTGGATTATTTTCAGCATGAGACAGACAAAACCTCCAACGGCACCCAGGGGTTTTTTTCTGCAGAAAAATGCGCAAGGGGAGTCATTTTGCATGCTTTGTGGGTATGGTACCATAAGCAAGATGGAAGAGCTTTCTACCTTTTCAATTAAGCATATTTGCCTGAGGATGAAAAGCAGCACTCAGCCGGAAAAGACAACATTTTCCCTTTGGCGAGGGAGCAAAAATAAGTGGCTTTCCCCCCCCCCTCCAATTATGCCCGGGAAAGAGACTTTACCCATCGCGGCTTCTGAAGGAATGAGAGCTCCAGTCTGGTAGCTTAATTCTGTTTTGATTTTGCAGAATTGGAGGTTAGAATTTTATGAAGAGTTGGGGAGCTTTTAGACTTTGCTTTACATTAATTTGGAAGGTGATCGTCTCAGAGCTCTCAAATCATGCTGACATTTTAATTCACTTAGAAATGCAATACGTACATATAACCCCAGCATTCTATTCTGGCTATTCTAACGATTTGTGCTCAGATTATCTGTCCAAACGAAATGGATGAGGAGGCAGCGAAGTCCGTCCTTTGACCAACCTTTCGATCTTCAAGGAAGGAAAGAAGGAAGGAAGGAAGGAAGGAAGGGGGGGAGGGGCACAGAAGTTATTATTTATTAAATTTGTATGCCGCCCAACTCCCAAGGGACTCTGTTGGACTACAGAAACACTCCAGCTGTGGAAACGTAGATTTGCTCCTTACCAATGCCCAACAGTTGAAGTTGAAGTAAAAGGTAATAAAAGGCTTGGTGTATCAGATAAATAGACCACCTTGTTCAGCATTCCTGACTCTTGCGGTGGGCATCAAAGCATCTCTGTGAAGGGCATGACCAGGGCATGGAGATAAAGACTTCTCCCCCCCCCCCCATCATTCCCTGCTATGGATGCTAAATCTGGAGGTGTTTCTCTCTCTCATTCTGCCTGGCCTGCTTTGAAAGGCATCCGAGGTCCTGCCCTCCCAACCAGTAGGGGCTGCTCCAGTACGGCTGGAGAAGGCTCCACTCCAAATTCCTACCTTGTTCTGGAGGAACCCACAATCTTATTCCAGAAAAAGGTGCCCCTCCCCCCATGCTGGTGGACTTTGGAGAGTCACCTGACCTGCTGTGGGCTCTCAAAAAGAGAGATCCTGAAGGGTCTTCCCCAGCTTCCCTCTTTTGGCCAAACCCAGGGGATGGTTTGCACTAATTGTCCCTTAAAGTGTGTGTGTGTGGGGGGGGGTGTTCCTGTTCAAGAAGTCCATAAAATTGCAAGTTCCTCAAAGGCACCCACTTGTGCTGGGCGAGACAAAGTCAGTTCCTGGTGTGGCAAAATAAAAAGGCAGGGCCTTGGAGCCTTCAAAGCAGGCTAAACTGCATCTCCTTCTCTTTCTGGCTCAGGATTTGTTGCTCAGCCTCTGCTCTGGGGGTCCCAGCCAGCCTCCCCGCTTTGTGGCTGGCCTGCTGGCTGATGGGGCCAGCCTTCCTGGTGCTGTCATCGCCCGAGGCTGTGTAAAAGCTACGCTGCCGCTGAAGTTCCTCCTCCCTATACTTGCAAAGCCTCTTGAAGGCCAGACGGAACTTCTGGGACATGAGGTTGTAGATGATGGGGTTGATGGCGCTGTTGGTGTAGATGCAGATCCTGCAGAAGAGGACAAACCAGCGGTCTAGGTAGGGGTGCTCCACGAAGGAGTTCACCAAAACCAGGGTCCTGTAGGGCATCCAGAGCAGGGCAAACAGGGCCACCACCACAGCCAACATCTTGGTGACCTGGAGGAGAAAGAAGGAGCTCAGAGGGCTTCAGAGGAGATGAGACACAGCTTTGAAAGGCTAGCCATGAGGCCAGGGAAGGTGGCATGTCAAGCTTTGAAATTTAAGACCAGTGCAATGGGGCCTTTGGTCACAGCACATGGTAGCATCTGTCCAGCGATGGCTATTCCCAGAGTGCCAAGAAGACCTGAGTAGAAATTGGCTAATACTTCAGCTTACTCAGTTGTACTCAAGAGGAATGACAGATGCTTTATGTTTACATGGACATCTGCAAATGGTGAGGGTGAAAGGAGCCCCTGCATGGAGGTGGCCCTCTCAAGTGCTACCTCTTATTGCAGTTGCAACAGTGGTTCTCAACCTTGGCAGCTTTAAGATGTGTGGACTTCAATTCCCAGAATTCTCCAGCCAGCCAGGCTGATTGGGGAATTCTGGGAGTTGAAGTCCACATGTCTTAAAGCTGTCAAGGTTGAGAAACTCTGGCTTACAGGGTGAACATCACACCCAAATGGACCCTGGAAACTCAACCATGTCTGCCCACCTGTTTCCTGGAAGAGACAGGCACTCTGATTCTTGAACTGCCAGCTCTGCTCGGGCCAACCTCGGTGCCATCTTTCTCCTGGTTGCTTCGCTCTCGCCAGCATTCCCCTTGGGCAGTGGGTTGGTGCAGGGCATGGCTCTGGAGGAGGACTTTTCCAATGAGGCCATAGAGCACAGTGGTGAGCAGGAGAGGGGTGATGAAGAAGAGGGCGAAGTCGAGCAGGTAGATGGGCAGGTAAAGGTTGCGGGAGACCTTGTAACCACACTCCAGCTGCTGGCTGTTGTTAGCAGCCACGTCCACCAGGAAGAACCAGAGCATGCAGTACACTGAGGTGAGGATCCAGACAAATGCATTGATGCGCTTGGCTCGAGACACGGTGCACATTGTCTGTGCCTTCATTGGGTGGCAGATGGCAATATATCTGGGAAAGAGAGGAAGGAGAGAGGGGGGTGTAAGAAAGGAGGTGACCTGAAAGGCCACACGGGAGGAAGAGACACCTCCGTCTAGCAAGAACCTTTATGCTGGTTTCTTTGTCTCAAGGCACTTCCTGCCTTGTGCAGAAGGGGCCACCAAGTGGCATCTCGCAAAGGATACTATCTCTTCTGTAGTTCTTTGCACAACCACATTCGGGGAGCATCATTCATGGCTCAGAAGAGAGTTTCTACCAGGCCTTCAGAAGGTCCCTTGTTCAATTTGCACCATTTCCAGATAGAAGGATCGGATACAGGTGATGGAAAAGCTCCCAGAGACTCAGGTAAACTATTGCCAAGCAGAACAGAGGCTTTCTTCAAAGTAGGAAGTCGGGGAATTGTAGTCAACCTAAGCTGAAGAAGGTTGATCTAAGAGAATGAAGGTCTTATGATCCATTGAAGGCCGTAACAGAAGGTATTTAGTGACTATTTATCTAGAACAGGGGTGTCAAACTCACGTCGTCACGGCGGCATCACGTGACGTATCGGGACTTTTTTCACCTTCACTAAATCGGGCGTGGGCGTGGCCAACACGTGACGCATCTGGCCCGCGGGCCGGGAGTTTGACAGTCCTGATCTAGAAGAATCAACAGATCAATGTAACTGTTGCATAAGTCCATCCTATCCTATGGGTTAACTTGTGTCTGAAGGACAACGAATGTCTTCTCTCCTTCCTCATACACACTCCAGACAATCAGCATGACAACCTCCTGGTTGGTTAGATCTACAACTCCCAGACTCCCAGCCTTGAGCCATGCTGGCTGAAATTCTGAGGACCGTCTCATCTGAAGGATGCCAAATAGAGGACAAGGTGATTTACTGAAATCTACCCTTACCTTTCCACAGTGAAAGCTGTGATAGACCAGGAGGATGCATTGATGCCCAGGTACTGAAAGTAGGTAATGCCAAGGCACCCAGCAAATCCATAGATCCATGTTCCTGCCAGACTGTCGGAGATGTTGGGCAGGCCAGCAGCCACTAGAACGATCAGATCAGCCACAGCCAAACTAACCAAGTAGCAGTTGGTCGGAGTCCTCATGTCACGGGTGGTCAGAACTACGGTGACCACCATGGCATTGCCAATAATGCCAACTCCACATATGGTGAGCACCAGGAAGACTGAGATGGTCTTGTATTCAAAGACGCTGAATGGGAGACCGCCAACCCCCAAGGAGATGTTGGTGGGGGTGTCTACTTTGCTGTTGCTGCAGTTCTCCATGGCCAAAGTTAGAGCAAGACACTGCCTGGGGTGGTAAAAAAAAAAAGTTTGGATGAAACAAGGTCTCTCCTCTCCCATCAAGACCATCAGAGGTCTTCATTGGCCAAGCAGGGAAGTCCTGGGGGCCTGTCGAGCAGATGTTAGAGGAGCACACAAGTACAATGTCCCTTACATGTACTCCTCTGCCTATCCTCACTCACAAATGGTTTCAGAATGCTCTCAAATGTTAGCAACAAATTAAAACAAAAATGTTAACAAAAACCACCTAAAACAGAGGTGAGAAACATGTAGCTGTCCCAATGGTGCTCATCATTCATTCCCAACATTCTTCCCTTTTGGCTCTAGGAACATCTGGGAGCCACTGGTCCCACTCCCTCCCTGTCCCTTGGTCCTTCCAGATCTTCTTCCAGGTTCCCATGAATTTATTTCTGCAGGGAAGGAAAGCTTGCCACTGAGATGCCCACATCCACATTCCTTTCCTTTCTTTCCTTTTCTTTTTTTGCAGTGCATTCAAGCATTTAAAGTAATTGGCTAATGATTGGATTAATCCATTTAAAGTGAGATAATTGACCAATTTGGAAGCATTCAATCATTGACAGCTCCTATTAGACACCCTCCTTCCTTGCTGTGTGTGTGAGTGTCAAAGAGCAGGTGTGTAAGAGAAATGTGAAGGGGGGAGGGCTCCTGTCTTTTGATCTTAAACCTCATTTTAATGCTACCTTCCAGCACCCCCAAATCAATGTGCAAACCCCTACAAACGTTTCAGGCAGCTGGAAAACCAAGGGTGGCCTTCCACTGACTGACTGGTCATTTCAAGAAAAGCAAGGAGAACAGCTTCCCCCCCCCCACCAACAGTAGTAGCTGTAACTTTGAGGTTCCTATTAGAATATTTTATTCTACCCTGGAATTATTTTTATTTGGTTTAGATTTTACCCTACTGTACCTTCCAGGGATGCTTTGAACTGAACCGAACTGAATTAAATTGAACTGAATACTTTATTTGGCCAAGTGTGATTAAATACATAAGGAATTTGTCTCCGGTATAGAAGTGCTCAATGTCCATGCAAAGCAACAGAGACAGTAATAATAACAACTGGAGCACCACCGGAACACCATTGGCATTGACAAATTCGTCATCAGTCAATTGCAAAAGGCAGCTTTACTTGGAACAGCTTCCATCCTGCGACGAGATCTGTAACTCCATCAAACATCCACATCTGCCTATCCCAGGTCTATGGGAAGGACTCGATAGGTGGACAAAAATGCCAAACCCAGACTGAACATCTGGCTGACTGTGTGACGAACCATCATCGTCATCACCATTGTCCCAGTAAAAGAGGGAGGTAAAGAAGATGAGAAGGAGAAATAATAATACTACAGCCACCCTATAGATTGAACTGTGAGAATTAGGGGCTCAGCAGAATGATGGCATGGGGGGGGGAGAGACTGTCCCTGTGTCTAGTCGGGGCGAGGTTTTGGAAGTCATCACCCCTGCCGGAATCGAGGAAGAGCGAACATGCCCCTCGTTTCACGTTTGATGGCTTTCCAGTCATAAATCCAGCTGCTGTTTGCAGAAGCAGATGGAAGCGCACGCAGCGACTGCCAAACGTTTTAGCCCCATGCATCCTATTTGGCAAACCTGCCCCAAAGCTCTGCTCTCCCTAAAGCTCCTTTTCTCTCCCCCCACCTTTTTTTTTTCTTCCTGAAGGGAGGGGGAGAGCAGAACAACCTAGCTTTCCGGAGCCCACACTTCCCATCGCTCACCCTCCGTACAACGGAGGTTTCTCCCAGTTGAGGATGATGGCCACGGTCCTCTCCGATGTTTAGCGGGCAACTGATGGAGAAAGTAGGGTTAACGAAGAGGGCCTGCAAAATGGCTGGGCTTGGTTGAAAATAAAAATAAGTAAAACTTTCTTCAGCCAGCAGCCTTGCTGAGGAGGCAGCCGATCGTCCAGGGTCTGAAAGGGGAGCTTCCTAAGGGGAAACGGACCCCACAAGGGTTCCAAGCGGCCAAGGCTCACCATTTTCCCCAAGCTATTCTGCCCAACAGATGGCTTGGTTGAATGCCCTGCTTTGGGATCTGGTAGATCCCCTGAAATCTCTTTGCCTCCACTCCTCAACAAGGACCAAGAATTCCCCCGGCGCCCCCCCCCCGGCCTTTTTGACCCTGATCCGACTCAGGAATCTGCTGGGTCTTGAGAAAATGGGTCACGGACTTTGTAGTCTTTTGAGGCAGGCAGATAGATGATAAACGCACACTCTCCACAAAGGGATGCCTTCGTACCCTCCTTTTGCAATCACACACACACACACACACACACACACACACACACACACACCCCTACCTTCTGCCACCAGCAAACTTTTTCTGCAGAACTCGCCTTTCTCACGCACCCTCTTCTGAGCCTTCTCGGCCATTCAGAGAAGACAAGGATGACTCCCCCCTCGCCCCCCTCCCCCGCCTCAAGCCCACTTTGGGGGAGAAGCAGCAGCGCCCAGAAAGCTGCCTCTTAACAGCAGCTGCCTCCGGCTCCTCTGTGCCGCTGGGGGGCTGGTTCTGCTCAGGGATGCAAGGGGCTGCCCATCAGCTGATCCAGCCCCCTCCACAGACTAACCTGTAAGCGGAGAGACCCTCGCACTGCCTGCAAAAACCAAGACACGCACACACAAACTTGCGGAGAAGCGCAATCAGACAGCGGGCAGCAAATCAAAGCAATGCCAGCGTTTTGCTGCTGGGTTTGTATGCCTACGTTGCCTGATTAGACAGTTTTAGGGGGTGTCACAAGGGAGAAATGCCTGGATTTTGATCCATCCTTAAATGCAGAATTTTGCCCGGGCTGATGAATTTTGCAAACTGACAAAAAGGGGACCTACCATGGTGAAATTTGTGGGATTCAGCATCGTCCTTAGGGAGTTCCCCCACCCCCACCTTCCTCCCCAGGACATAAAAAATTTGCAAACTGGAACCAAGTGCAGAGAATGCCAGCAGGGTACGCTCGTTTGATTAAGCCATGATGTGGTTTGCAGTCTGCTTGGCTTGGCTTAGTAACACTGATTCTGCATCCTGGGACTTATTTGGTTTAGGTTTAGCATGTCTGAATGCAGCCATCCTGGCCTTTTAATGATATATAGCTTGTAAATTGGTTTAGAGTCCCAGCCAGTTGTGGCTTAGTCAACAGACATTGGTTTCGTCTCATGTGTGAACCCAAGCATTAAAGCAGCAAGGATGCCTGACGTAAGCTTTTGTTGATTGCCAGATCATCAGCCTGGGAATTTGTTTTGAGCCTCAGAAGTGAAGTGAACTCTTAGTCTTTTTATGTGAATTTACTTGGCAGGCCAAAGTCTCTAATAAAATATGGCTAAAATAAAGTGGAGGAGCAAGAATTATTTTGCTGTGGCTCCTCTTAAGCAACTGGGTGTCAATAATCTTGGTTAATGGACCAAACCAAGTTAGCCCAGAGGTCTCTCTGAGTTTGGGCATTGCAATTCCTCCTTGACACTAAGAAATTAATATCTACTATCTCAAATCCATATTTAAAACTTACTTTAAAATATGGAAGCAACTTTTGCCTCCTGATCTTACTGTCTTGTTCCTTTTTTTTTTTACCGTTTCCCTTCTGAAGCAAGAGGATAAATTTATTCAGTTCAAGAAATGGGAAGATAGAAGATTTTCTAGAACTGGAGATTTAATTATAGATGGAAAACTTATTACTTCTGAGTATACTTTCAGAGGGAGGATCACATATACTAACTTGGTTTTAAATGAATGGAGCTCAATCATTTGAATGGAACTGATGCAGTGTGATTATTGGCAATATTTGGCCAATGGTGTATATCATTTAAAATGAAAAGTAATACTGTTAACATTATATAAAATGTTTATATAAAACACAAGAAGTTATCTTGAAATTTTTAAACTTTCATTTGATAAAGCTCATTGAAATTATTTAAGACCTAAAGCTTGAGACCTTTAAAGCTCTTTGCAGGCCCTGAAAATAATTTTAGATCACGTTCCATTCCACTCAAAGTCCATCTCTAGGCTGTGTTGATGGGACTGTTAGAAAATTGCTCCTAATGATACCAAGTGCCCCAGTAGTCGGTCCTTTGGTTAAAAGTTTGGAAGTACTTGGGAATTCAACATAGGGGTCCTTGGTGCCCTGCAAGCTCAGTTGGTTTCGAACAGCACCAGGGACCCCTCAGTTCAACCCTGAGCTGCAAATATTCTCCTTTATTGGTAAATTCAACAGTCTTTCATTCTGTGCATTCAGAATACATCTTTCTATGTAATGCTGGGTAGGGCTTGTTGCTCTTAACAGTGAACCAAGCATTCTAGAATTTCTAATTCTTCTTCCTCAATGGGAGTACTTTCAGTTCACACTTTTGAAGCAACCGTTGAAGGAGTTTCTTGGGTTTTACTTTTTTCCTTGTTGAGATGTCCATGTGAGGTGGGAGGCAGGGGGCAGACATCTTCCAATGACCAAAGCGGGCAGGGAATGCCTACTATGGTGCTGTCCATGAAGGGGGGTGCTGAAAGAGGCCAGCAACCAGATTGTTAGAAACTTCTGCTTCTCTCAGACTTTTGCCATGTTCTTCTTAGTGCTGGGCACGATGCCCACACTTGAGACTTGCTACCTGCAGGATCCTGGAACTGTGTCTTAGGAAGCTAATTTTTGTCCCCACCTCTTTCATCTTAGTAAATGGTTCAGCCCAGGTAGGATGTATGTATTTATGTGTTCGTTTTGTTAAATCTACCGTATATGCTGCCCATCTCACTATCACAAGTGACTTTTGGCCCAATGAACATGGAAAATGACTGAGGAGTTCTGATCAAGTTGGGAGAAGGTTCTAAGGGGAATCATGTGAAATTATCTCTCTCTCCCTCACTTGATAAGAGGGAGGGAGGGAGGGAGGGAGGGAGGTAGGTATGGGAAAGAATGATATATGAAAGGGATGGCCTGCCTAATTTGAAAATGATTCATTTTTGTGCTTGTGCCAGATGTGGACAGGTTTTGGCTCAAGGAAATGAGCGTCCCACTACCACTCTGAAACAAAGCAACTAAGACCATCTGCAGCTGGCAGACGGCCCTCCCTCGCTGTCTCATGTTCCCCAGACTCAGCCTATTCCATATCTCTTAATTGAACATTCCAAATAAGGTGGGCGGCAAATAAATTTAACAAATAAATCTATTGGGGGGGAAAAGATGGAGTATCTAAATTAAGAAGCATTTTCATATCTTGTATCTGATGACCTTCCTGCTGTCAGCTGGAAGACTAAAATTCAAAGAATCCAGTGAAAAATTGCAGTAAGGTATTGTCTTCCAGAACTGATACGCTATCAGCCTTCTTTTCAAGTTCTTCAAAAGTATCTCCCTGTCACCCAGTGCAGAATTTCACTCTCTATATATGAATTTCATGAAAGAAATTCTAATTGTTCTTCCAGCTCTTGTTCTTCACTTCAGGCCAATGAAACAAATGCCACAGGAACTCCAGCTCAAACCCAGCAACATTGGGCCTCTTCCTTTAATGTATAATGGATTTTTTCCCCTTAAAAAATGATCATTTCAGCTTCTGTTCATTTTGTGAGGAGGCCTGCAGATAATTCTCAGCAGGCCATCCTTGATTTGTTGCTTCGGTTTGAAGATACCACTGCTCCCATGTTGTACAGTACATTCTTTTCCGATGGGGGGTGGGACTGGAACTTGCCTTGGAAGATTTACAAGAATTAGAAAATCTACTTTTAAAAAATGGCAAACCAGAAGTAAGTGTTACCTACACATTTTGTACTTGGGGGAAAGGTCAGGGTTATAGGAAACTCATTCTGAAATAAATTTCATTGGGTTTATGGTGTTTTACTTCCAGGAATGTCTCTATAAGATCACAATCTTAATATAGATATATATTAATATAGATTCTCACATTTATAGATACCTAGATATTCACCATCAATCAAGTGCCACATTGTAGTTTGATGGTCATTAGATTCACATTTGGGTAACAAGCACAAGCCACAGGTTCACCCCGAAACATGTTTCTACAACTAAGCATTGTCGTTTTCCAGAAAACGGGCTTTGTAACTTATTACAAACACCATTAAGTGGCAGATTCAAAGCTTGGGATCTTGCCCTCATACCTCCAGATGTTTGTTTGATTTCCCAAGGTGCTTAAAGAAATGAGGGCCGAATGCCAGCAAGTGGTTGCCTGGCCTAGTGGTTAAGGCGCCAAGCTAGACACCAGGAAGCAGTGAGTTCTAGTCTTACCTTAGCCATAAAAGGCGGCTAGGTGACTTTGGGCCAGTCCCTCTCCTTCAACCCAACCTACCTCACAGGGTTCTTGTCGGGAAGACAGGAGGAGGAAGAAGTAGTATTGGGTATGTTCACTGCCTTGAGTTATTTATAAAAAGAACTGAATTAAAACTAACAGACTAGGAATGAATAGCGACTGGGCTATGCCTTCACTGAGGCCCACCGCCATAATTTTTATGGCTGATGCTTCTTCCAGAGGAATCTCTGTAGCAAACTGGTCTCTGTCCCCACAGAAGAAATGTTCTTTCTTTTATGGGGCTTTCTACCACCGGATTGCCCAGAATAGGGAAGATTTGGGTGCATTAACTCTGCTGGGTCTGAGCTCCCTCTTCTGTTGAATTTCATAACCAGCAAATAGTGCCGGATTGCCGAGTTTCTTTATATGCAGAGAAGCTTAGGAAGGGACATCAGAAACGCTGGAATAAAGCTCCGTGTCGTTTTAAATATCTTTTAAAGGCAGATGTTGATGGCGGGACTTGCTGGTCCTGCGCTGATTCTCCTGCGAGCTTCGCTTCCTTCTGGCCAGGCTCGCTGGGGGCGGGATGGGGGGGGGTCCGCGTTTTGACACATCTGGAAAGGGCTCCGCTTGGCCCATGGAGGGCAAGTGGGGAGGAGGTCGGCAGCCCGGCGGAAACCCTGCACGGAGCAGGGAGCAAAGACCCTCCGGGACCCGAGCAAAGACGCCGGTGGGGCTGCCCCGATTCCTCGCCGGCTGTGGCCACTAAAGGAATGGGGTCGGGACTTGCGAATCCGGGATCCCGGCTCTGGCCCTGGAGCAGATCCTAAGGGCAGCGGATTCTGGGTCCAGGAACACATCGAGGTTGACTCAGCCTCCCGTCCTTCCGAGGTGGGCAAGAGGCTGACTTAGAGATGGCTGTGAAAGCACTGGGAAGCGGCCTGGAAGTCTGAGGACTATTGCTATTGCTAACGCCGCCCTCTTCAGGAACGAGCGGGTTGCGGAGCATGGGCATCGTCGTCCCACGGCCGGTCGGAGCAGCTGCAGCGGAGAAGGCGCCGCGGTTCCCGTCCCTTCCTGACGCCCGAAAGCGGGGCTGCTTCGGGGCATCCTCTCCCTCCCCGGACCTCTCCACTTCGCGGGCGCCTCGGGGCCAGCTTCCTGCCCGGGAAGGGACCAGGCGCTCTGCACATGCTCAGCCGACCTCTTGGATGCCACCCTCCGGCGCGCCCCGCCACCTCTGTCGCACCAGTAAACCCATCGCCCCCACACCCGGCGGACTACAAAGCCCATCCCTCCCAGCCGACAAGGAGCTGAACCCGCCAGTCTCTCCAGCAGTCGGGAAGCGAGCCCGGAGTGCGCAGGCGCCCGCTCTCTCTCTCTCCCTCTCTCTCTCCCCCCCCCTCCCTCCTTCCGTCTCCCGATTGGCTAAGCCGGGCTTCTAAGGGGCGGGCCATACCCGACTGTCACTTTCCCTGAAGCAGCTCGGCCCCGCCCACTCCTCGTTGGCCTCGCGCTGCCCGGGCGGCGCAGGCGCGCTGAGTAGGTGGGAGGCCGTCGCCGCCGCTGGCGGCGTCGCGCGTGCATGACGTCACGCCATGGCCGCCCTG
>QLTV01004222.1:2039203-2057248 GCA_003457575.1 Thermophis baileyi
TGTCGCTTCGCTGCTCCTCCGGGGAGGCCCGGCCCGACGCCTGAGCCCCGGGCGAACGAGCGGGCTGCGGCCTCCACGCCCCGGCGCCCCCAGAGCGATCTTCTGGGGCGTGGAGGCGATGACCTCGAGGGCACCCGCGGGCCGCAGGACTACCGCCTCCGCAGGCGCCGGACTACAACTCCCATCCTGTGCAGCCCACCAGGCCGGATGGGCTCGGGGCTCGCTCCGATCCCCCGAAGGGGAGGCTCGGGGAGGGCTGGATGCAGCCCAGGGGCAACCTTTGCCCGGGCGGGGGCTGCAGGCTCGGCCTGCGCCTCCCATCATCCTTGGCCAGTGGGGCGGACCTCCTCACTAGACTGGGGTGGGGGATCCGTGTTTTGACACATCTGGAAAGGGGGTGGGCGATGCTGGGACTGTGGTCTCTTCCAAGGTCCATTGGATGGAATATAATGGATTATGGATTCCATTATCCTCCGCTTGTGTTGACAGGGAGAAGGGGGTGCATTCTGAACTTGGCTGCAGGAGGGGAATGTCTTGATACTTTAATTTATACATAGATTGCTTCATTTGTGGTCAGAAATGGACAGTTTCTGTTAAAAAGTTAAAATCTTGTCAGGAAACAATGTTTTTGATTTACTTTGGCCTTTAGATACTACAAAACAGCTCTTCTTTGAGAATCTCATTCACACTCTTTTACTTTTGTGGGCCAGCATTTAAATATGGGATGGTGAAGTGCATTGCAAGCTAAAAATGTTGACGTGACAGCTTAACAGTCTCTAGTTAAGAAGCAGCTATGAATCCACTTTTGTCCTTTTTTTAATCTGAGCCTTTTCTCTCTTCCAGACTAGTGGGTCCTGATGGATGTTTCTGAAACACTTGAGCAAAACCCCCACTCTCCCAGTGAGAAAGACGAAGAGGAGGATGACCACCAGCCCTCGGATGATGAAATCCTGAAAGGGAGTAGTTCAGAGCAGGATGGGGAGGAAGGACAGGGTGCCTGTTTGGGAAAAGGTGCAGATCGGGCAACTAGAACATTGATCCATGGGGAGGAGGTAGGCCTTCCCTCAGAGGAAGAGGAGCGTTTAAGTGAAACCAAGTCTCCGGACTCTGATCATAATGATCAAAGCCAACCACTCAAGTCCTCCCTGCGTGTTGAGCAAGTGGAAGAGGGGGCAAATGACCTGGGTGATGAAGCCTCCTCGGTCATTCGGGAACTGGATGAGCATGAACTGGATTATGACGAGGAGGTTCCCGAGGAGCCTAGCACTGTTCCTGCAGACGATGAGGCTGACAAGGCTGTGGGGGAGGAGGAGGAGGAAGAGGAGGAAGAAAAGGGAGACGAGCCTCCGGGAGATGAAAAACAGCCTACCCCCAAAAGCAACAATGAGAAGGATGGGCAGGAGCCTCCCAAGGAGAAGAAGAAGGAAGAAGATGGAGAAATTGATGATGGCGAGATTGATGTAAGTTCAGCTCCCTTCTGCAGTCTCGGGATTCCCCCCCCCCCTTCCTCCCCACCAAGAGTGTCCCTGGGAGAAAGCAGGTCCCCACAGCCCTTTGTAATACAGAAAGGTCAATAAAGGGCTGTTTTCTCAAGTGGGATCTAGACGTGCATTAAACCAGCTTATTCCAAAAGCATAACATTTCCGGGTCACTCTAATCTAGCCATTTCCTTACTTACGTCATAAATGTTTTAACTACTCAGAAGGAACAGCAACATAATAATGACAGACTTGCATTGCTTCTGTGCAAAAAGTTGCTGATCAGTTTGGGTTATGAAAAGCTGTTGGGGGGTGGTGGTGAATGTTATTGACCTCATTTCTCAGAAAAGCCCTTTAGTTGCTATAAACCTCAAGTGCTTCGGAACAAGCAGAGCCAAAGGTTGGGGGTGGAGTTAATTCTCTCAAACCAGGCACCCTCCAATGCATAGGTTTCAAGTGCCAAACTTTCTGCAGTATGACCATTGCCAAGAATTGGGAAGCTGCTCTAATTCTTCGGCATGTAGCAACGTTTGCGTTCAGAATCCTGGGAGCAGTTGCTGAATCTCGGCACCTTTTTCTATCACTCTACTGGCCAAGCTCAGCCCCTGATGTCAGTGGAACGATCTGTCATTTCATAGACATCCAGCTTGGCAAGTGCCCTTTGCCTGGATTGGAAAGGGGTGGTCCTAAGAGCCCTGTAGATACCCAGATAACATCTGAGGCTGCAAAGCAGCAATTGTGTTCCTCCCAGGAGAAAAGAGGGAGACCTATTGTGATGAATACTTGAAGTAGGAAGTGACAAGGAAGCCAAGGGCAGATGAGCTGAAATGGCCGAGAAGCTCTGAACCACAGCTTTTCCTGCCAGATGATAGTTAATATCTATGTTAGAGATCAGCTTGTTCAGAAGTCAAAAAGTTTCTTCTTACAGTGTAATTCCCTCTGAAAGTGCTTAAGGAAAGCATGACTTTCGTTGACATCGTTGGTTGTTGCAGGGGCTAAATTCTTAGATTGGCACAGATTCTGGAGAAATGGCATCAGCATTTTATTATCTGAGGCCTCCAATATTAATTTAGAAAGTTGTTGCAAAGAACATTCCATTTTCTTAGGGCTAGCTTTCAGTTCCATGCTTACTTATCCTACCCCATGTTGAAAGATCTGCTTCACCTTTTTGAAGATGAATTAAGCCATCTGCTGAGTCTTTCCAAGGGTAGATGGTGCTGACATTATCGCAGTTAAGCCTGCAGGATGAGAGCAAGAAAGGCGTATTCCCCAGTGGTTGGGCTGAGGGGAGTTCTGAAAGGAAGACCAAGTTGGCCTTGAAACCAAAATGCCAACTTTCTGCTTGACCACTTTCAAAAGCCTGAGCGTAGAGGGTTAGAAGAGAATGCTAGCAAGCATCAGAAGAAGTTGGGGAGATCAAATGTGAATGTCCTCTGATAACCATTCACATGTTGAGGAGCACATGGGCTGTGGGAATCCATCTTCCTTCTCTGGTTTCTCATCTTCTTGGGTTGCTCCAGTTCTCATGGTTGAAGGCTTGCTGTCATTGCAACTTCTGCCTTCTGAGTTCCTGTCTCTCTGTGTCTTTCAGGATGATGACCTGGAGGAGGGAGAGGTGAAAGATCCCAATGACAGAAAAATGAGGCCACGACTGACCTGCCGTTTTTTTGTGAAAGGTACACATTGAAGCCAATTGTGTCCCTCCCTCCTGAGTGACAGCAAGGAACCTCCGTTTCTTGGACAGCCACCCTTCAGAATCTTGTGGCTTCTCCTCTGTTCCTTAGATGATTTCTAGCTGTCACCTTACACCAAACTCTCTCAGCATTCAAATGCTTTAAAGAAGCCCAAACATGGAGCTTAGTAACCCTCATCCAGTAACACAGTCTCAGCATATGGAAACTTAGTTTAGCTATCAGCATTACAGAACTATTTTGATCAACATGAATTTAGCACAATTGCCTCCTGCAGCCATTGTTGATTGTTTGGGGGGCAACCATTTTTTTTTTTTTTAAATATCTTTGGTGTGGTTCTTTGGTTCTCATGCGATTTGTGCTGCAGTTTCAATTTTTGAATAATTTTTTTGTATGTAGTCTTTTTTCTGTTGTTTTACTTCATTGTGCAAGCAGTGCAAGGAAAACATTTGAAGTACAGAATACAATTTCTTTAAATAAACCGAACAATTCTCTAGAATTGTTGTGTTATGTGAATCTCCTTCACATAACTCAGTGGTTGAAGAACAGGACAAGGCAAGAGAAGGGTTGCGTTGTGTTGACAGACTTTCTCAGATGTGTCCAGGTGTCCTGTGGTTTATGTGAAGTTTGTTTTGTTTGGGCCTTTTTTTAAACCCCTCTGCTTATTTCTCCATAGGGAACTGTACTTGGGGCATAAACTGCCGATTTATTCATCCTGGTGTGAATGACAAAGGAAACTACTCTCTGATTACCAAGCCAGTTCCTTTCTCTTCTAACGGTGCCCCTCCTATTGGCCCTGGTCCTCACCCTCTGATGCCAGCCAACCCTTGGGTACAGTATTGTATCAGTGATTATTGCCTGAATTTGAGGATGCTGTGACCCTACCTGTGGTATGAGAATTGGGGGGAAACAAGCACCCCTGGATGGTTGCTAAATGTCTCTTCTACCGCCCCTTGTTTCAAATGGATAATGAGCACAAGACATACAGGAGGAGGAGGAGATGGCAGAGCCAGGCCACGTAATAAGCGTGGCATGCATTTGGGGACCTTGTGTTAGAACGTTGTGGGTCTAATATTAGAAGAGCAGAGATACTGGAAGTCTTGTACAAGCAACCCTGATTGGAGCAGAGAGAAGCCGGATACTTCAGTGTTTGTACAGTTTCTCTTCTGGACTAAGAATCCAGTCCACCTGAGCCATGCTGCACGTGTGGAAAACACTGTAGTTGCTTACAGGCAACCTAGGAGCAAAGTGAGGCCAATCACCTAGCAGCTGATAGCTTTTCTGGAGTAAAAAAGATGGCTTTGTGACAATGAACATCATTGGAATCTTCCTCCCCTCTTTCTTAACAGGGAGGGCCCGGTGTGGATGAAATCTTCCCTCCCCCACCTCCTGACCCTCCAACAGAAAGTGCCTGGGAACGGGGCCTCCGACACGCAAAGGAGGTAAGCTGCTGCTTCTTGCTCCTTGTGCAGAACAGGGGAGAGGAAGGGCTGGGAAGTCCCTTTATTGGTGGTCCTCGCTTACCAACCACTCATTCAGGGACAACAGCGCTGAATGAATGGTACTCAAGATTCATCCTCAAAGTTGTTTAAGTCAACTATTTGGAAAAAAAAAGCATGTTTATTTCCAGGTGGGTTGTGCACCTCTAACATAAAGAAGTAAGATTCAGCCTTCGTGGTTCTAAAAAAAAGGGCCAGTTGTTCAGAATCCTAATCTGAAAATTCCCTGTTATTCTAAAACACAAAGCAGCTTTCCCAGCCAGGGACTTCCAGATGTGCCACTTGGGAATTCTGGAGTCGCTGCCCCCAATACTTGTGGAGGGGTCAGGCTGGGGAGGGATGCTGTGCCAACCTTGTCATCCCTTTGGGAAACTAATGCTCCTGCCCACTCCCCCCCCCCGGCCAGGTGCTGAAAAAGGCTACCATGAGGAAAGAACAAGAACCCGATTTTGAAGAAAAACGGTTTACAGTAACGATCGGGGAAGATGAACGCGAATTCGACAAGGAAAATGAATTTTTACGAGACTGGAACTATCGCATCACTCGGGACGTGCGGGATTCAAGGTAAGGGACCTGCTGCCTCTTTCTGTGCCTTCCTCCCCAGTCCCGCTGCCAGCCACCAGAGGGCGCTGTGGGCTGATCAGTTAGCCGGCTCTTGCGCTCTTGTCCCATCCTGTCTACTGTTTGCAGGGCCCAACCCAGTGTGCCTGCAGCCTGATGTGTTTTTATCATCTGCATAGCCGTTTATTCATTGATTACATTTATGCACCGCCCACCCAGCTATCCAAAGCGACTCCTTAGATCCTGATGGCAGCACTGCGCATGTAAAGCGGAATAGCTGCATTTCATCAATCGTTGCGTTTTCTGCCTTGTTGAAAATCACCCCCAGGCCTGCCTGCTTCAGGTGCTTTATGTGGAACACATTGGGTACTGCTGCAGCCCACTCCTGCTTCCCACGTGCAGGATTTGCTCTGACTGCCCCTTGTGGTTCTTGGAGCATCTTTCAATACAGCGGCTGGGTTTAAGATGTGCCCTTCCATTCAAGAAGACCCTGGTCCATCATACCTAACCTTAAAGGAGTTAGAGCCTCCTTTGTGAAGGAGGTTTAAGTGTCTCTGGCAGCTTTGAGTGGATTGGTATGTATGGATCGTAGATCCTTTGACCTGGGATCTCATCCCAGTCTTCCTGAGCCACTCCAGTTGACTTAAACCACCTTCACAAAGCCCTCTCTAGCAGAATAAAGCCAAAGAAACTCTTTTAAGGCTAGGTATTTTTTTTATATTTGCTGTAAGCCACCCAGAGTCCCTAGGGAGTTGGGCGGCATAGAAATGCAAATAAAAGTAAAGTAAAGGTATGATGGGGCCAGTGGCCTCTTCTTCATATCCTTAGTTGCACTACATGTAAATGCAGAAGTTGGCATCAGAAACATAACAGTAAATACATTCTGCAAAGGTGCACCTTTTCTTTTTTTTAATTAATTCAAGACCCAGACAAGTTGACTAAACAGATTTGCAAGCGCTCTAGCCATTGATCCTAGTAAGGTCCCTAGTAATGGGCCCATATTTGTTTTTTCCACTTCAGGACATTACTCTGAATTGGCTGCTCTTCTAAAACATGCCTTTAAATTTCTTGAAATATTATTGCTAATCTCTTCAAATGATCCACATAGGAAACTTTCTAGGGTGGGTAATGTTTCATTGCTATATTTTTCTGGAGGGAACTTCTCTGTTTCTAAAACTGAGGTGCAGTATCTTTCAGGGGCTTCATTTTATGCTCATTTGTTGGATTCTCAAATGTTAGATTATAAAATTCTACGCATTTATTGATTTTCACTGCTTTGGACTAAAGGCTACTTCAAAGATTAAAATAACATAGTTTTTTAAAGGTGTCAAAAATGCTAAGTACATCTCAAGTGGTTTGGTCAGTTGGAAATTTTTCCCAGTTTGCATCATTTCACTTCCCTAAGAATCTATTTTTGAAACAATTTCAGTTTGCTTTGAGACTGATTAACACGTGATTATGGCTAATTGATTCATAAATCTGTTTTTCTCCACCGGTTTCCTCAAAACTACCAGTGACACAGACGTCAAAGAGAACATTAATTACGGGTAAGCAATCCCTCATTGCTTGTGCATTCATAACCGGGCCAATGTTACTTTCATTTTGATTCTTCAGAATTCTTAGCTCAGCGCCTGTGGTTGCAGAGTTCTTTGTTTCCATCTGGCCCTTTTGTGCTGGCATGCCTGTCTGTTTGGAGGTTGCCATGTGTTGGCAACCTCTTGGCAACATTTACAGCAATAGCAAGACTTCTAAATAATCACGTACCTCTAGGAGTACAAAAAATAGATGGCATTTCCTGAAGACATCCCAGAAGGAAGGAGGGCGAGCAGAACAGCAACCGTACACTTTCCAAAGCCTGTTCCAAAATCCATCTGTCAGGGGCCATTTGTTGTTATTTCCATGTGATTCAGCCACTGATTATGATGAGCATTTTTCATAGAAAGTTATCGCTATGCTGACTTCAGGAATAATCCAGAAAGGCTTGTTTTCAAGTATTTGCTTGGGCTAATTGTTGGTATACTAATTAAGTAACTAATGACGTGCTGAGCACTCTGCTCTTAATTCTGCTTCATTTTTCCCCAGAGAAGGGGAGTCAGAACTAATAGTATGGATAAAATAATAGAGGACTCTAACTGCACCCTTCTTAGCATAAGCCAAGCATGGTCTACTGACCCATTAAAGCCTTCCCTTAACCAGGGCCTTGTCTTCCTTAGAGCGTCTTCCATTCCTGGCCCCCGCTTGTTTTTCAAAGATGAATCCCAAAAGGCGGGGGGGGGGCGTTGAAAAGCTAATATGATTTGCCGGAATCTGGAATTTGGGACGGGGGGGGAATAGCTCTTTGTGCTTGTATGGTTATTGCAAAAGGGCCTCCATTGGGAAACATGTTTCTTGCTTTCAAGTGGTGATGGCTGAATATGACCCCGCGGCCAATGATGAGAACAACATGGGATTAATCGCTCCTGTTCCTTCCATTGGTCTGCAGGCTTGATCCATATTCCGATCCCTATTACGATTATGAAATAGAACGCTTCTGGCGGGGAGGGCAGTATGAGAACTTCAGGGTACAGTACACCGATCCAGACCCCTACCGCAATTACAGGCTGAGTAAGGTAAGTGCCTGCACCGGGCTGGGCTTCCTCTTTTACTTCAGACAGGTGCTTGTTCTGAAGCGGCTCAAGCTTAACAACCCATTTGGCTGTAGCAATACCGGCAGTCCTCCACTTACGACTACAATTGAGCCCTGAATTCCTATGTTGCTAAGCGAGATACTTATGAAGTGAGTTTCGGCCCCTCCCTTTTTACGACTTTTCTTGTCCCATTGCATGATTTTTCTTGCCACATTTTTAAATGAATCCCTGCAGTTGTTAAGTTAATAACACGGTTGTTAAATAAATCCGGCTTCCCCGTTGACTTTGCATGTCAGAAGGTCACAAAAGGGGATCGTATGACCCAGGGACACTGCGACCGTTATAAATATGAGTCAGTTGCCAAGTGTATGAATTTTGATCAGGTGACCATGAGGATGCTGCAGCGGTCATAAGTGTGAAAAACGGTCATATGTCACTTTTTTCAGTGCTGTTGTAACTTCAAACGGTCACTAAATGAACTGTTGTAAGTCGAGGACTACCTGCAGTCTCTCCATCCATTAGCTAGCATTTTTTGCTTGTGTGTCTCAAATTGCTCCAGGAATTTTGAGAAACAAGAAGTGTGGCTTTTATACACATAGAGATTGGAACAAAGCTTGGTGAGGAGCAACCTGTAATTTTATTAGTTTAATGGTGGGCCTCTGGGAGTAAATATCCAGAGAATGAAGTCACTAAGTGTTGTTGAGCCAACTAAAGACTTTCCTTGGTGTGACATGATTCAAGACTTGCTGTGGGTCAAAGGTAACCTGTAACCTGGCTTATTCTTTCTTTCCTTCCCCAGGAAAGGGAGCGAGAGAGGGATCGGGAGAACCGGCAGCGGGAACGGGAACGAGAGAGGGAGAGGGAGCGGGAACGGGAGCGAGAAAAGCGGCAAAGAGAGCGGGAGCGTGAAAGAGAACGGGAGCGGGACAAGGAGCGCCAGAAGCGGAAAGAAGAGTGGGAGAGGGAGCGGGAGCGCATCAAGCGAGATGACAAGGACCGCCCACACCGGGACCGAGATCGGGAACGGGAGAAAGAGCGTGAGAAAGAGAAAGAGAAGCCAAAGCCTCGATCGCCACAGCCAGCCAGGTATGGATTGCGTTTGATGGTCTCGTGAAGGGGTCTCCAAGCTCAGCAACTTTAAGACTCGTGGACTTCAACTCCCAGAATTTCCCAGTAGCTGGGGAATTCTGGGAGTTGAAGTCCACGAGTCTTAAACTTGCGAGTTTGGAGACCTCTGGTCTAGTGGCATTCTCCTCGGTTCCAGGTGGCTCACAGCTCAGAAGAACATCTCCTTAGATCAGCTCTGGGAATGTTGAGCATAGCCAGAGGCCTGTGTTTGGCAGAGTTAGGATCGGGGTTATCCCCAAAGGCTGGAGAAGCACAGGCCCCTGCTTGGAGAATTTAGAAAATCTCTGTTGGGAAGGTTGTCTGATTCCGCCGCAAATTACAGAAGGATTCTGGGGGTTCGCCTGTGTCTTTCTCCTTCTTCCCAAAAAACCCCTTCCCTTCTTTTTAAGCAGTTTGAATAATTTGTGCAGATTGTGGGCTCTTCTTGGTATCGGTGGGGTTAGAAGGTGGTTGTGTTTTTTTGAGAACAGATTGGAACGACGCATCCCGCAGAGTTGTCCTAGATACAGGCTTTTATTTCTGTTCATATAAAGAACGGTTGCTGGAATTGGGTATGTCTAGCTTAATGAAAAGAAGGACTAGGGGTGACATCATAGCAGTATCTCAGGGGCTGCCACAAAGAAGAGGGGGTCAAGCTATTCTCCAGAGCACCTGAAGGCAGGACAAGAAGCAATGGATGGAAAGTAATCAAGGAGAGAAGCAACCTAGAACTAAAGAAGATATTTCCTAACAGTTGGAACAATTAATCAGTAGAGCGATTTGCCTCCAGAAATTGTGAATGCTCCAACTCTGGAGGATTTTAAGAAGAGACTGGACAGCCACTTGTCTGGAATGGTATAGGGCAGCGGTTCTCAACCTGTGGGTCGCGACCCCTTTGGGGGTCGAACGACCATTTCACAGGGGTTGCCGCGCGCGTTAGCCCGCCATCTTGGTGCCACCGTCACTGCAGGGGTAAAAAGGTCCCGGTTCGGCCGTGCCTGCGGGTCGCCGTCAGCTGGTAGCCCGGACGCAGCCATTTGGGTTCTTCTACCCTCTGCGCATGCGCAGAATGCTTTGTGCATGCGCAGAGGGTAAGAGGGATGAGGTGACAAAGGGGGCGTGGCACCAGGGGCGATTTCTGGCATTCTTGGCCTTGAGTTGTGCCAACAGCCTCGTCGCCTTGGCTTGGGATAGGTCTACGCGTGCCAGGAAAGTGCATTGTGTCCCAACCTCTGCTTCACTCTGAAGTATGAATGTGTGTGAATAATCTGGTGAAGTCCTGTTGATGTAAGACTGAAATGTACACCGATTGCTAAAAGTCAGTTTTCCCAGGCTGCTGAGCCTTTCCGCCTTGGAGAGGAAACCGCATTGTGCTCCCTCTGAGATTTACCCCGTTGTTAGTTTTCCACAAAGACCCCAGGTGGGCCTCCGTAATTCGGCTTGATTTCCCGGTGGGGGAGAGGAAGTTGGAGAGGATTTGATAAAAAGAACGTGATTGGTTTTCGGGGTTCCTGAGGTTGCTCGGTGTTTGTAATGCTTTTTAAATCATTGTTACACAATAACGTGTTTCCCCGAAAATAAGACCCTGTCTTATATTTTTTTGAACCCTGAAATAAGGGCTTGGCCTTATTGCCATGCACTCAAAAGCCCGATTGGGCTTATTATCAGGGGATGCCTTATTTTGGGGGAAACAGGGTAGTACTAATTGTTTTCTGTATATGCTGTTTTATTGGGTTGCTGTACACTGCCCAGAGTCACTTTCCATGAGATGGGAGGCCGTATAAATTGAATTAATTAAAGTAAGTTAAAAATAAATATGGCCTTCATTTTCCAGTAATTGGCTCAAATGTTACATGCCTTTAATTCTGGAGAATCATGCTTAAATCCTCTACCAATTTTCTTGGTAGTAAGTTCATCCCAGACAAATGGTGGTCCAATCGCTTTTTAAAAACTTCAAAATAGAATATAGTTTGACTTATTTTTGAGTAAAGATTCATACAAAGAGTCATTCAATAAACCTCTTGCATTTACGATTTTTCTCCCCCAAAACAAGAGAAAAGTAACAAGGAAAGTGGCTCTTTACTTTTGCAACTCCAGCAGGCCTCATCAGTTTATCTGCAAATCTACCTACATACTAGGTTGATGTTTGAACAACTGGGAAGTAGATTTTATTTTTGTCTTTCAGGAATGCTTATTTTTATTATGCCGTGTTTAATTAGTTGCAATCCTTTTACTCAATATACGTTGTTTTATTACCCATAGTCAAGGTCACATGTTTCTGTGTTTTCCATAAACTGGTGTCTAATTATAGTTCTTAATTTAGTGTTCTAAGAAGAAAGCAATCTAGAGAATTGTTTCATGTGTATTCTTTCTATTTAACTAGCCGGCTTCTTCCTTGGAGTAGAAGTGACTTCACTTTAATTGAGTTTATTTATAGACTGCTGTGCTTTCCCTAATCATTAAACCTTGGCTCAGCTCTTGGCAACTTTGTCCTCTTGCGTAGTTTTGGATTGATGCTACCCAAAGAGTCACATGGCTTGATGGAGATTCCAGAATGCCTGTTATGTAAGACTGACTCCATTTCTGTCATCTGCCATAAGACAGATTTCCTCAAGTCTAAAAACCTAACAAGAAGAAGAAGATACTTTAACAAGGACTTTTTAAAAAAAAGAAAAGAAAAAAAAAAGGGATTTCAAAGCAAGGTGTTGTTAAACATCTTAGATTTGTTGGGAAGAACAAAATGGAGGAAGTCATGTTTTGGTTGAGAGGTAGCTGCACCGGGTGTCCATTTAGTAATAATTCAGTAATTGAGAACTTGCCCTGCAGATAAGAGATTCACAGCCTTAATTTCCACCAGAAGGAGCTCCAGGTGATAACGCTGGAAAAGACTGCAGGTTTAACTCTCGTAGGGCTGTTCCTTGTGAAGGTATAGATAGTCCTCGACTTATGACCACAATGGAGCTGCAAATATTGGTTGCTAAGCGTAGCCTGCCTTCCCCACTGACTTTGCTTGTCAGAAGGTCACTAAAGGGGATCGTGTGACCCCCGGGGACACTGCAACCGTCCTAAGTACATGCCAGTTGCCAAGCCTCTGAATTTTGTTCAGGTGAGCACGGGAACGCTGCAACGGTCGTAAGTGTGAAAAAGGATCGTAAGTCACTTTTTTCAATGCCGTTGTAACTTCAGTCACTAAACAAACGGTTGTAAGTCGAGGACTACCTGTCGATGGTTTTGGGCTCAGGGCAGACGTGGCAAATTTGCAGCTTTGCTCCCTTCTGGAGCTCCTCACACCTGGCCGTGCTCTTTGATGCTCGTTTATTGCTAATTTCTGTGTTTTCTTGGCAGTTGCATCCTCCGTTGCTCCGGGGCAGGGGGGTGGGGAACCAGGGCCCTTTGATGACTTGTGGACTTCAGCTCCCAGAATTCCTGAGGCAGACATGCTCCGCCATGCTGGCACAGGCATTATGGAAGTTGAAGTCTACAAGTCATCCAAGGGCCCTGGTGCCCCACCTCTGCTCCAGGGGAGTGGAGGGAACGCATTCCCTCTTCACCCTACCTACCAAGGGTGTAAATTAGGCTGAGAGTTCACAGGTGGTTCAACCCCACCCCAAAGGAACTTCCTGTCTGAGTGGAGATTGGACTCTCCCATTGCTCCATCCTCCGAGCCTCCTCTAAATCCGTTGGCACGGGGGCGGGCGGGCGAGGGCTGGAGCTGGCACAGGTTTTCCATTGTGCGGAGCTGGCAAAGCCTTGCCTCAAAGCCCTTTTCGACCACCCAGCTCCTCACGTTTCACCTGATCAATGGTGGCCTCGGACTCTCACGCTGCTGGTAGGGTGGTTGGGTGAAGCTCATGCCCGATGATCCCCTGCAAACCACCCCGAGTGAGTTGGCAGAAAGTGGTGATACATCCGAGGGGTTTCCTTGCTGCTCCGTCACTTGTATCTGGTTGTGAAAACTGAAGCTGAGGCAAGAATCCGGGCCAGGGAATTCAGATGATGCGGTGTGGCAGTTGTAGCAGGCGAAGGGGTGTGTTTGAGCTCACCATGATTTCATCTAAATGGACTGAGAAGAATTCTTCCTTTCTCTGCGGCCACCAAAGGGGAAGGAGGTGAAACGGAAAGGGCAAGAACAGCAGAGGTACCCGGGCACCAATGGGAAGGCTGCCAGTCTTTGGCAAATTGATTTACTGCCAAAGGAAGCAATTTAGGCTAAAATTAGGGGGGTTTTTAAAGGAAAAAAAATCACAAAATTCGGTCTATTTAATCACAGGTTGTTCTTTCCTGGTCAGATTTTTTTTGGAGATAATCTCTGCTAATTGAAGGATTTTGCCAAAGTGCATACAAAAACCTTTGAGAAAGAAAAACCCTGCCCAGTGGCCAATTTCCCCCCCCCAAAAAAAATTATACCTGTTATGTTTTGTTTCACTCATCCTCTACGAAGGAGTATATTCAAAAGGGCAGCTGACTCACATGATTTGGTTTTGTACAGACGTTTGTCAATTTTGGACTTTCTAGAAACAAGGTTAACCGCCTTCTTCAACCAAATCAGATTGCAGGTAATCCTCGACCTACAACTACAATTGAGCCCAAAATTCCTGTTGCTAAGCGAGACACTTGTTAAGGGAGTGTTGCCCCATTTAATGACCTTTCTTGCCAAACTTGTTAAAGTGAATCCCTACAGTTGTTAAGTTAGTCACACAGTTGTTAAGTGAATCTGGCTTCCCCGTTGCTTATCAGAAGGTCGCAAAAGGGGATCCCGGGACACTGCAACCGTCATAAATACGAGTCAGTTGCCAAGCAGCTGAATTTTGATCACGTGACTGTGGGGATGTCATAGGTGTGAAAAACGGTCATGAGTCACTTTTTTCAGTGCTGTTGTAACTTCGAACGGATACTAAGCGAACTGTTCTAAGTCGAGGATTGCCTGTATTCCAATCAAATCCCAGCTCTGCCACTTGATGGCATGACCAGACATTCAGAGGTACCAAAATATTTTTTCCCACTGTCACTCCGCTTTCAATACTCTGTTTGAATGTTCGGTCCCTGGTGCAAGTTTGCCAGCGGCCCTGTCACCTGCCTCAAGATTGAACAAAGAAGGGCTGCAGACGTGTTTTTTCTTCTATTCTTGTCGACAAAATTGGCAAAATTTAGCATCTGTGGGCTTAAATAGCGAGCTTTTTTTAGTATCCCTGCAAAAAAGCAGCTCTAAAGCTTTTGCGTAACTTTGATTTCTCCCTCTGTAATTTGCCTGGCTCTTAGTCAGAAGGTGGCATCTGAAAGCTGATGTATTTGTCCTGTTCTGGGTGATTGGAGAGTTCATAGATGCCGGTTGATGATAATACTGAATATAGTATGACTTGTCTGTAAAAAATTCCATGTGGATTTAAATTCCATGTAGATCTATTAGAGATTTAAAAAACCGGCTTCCATCTCCTCCACCCACCCAGTCCCTCTCTCTGTTCCTCTTTATCTTGAATTGACAATGCCACCCTCTCATCCAAGTAGCTTTTTAATGGATGGTGAAGGCTCATTCCTTCCTTAGCAGCGTAAGAAACCTGAGTCTTCCTCGTGTTTCTGCACTCCCTGAAGACTTAGTCTGGTCCCAGGCCGAGCTTAGCAGATGGGAAAGTGTTAGGCTCCCTGCCGGAAGGGAGTGTCCCGCTCAGGTCATGCAACTGGAATGACACAGTTGTGTTTTGCATACAGAAAGAGTCACGACCTTGGAAGAGGGTTTAGCAAGAACGGATGCCTGCAGTTCTTGGATTCCTCGGTTGTCATGACGTCCCCTCTTGATTAGTAATCTGCTGGTCGATGCTGGTCCTATTTTCTTTCCTGGATCGTGCCAAGAAATCTTCCTCGCCCACAGGAAATACCACACTGTCATGGACAAGAGCCTCTTTCCTGGTCCACAAAGTCTTGCATAGGGTTCTCTCTTCGATGCCTGAAATCCAGTTGGAGCCATCCTTGTTCTCATGAGACGTTTTGGCCAAGCATATGGAAATGTAACCATCTGCACGGTGATGCACAATTCTTTTCTTTTTTTCGCCTTCCTTTGTGGCATCACGGCTGTCTTGGGGAAGGCAGAGCAACAGGCTCCTCAGCTCAAAATTCCCATTGCCTGTTAAAGCCCCAGCCAGCAAAAAGGCAAAAACTTGATAGCTTGGACACGAATGGTTTGAAGATAGAAACTAGCAAACCTGTGTTCACTCATGCCCTTAAGTACAGAGGTGGGGCTTTAGTCAAGCACCCTTCCCCTGCTGACTTCAAGGGACACAGATCGAAAGCCCCATGATGCACTTGGAAGTCAATGATTACAGTTATAAAACAGCTTAAAACCAATATTTGTTCCACGGAGTTATCTAAAGCAATGTATGATGATCCGGGGATAGTAAAAGTATAAGGAAAGGGTTTTTTTAAAACACGTATTGGTGTATTTTAAAAATGAATTGATCCTATTTGAATGTAAAGCGTTTTTAAAAGAAAAGCACACACACCCTCAAGTCATTTGAAATATAGCATAGGGAGCCGCAGTTATTCCTAAAGAATAATCAGTATTTTAGATTTGTTGGAAACATCACCAATATTTTTTGAGCTCCAGCCTTTATTAATAATAATAGTCTTTGTTAATATCAGTTATGTTTCATAAAGATAATGCTTAAAAGCAGTAATCGTTTTCTGTGTTTATTAAAGCAATGTTAAAGCCACTGTAGAATAAGTTAAATTTCCTTCTGTTGATTAAATGTTAGACTATCTATCTATGATCGATCTATCTGTCTGTCTATCATCTATCTATCTCTATCTACTGTATTTCTATATCTGTCTCTGTATCTATGTACCTACCTGC
Source organism: Thermophis baileyi (assembly GCA_003457575.1). NCBI lineage: Eukaryota > Metazoa > Chordata > Lepidosauria > Squamata > Dipsadidae > Thermophis > Thermophis baileyi. Next base: position 2,055,011 of record QLTV01004222.1, read on the forward strand.
CTATTATTTAATTGACAAAGCTAAATAGATGGCAAGAGACGAGGAAAAACAATAGATAAAGGCTCTTTCTGCAGTGTGTGATTCCTTCACATATGAGTAATTCAAGAATCTCTCCACTAGCAAATCACAAATTTGTGCCATGTGCAAAATATCTCAAGTTGCATTCAAATATATCAGACCAAGAGTAGCCAGCCCTATTTCTTTTTTGATACCAGTGGCCATTCAACCTGCTGGGATGGGGAAGAGTTGTAACTTTGAAAGCTAGTTCCCAACTTCATTTGTTTTGTGTGTTTTTTTTTTAAACTTTGTTTAATTTCTCCCAGTAAGAGTGTTAGATTATTGCTTATTTGTGGATTTTCCTTTCCTTGGGCTAGTACACCTTTCTGCATCTAAACATCTGTTTTAAAGGTTGTCCGTGATATTTTCAAAGGGCAAATTTTTAAAGTGTGTGTGCAGATTTAATTCAGACTTTTAAATTAGGTATCTGTTGAGCAACTATTTCCAGACCTTCATTTCCTGTCATCAATCCTGGGAAATTTGCAGTGATGTCACTGTGTCACCTTGCTTAGTTTTTTCCTCTTTAACTTCCTTTCTCAGAGTGCTCTCTGACTTTGCAAGGTGCACATTCTCTCAGTATTCCTGCACTGAAATGCCGTCATTCGGCTTCCGTGCCTGATAAGATTAGGCCATGAGTGAAAGGGCTTGCTTATGTCATAGGAAGGGGAAGGAGGCGGGGAGGGGGAAGTAACTTCCTCTGAGTGGAATAGCGTTTTCCAGTCTGAATAATGCAATCATTTGCATTGAAACACTTGGATGGGATTTTCTCCCCCTGAATCTATTGCCCTGGCGCAGCTCCAGAGATCGCTTCTGGGTTTCCTGCTGAACCGAAAGAGCCCGTTGCAGCAAAACAAATAAAAACATGGCAGATTTCCATGGCGGGTGGTTATTGAAAAGCACCGTCTTCGTTCTTTCAGCAGGAATGTTCTTGTTGAAAAAGCACGGCTATGTCGGGAGTTCGAAGAATGTGTCCATTTGCATATTTTTCTTACCTTCAACAGCCAGCTATTTGAGATTATAGGTGAATCTGAAGAAGGCCCAGGGGTAGATATGCATTCATTTCTGCTAAAAATGTAAAGAATCCTGAGTTAGAATCTAAGAATCCTTGCAGGAGAATGTTGGTGCAACAAACCAGGGCCGATTCTGAGTCAAGCAAGGGTTGGGTATCGGGGAAGAGACACTATTAGGAAAGGATAATTGTGCGGTCATGAAGATAAGGCATCATGGCCGAGAAGCAAAGAAACCCTTGTAAGAGCTCCTTGAACCTTCCTGCTATCCTTGCAGCTTTCCAAATTTCTATCAAAATTACTTTACCCCCAAAGGATGACTGGGGACTTGCAGAATGCCAATTCTAAGATCGCAGTCTGAAATCCAGACTTAGATGGCGGTGGAAGTGCTGGGGCAGAAAAATTACAAAACCAACACTTGTTCCCGTAAGATTCCTTGCTTCGGTAGAGGCTGTTCTGTAAATATTCCCATTTTGGACACTGAGAAATGGGCAGAGGTTGGGACAGAAGGCTGGGACCAAACCTCTTGGTCTCTTTGCCTGACCCCCGTGGCCTCTTTCTCCTCCTTGGGGGTTTGTGTCTACTACAGTTGGCAAAGTCAGGGAATAAGCTGGCCAGAAGCGAAACAGAGGTTGGCTTTCCCCTGAGTTCTCCATTTACAGAAGTTCTTTCTTGTTGGCAAAACTCCCTTTTCTTTCATTTCTGGTGATGCCGTTGCCACGGGTTTTTTTCTTTCAACGAAAGCCAAGGCATAGAAGCAGTTTTTAAAGAATCGATTAAATAATAAAGTATTTGTCCGCTGTGGTTTGCCTTCGGGTTAGCTGGAGAGTAATTTAAAAAAGGACCCTGGGGAGCAGAAGGAGCCTGTCTTTTTCTGCAGAGCTCTCATGTTGCTTTCCAGCGGTTTGCAGCTGATGGCACCTAACTTTAAGCTTCTAGCTTCTCTGGAGCTCACTCTTTATCATGCCCGCTAAAGTGACTTTTATATCCAGAGTTTTTAATTATTCTGCTTTCAAGGAATGGTTGCTTTTTAGTTGTTTTTATATTTGCTATGTTTAAGGTTCACGGCTGCTGTTTTTATATACTGTGTATTATGCCTTTTTTTTTTTTTTTTTTTTTTTTTTTTTTTTTTTTAAATTTTTTTTTATTTTCTGCAACAGGAATTGACTGATTT
>QLTV01004222.1:2057291-2077443 GCA_003457575.1 Thermophis baileyi
GCTTTTTTTTTTTTTTGTGTATTTTTTTTTTTTTTTTTTTTTGCACTTGAAATTCTATTTGGAAAACTGTGTAAAAAAACCCCAAGAGCCCAGGCCATTGGTAACACTTAACAAACCTTAACCCTTTAAAAAAAAATAATAATAATTCTGGACCTCAATAAGAGGTTAGTTAGGCCACTGGAAGGCCCAGCTAAGCTGTCTCCCCTCTAATTATCTTTTGGATCCGTCTTCTAGCCGTCCGCCTGAGCCATCAAAGAAGGAGAAGGAGGCAACTACAGCTACAACTACAACCACTCCTTCTCATTCCAAGAGAGCAGATGAATGGAAGGACCCTTGGCGCCGATCAAAATCACCCAAAAAAAAGCACGGCATGTCCGCTTCACCCAGTCACGCGAGGAGGCGCCGGAAAACCTCGGCTTCGTCAGCTTCCGGCTCAGGTTCTTCAAGGTATAAACCTGGAGGAACCCCGGCTATTTCTTCTGGGTCGCATCTTGCAAAGACAGTCGCTGGGATTTAACAGAAGAAGTTCTGGAAGAAAAGCATCTTAGCTAAAGATCGCACAAAAAGATCTCGGGAGCCAGCGGTGGGGAAAGCTGTTAATTGTGTAAACCGGGATGCAACCAAGAGCTTTGGGATGGGCTGCTGTCCCATTATTCTACGCAGGGAAATAACCAGTGTCCCTCCGAAAGATAGCTTTTAAGGATGCACCGCAGTAGAGCAGGGCACGGGTCCCTACCTCTGGTAGGATCTGAAAACGATCTCTGGAGGAAAGAGAAGGTGAGACGGGCCTTGCCTCTTCTTAAAACAAGAACAGGAAGCCAGAACGTCTGTGGGAGATCTTCCGCTTGCTAAATTCCCTCCTCCTCTCCCTTTCAGGTCGTCCTCCCGCTCCTCCTCCTATTCCGGATCAGGTTCTTCGCAGTCACGTTCCAGATCGTCCTCCTATAGCTCCTATACTAGTCGCTCTTCCAGGCACAGCTCCTTCTCAGGCAGCCGGTCCAGGTATGGCTTCTCCCCCCTCGGCAGTCGCCAGGGCCAAAGCAGGACTGCTGGGGTTGGTCCTCCCGTTTTCAGGCCGTTACGACTAAGAGTAGTAAATATCAAAGTGTCCTCCCCGCCTAAGCCCCACCTAAAGGTCACCAGCACATCATTGTAGCTATGGAATCCTGAACAAAGAATTCATAGTTAGAGCATAGTAAAGAAAAGAAATATGTTAATTTAGTTACTTTATATTTCATATTTCTTTTTTTTTTTTAAATAGTTTTTATTAAACAGTTTTAAAAACAACATTAAAAACAACCACACTTAACAAAAACTACATGACATATAACGTAACACCACATACCATATAAAATTCATTTTACAGCGTACCGTATCGGTGTACATACTTTGTTTTTATAACTCTTACTTTTTAACTTATATTATTCATATAATTCCTAAATCTTACCTATACATTTCTTCTCAATGTCTAACATCTTGTCTAGCTATATCCACTTATCACCTTATTTCCAAGCGTCTATATACATAAATACAAATATCCATACATGTTTTGATTTATTATTGTCCTCTTAATTTTGCTTTTATGTTCCAGCCAATTGTACCATTTGTGCCATATTTCTTAGCCACCCATCTCCCTCGGATTGTCTAGATGTGACCAGGAATGTGAACAAGGATATCTGAAGGGGCCAAACGTTGAATCCCATGGTAGTTTTCGTAGGGTGTTTAGATCTCTCGTCCAAGCCTTGAGCTCCTGGCCGCTTCTCGTAGGCCAGTACACGTTCACTGGGAAGATTCCCGCCTCTCCGAAGAAGCCGATTCCATAGCTTAGAAATTGAGGAAGTTTCCGAGCGGGCACAGTGCCAGTCAAGTTTGCGTGTTGGCATTTGCAGCTGCAACTGTAGGTGATAAAAGGTGATGAAATCCTTGGGTTTAACCCAACACCCATTTCTTATCACAACAAAGTGATAAAACAGGACAGTTGAGTAAACAAACAATGACAATCCTGTGATCCGCGTAAAATAGCAGGTTGACTTGTTGAATTGCAGAGATTGTTTATGGAGTCTTATGACTGGCATCAAATCCGGTGATGCTTTCAGCTGTCACTTACCCTCCCTTCCCCCCCTCCAAAAAATCTCAGTCCACTCCTTCTCCATTTCTATGGAATTTTTCTCCAGCAATTCAAAGGTTTGAGTTGTCTCCCTTTGGCCCAAGCTTAGATTTCCTTACTCCTGCCAAGAATGGGGGGAAGGGGTCTAAAACGGTGAGGCGGGGGATGGTGGTGGTCTCTTTGCACCATCGGAGCAAGTTTGAAGGGCGTGCAGCCACCTGGACCCCGCAGAGAAGAGAACCCCTCTCCCCTCCACCCCATATTATGGGTCCCCAACAGGGCAGAGCACAGCTATACCTAAGCTAACAGTGGCACCTTCGCTTTTCCTATTCTAAATGGTGCCTTGGGTAGGAATGCAGGGTGAAAATCCGTTTGGCTTCATTTTTCCAGGCTCCCCGTCCTTTTCCCACTCTCTATCCCCCTTACTGGCAAAGGGTGGCATTTGCAGTGGGACTAAGGCAGGAGGGCTGGTGGGGCAGACATCCAAGTAGCAGCACCACCCCTGATTACTGGAAACTTTTGAGGTGTGTCCCTTAGTTTCGCCTCTTCTGGGATGTGCCACCCACATATTCTGTAACTTCCTGCCTGCCCTTCAAGGGCCAATTCCTCGTTGTGTGTTCTCATTGGCACGCAAGGCACGATGAAAGCGGAGAGTGGGTCCTCATGACTTCCCTCCTGTAGTTCCTAAGTGTGGTGTGTCTCACGTCACAACCGCGCTTAACGCGGAGCGTGGAGACCATGGTGTGTGTCCACGGGCAGCTTCCAAACTACTTGGATAATCGATTGGTTGATTATTTTAAAAGGAAAGCAGCGTTGCCCAGGGAATTTCTCGTTTGCTTGCTCACTCTTACTTGCAGCTGGGGAATCCAGAGGAAGGGTTTGCATGGATTCATGGCGCCTCTTTCCAGCAACAAAGCTTTGGCCACGGCCAACTGATCTTCTAGAGGAGCTTTCCGGGAGATCCCCTGCAAGAGAAGCACCGAGCGTTGGCAGACTGGTCCATGGCCCATCCGTTCAACTGCTGGCCCAAACGCAAATATTCTGCAAGCTGTAATGATCATAACCCCCTGAGATGGACCTGTCTGTGATTCCCTTGATTTTCCTGCCTTTCACAATGGCTGTGAACTTGAGGGGTCCTTGGTGCTCTCTGGGCTTGGTTGTTTTTATGCAGACGTTTCATTACCTAAACTAGGTAACATCATCAGTGCTTGAAGGGAGTGGGGTTTGCTCTCTCTCTCTCTCGCTCTCTCACTCTCTCTCCCTCCCTCTCCCTCTCTCTCTCTCTCTCCCTAACCCTAACCCAATCCTTACTAGCACTAATGATGTTGCTTAGTTTGAGTAATGAAACATAAAAACCATCAAGGACCCCTCGTTTCAACCCTGAGCTACAAAGATTCTCCTGTACCGGCTATTCACTTGCTTTATTTCTGCTCTGCTCTTTGTACTGAAGTATAATGTAAGCCGTCCTCCTCTTCCCCCACAATCAAAACACAGAATTCTTGGTGAACCGTGAACTCGCCTTACCTAACATTCAAAAATTGTAAACATGAATTCTGGTTTGCTTATGCAAAATGTTTTTCACTGTTCCATAACCATTTTTCATATCTATTTTGCAAAGCCCCTTCAGTATCCAACCTATTGATCACTCTTTCCTGCTGTTGATTTCATTCAGTTGGCCAACTCAGCTGAAAATCCCCCCCCTCCGGAGCACTCCCAGTCAAGGAGCCTCCTGTGGATGTCGAGATATCTAACCGCTTCTCTTACCTGACTTTGCAGGTCGCAGTCCTTCTCCTCTTCGCCGTCTCCTTCTCCCACGCCATCTCCACACAAGCCTCCTGCCAAAGCCAAAGGGGAACCTGCAGTTCTGGCTGGAAAGGGGTAAGAAAGGGGATTCCTCGGGAAGACCCCTGGCAGTCTTCCCATTCTCCAGGGGTGCCCAACTGAGGACAGTCGGGATGAAAATAAAGCCGGCAGAATCCTTTCCAATCACTCGGAACCCAGAGTATAATTCTGCCCACTGCATCTCCGAAACGTGATTTTGGAGCTTGGAAATGGGCCGAAGAGGGCAGCCAGCATTGTGCCCTTCCATGCCAGTTTCAGGAACGAGACAGGGCTGGGCGTTCGCATCGTAATTATATTTTCCTCTTGAAAACGCGTATTCGTGGCTCCAGGAGAATATCAGCCTAAATCTTGCTATGGTCCAGCACCCTACGAAGAGTACTTGGTCCAAGATGGGGTTTTTTGGCTAAAAGGATTTGAATCTGGTTGGCCAGTTTTTTTAACGGCCCATTGCACTGATTTTTTTTCTTTCTTCCAGTTTTTTGGATGCCACCTAAATTTTATTTGGCAGTTTCAAGGACCAACTTTTCCTGTTGCGGTTCATAAAATAACAGTCCAGAGCCCTTTACAGTATATTTCTCTTACTTATAGGCAGTCCTTACACCAGAAAAAAGTCTGATAAGGGTTACCAGAGATGGCAACATATCTGTTTTAACCTTGGCTACTAAATTTTGGGTTTTCTCAACCAATTTCTCTCTCGCCCTTCTTCAGTGAAAAGATTGTGAAGAAACTACCTGCCCCACCAGCACCTCCACCGGTGGCAAAGGTTGTCCCCTCTGCCCCAGAGCCAGCCAAGCCAGGGGACACCAGGGAGGCAAGACGGAAGGAGCGGCAAACGAGGACACCTCCCAGGAGGTAGGGGAAACGTTCTGGAGTGGGGAGCCAGCGGGCAGCTTCTCCGTGGCCTCGCTGGAAGGACAGCAGCTCACGCGGTTGCTCCATAGAACGAGACTTGGGCCTTGAGGGTCTAAAGGAGGCCTCAGAAGCAACATGGACTTTTTCCTGGCACAGTTGGACCCAGAGGGTTAGTTAGCCAGATCTCATCAGCAAAAGTCTTTTAAACGAATGAATGGAGATTGGTTTTCCCCACTGCCCTCTGTAGGAGTCCTTTAAAGCAGGGCTCTCCAACCTTGGCAACTTTAAGACTTGTGGACTTCAACTCCCGGAGTTCCTCAGCCAGCAAAGCTTCAACAAGGAGTCGAAGTCCACAAGTCTTAAAGTTGCCAAGGTCGGAGACCCCTGCTTTAAACTTTTTTTTCCATTTGCTCCGTGATGCTGCAACCCACCCACCCCCTTCCTCTTAAGTGGTGAAAGACCCTTTGGGAAGCTTGCATTGAAAAAGCTTGTCAGTGCCTCCGCTGCCTGGACTGGTCAGCTGTCCGCTTGTGTCCAAGTGCTGACCATTGGCACTGCCTGAAAGGACGGGAAGAGGGTCCCCTCGTGTCCACCGGTGGGAGCTTAAAGGGGGATTCTCTTGGCTGCAGGCGGGCCATCAGTTGCAGCGGCAGCGGCAGCAGCTACAGCGGTTCCAGCTCCCACTCGAGATCCTTGTCTCGGTCCCTCTCCCGGTCTCGTTCCCGGTCCTCCTCGGCCTCGCTTTCCCCGTCTCCATCCGGGTCCAGGAAATCCAGGTAAGAGGCTTGGAGTCAGGAAGCGCCAGTCGATGTCTTTTGCCAAGCCCGTTTGCCGGAAGCTGCTTGGTGGTTTGGAGGCCTCGTAACTTCACCCTCGAACCCCTCCTTCTCCGCTGGGTTCCCCCAGGGTAGTAGGATTGGCTCAGAACGGGGCTGGTTCTTTGGTGCATGTTGTGTGAAGCTCTCCGTGCCGTTGAAAGGAGGAAGGGGGCCTTAACGGTCTCTGCCCTCTTCTCTTCCCCCTGCCGGTCAGGTCTCTGAGCGTGAGCAGCGTCTCTTCCGCCTCCAGTGCCTCCTCCAGCAGCAGCTCAGTCCGGAGTGCCGACTCAGAAGACATGTATGCGGATCTGGCCAGCCCGGTTTCTTCGGCTAGCTCCCGGTCTCCGACCCCCGCCCAGCCGAAGAAAGAAAGAGGTACGGCGTCTCCAGGCCCCTCCCCAGGGTCCACTCCCCCTTTATTTGCAAAACTGGCTAGCAGCTGGTGGTTTGGGTCCATGGATGACACATACGGAGGCCTCTTCCTTCCAAAGAGGCCCTGTGTGGATGACCCTGTTCTCCACCCTGTGGTAGAAAGAGCCCAGGAGATACCCCTGGTATTTGGAAAGCCGTCTTTTTCTCCCCTGCAAAGGCCGTGGGCCCAGCCCTGGGCAATCGGTGGCCTCAAGATGGGGGGAGGAAGCTCTGATGAGCTCTCCTAGCTGCAGATCAGTTCCCCAATTCAAGCAAAAGGAAAGGCCAGCAATAAAACCTATTGTGGATTCCACCCACCCCCTGGTTAAAAATGCTAGGAGAACGTTTATAGGAAAGAAAATTGCCCCAGTCCCGAATGCCCCTGGGAACCTGCTGCCGCCTCTCCCCGAAGCACCTGCCTTTGGGGTAGGCCAGATGGCTTCCTCTGGGCGGGCAGGCGAGGGATGGCTTCATCGTGATTTAGAGGAGGCACCGGAGCCTCTCCAAGGTACCACCTGCCACCTACAACCTTGCCCTGCCCTGCCCTGCCCTGCCCTGCCCTGCCTTTCTTGCAGGAAAGGCCAAGAAAGAGAGCGGCCTGAAGGAGGAGAAACGGAAGCGAGACGTCCCAGCGCAGCCGGCCAAATCCGCCAAGCCAGCCTCAGGGGGGAAGTCTCAGCAGCCTCCCGCCCCTCACCCGCCCCCCCAGGCCCAGCCTGCCGGCTTCAGTGCCCACAAGGAAATCAAGCTCACTCTATTAAACAAGGTAAGGGCCTTTGAAAGGGCCCCCATTCTCTCCTCCTCCTCCTTCAGTTGGGGGGGGAGGGAGGGGGCATCCCTGGGAAATCCTCAGGAAAGGAAACTGGGACCGAGCAGAGGCCTGTCCAGGAACCCCTTGGGGCTCTCTAAGGGCTCAACCTCTGCCCAGAGGTGGGCAAGCCGAGGAGAGGGAGGAGTTTGCTCCTTCCATGGGGGGGTGAGGGGGTTTCTCCTGATATGATGGACATGTACATCAAAGGCAGCCTCTTGTCTTGAGTGGCATCTGCTCACTTCACTGCCCCAAGCTGGAGTTAAGCGTCATGGATCTCCCTTAGGGAGGCCACAGTGTGTGTGTGTGGGGGAGCCTCCAGAGCAGGGCAAGCGCTTCATCAGGCAGGCCAGCCAGTCAGCTGGTCACCATCCCTTTCCCCGCCTCCTCAGGGCAGCAGCCTGGCTTTGCCGTGATCCCTTCTGTTCTGCTTTTAGGCAGCTGACAAAAACAGCAGCCGGAAGAGGTACGAGCCCTCCGACAAAGACCGGCAGGCTTCTCCCCCGGCCAAGAGGATCAACCTGTCTCCAGGTGAGGAGACTCGGCTGCAGGGTTCAGGACAACCGATCCCTCCCTCCCTCCCTCCCTCCCTCCCTTCCTTCCTTCCTTCCTTCCTTCCTTTCCTCTTGAGAGCAGCGTGCTTTCTGTTTGCCCTCCAGCTGCTCTTCTAGCTGCACTGTGAACCAGCTGCATCATGCTCAGGGCAGCGTTCAGGAGTCGGAGTGTGTGTGTGTGTGTGTGTGTGTGTGTGTAAGGGAAGTGCCAAGCCTTTGTCTGCAGCCATCCTCTTGCAAACGGGTGAAGCAAGAGAGCGTCTGGGGGGGGGCTGCCTAATCCACTCGGCTAGCCGAAGCCGGAGGGTTGATGCCTCGTCGTCTTGAGACCTCCAGGCTGCTTTTGAGGGAGACCCATTTTGTCATTCAGAAAGCAGGCCAGGTGCAGCCCAGATCAGCTGAGGTACAAATCTCTCCCAAGGGATGATGCCCTTGTGTTAGTCGGCTTGCCTGGCACTACTCGGCACCCGCTGTTGCTCATGCCACCTCAGGCACTGACTTGGCCCCGAGCCCTGTTGCTAAAGCCAAGGCTTTCCTCCCGAGTGCCAAGCACAGTGCCACATTCCTTTTGCTGATCTTGCCACCTGAAAAATGTGTTGTGTAAATCTAAACTGGTGTCACTGAAAGAGGGGGAATGGAAAATCCCCAGTGCACATCACACCTCTGCCTTGAACTCTGGGCTTGTTCTCTTTCTTTCTTTCTTTCTTTCTTTCTTTCTTTCTTTCTTTCTTTCTTTCTTTCTTTCTTTCTTTCTTTTTCTTTCTTTCTTTCTTTCTTTCTTCTTCATCTATGACCCTCGCAGTCTGTAGAGGTCACAGAGCTGTTGATACTGTTCCCTGGAATTTAGGAGATAATAATTTTAANTTCTTTCTTTCTTCTTTCTTTCTTTCTTTCTTTCTTTCTTTCTTTCTTTTCTTTCTTTCTTTCTTTCTTTCTTTCTTTCTTTCTTTCTTTCTTTTCTATCTATCTCTATCTCTATCTCGGTAATGGGTAGAAGGAACGACCTTGAGAAAGTGGAGGAAAAGCCGCTACCAAGGCACCAGTCAGATAAAAGAAACCGGAGTCTGGGGCCAGAATTGTAACCCAGAAAAGCGTCATGTAGTTCTCACAAACATCAAAGGGAGGCGGGTGCATTGAGATCTAGGACTATAATGACCTTATAGGAAAAGTGATCTTGGTTCCCTAGCCTGGTCTACCTCGGAGGGATGACATCAGCTCCAAGCCCCTTGGCTAATTTTTCTTTCCACTCAGGTACTCGCGACAGGAAACTGGCAGGAAGACTCTCCTCTCCTAAACAGGACCGTCAGCGGGGGCCCAACCCAAAGCCCTCCCCAGCACAGGCTGACAAGTGAGTTCTGCTCTGTCTTCTCAGTCCAGTTTGTCTGCCTGCCCCACAGGCTCCATCGGGGCTGCCTGGCCGGGGTCCCCCACACCTCATCCCAAAGGAACAAAGAGCGTCTGCTCCTCTCTGCCGCCGGCTTGCAGCTTTGTCCAGACCCAGAAGGAGCCAGTCCGGAAAGCCTCATGGGGAGGTTTTCTTCAGGGGGATTCACACGCTGGGGGAATCGCCCGGGATGCCACTGCCCCACTTCAGGGTGCTTGGAGGGCCTGAAGCAGCTCCCGGGGGCAGCGGGATCTCGACCCTGCTGGCCTGAGGGAGAGACGGGCGAGGTTTCCTCCTCTGGGGAATGTTATTTTTAGTTGTAAAGGGAGCAGCAGATTATTTGGGGAATTGAAGAGGGTGCAGTCTTCCTCACCCCCTCTCTAACAAATGGAATTATCCTTTCATTCGGGGGAAGTTTGCCTGGGATGCCCAGACCCACCAAGAAAATGCTCTTTTCCCTCTTTTGTCAAAAGCCCAAATCAGGGCTTGCCTCTCGTTACCGGTAGTCCTTGAGACCACACTTAGGACCGGGTTTTCAGTCATTAAGCAAGTCATCGTGTGACCAGGCCTGATTTTACAATCTTCTATTTTCATCGCAGTCCTTAAGTAAATCGTGTGGTTGTTAGACGAATCTGTCTTCCGCCACTGGCTTGGCTGGTCAGAAGTCACAAATCACAATTGCATGACTGCAAAATGCTGCAACCCTTGTGAGCCGTCATCACACGATTGCGGTGCTGGTGCCATGGTCATAACTTTGAGGATGGCTTGCAAGTCACTATTCCCGAGGCCATCACAGCTTCAAACCGTTGTTAAATAAGCAGTCATAACTAGAGGACCACCTGGGCTCCCTCCGTTTCCCTGGCAGCCGCAGAGCAGGCCTGGTCTGAAGCAGCCCTGGCCTTTCTGACCCTCAGCCTAGTCATTGGCTGATTGTATCACCGATTTAGTTGTTTCGTGCTAAGCCATTGCGATATAGTGTGTCACGTGAAAAAAATGTCTGAATGTGTGACATTCCCTTGCATTAGTCACAGTTATCTGGAGCATCCGTTGGTTAATCGACCCACAACCAATTCAGCTGAAACGCAAACTTAGATCTCTGTTTCGAGCAGTTTTGCTGCCCACTGGCCAGGGACTTACCTGGGAGACACCGCAGGGCTATGGGCTCCTGGCACTGTCGATCCTCTGAGTTGGACTTCCTGAGTCTGCCGCGGGTCCCTGCCACCAGGGTGGCAACTTCTCCTGCCACCTTTTTTTCCTCCAACTGTCGAAGGGACGATTGAGTTGCTTTTCCACACATGGAGAGGGTTGGACTGGATCAGTGTTCCTCAACCTTGGCAACATTAAGATGTCTGCCTTTTAAGAATGGCTGGCTGGGGAATTCTGGGAGTTGAAGTCCATACCTCAAAGTTTGAGGACGGTGGAGTAGAGGGCCACTGCAGTCCCTTCCCACTCTGCGATTCTAAAGTACGCCACCCGTTTGGCAGAACCTGCTCGCTGTTGCAAATCTGCAAAACGACGGAGCCCCTGGTTCTCCCCTCCCCATCCATGCCTCTCCCCCACCCTCCAAACACTGTCTTTGCTCTCTTGCAGGAAGCGTCCACTGTCCCCTCCGTCTAAGAGTTCCAGCAAGGTCACGAGCATCCCAGGCAAAGCGGCTGAGCCGGTCCCTCCAGCTGCCCCCGCCAAATCGGGCAAGTCCAGCACGTTGTCGCGAAGGGAGGAACTCTTGAAGCAGCTGAAGGCCGTGGAAGACGCCATCGCTCGAAAGCGGGCCAAGATCCCCGGGAAAGTATAGTCGAGCCCAGATTAGAGACTGCGCCTGTGGTTTTATACATAGCGTACAAGCAGCCACTTCGGATTTTGCAGTTCTGTTTTATTTTGGCTGTGGTCCTTTTTTTAAAAACAAAAACAAAAAAAAAACAACCACCAACAGCAAATTGGATAAATTTTGTCAGCTGGAATTCACCCCTGCCCACTTCCTGGGTGGGAGATGGTCCCCCCCCCCGATTGCCTCTCTCACCCTGCTGGCCTCGGGTGCAAGTGTTCGCTGCAGTCGTGTTCCTGTCCTCGTGGGCTCTTCACCGCAGCCTTGTCCGATGCCGCCTCTTCCTCCTCTTCCTCCCCCACCTTGCCCTGCCCACCTCTCTGCTAGCTATGAATTGCATCCCCCTAGTTAGCCAACGCTACGTGTCAGGTGTCGTCAGCCATGCACTTCTGCACACGTGTAAGGAGAGAGCCCCCAAGCACTGTCACCAGCCGGAAGCTCTCCCCTCCGTCTTCTCCCCTCTGCCCACTTCCCCCTCCCCTCCCCTCCCCTCCCCCCAGCTGCATAGAGACCCGTGATGAGAAAATTCCATGTCTCTTTTATTTTAACCAAAAGATTGTTTTAGTTGATTTAAAACCAGAGGAAAAACAAAAGATATCGTCAGGATGTATGTCTAATAAGGAGGGAGGATTTTTTTTTTCTTTTTTTTTTCCTTTTTTGAGGGGTTATGCTGAAAATAAAGTATTTTGATAAACATCTTCTTTCTTTGATCTGTTGTGTCTTAGGGTACCAGATTGGGGCAATCAAACTGGAGAAAGTCTAGAAGTGTATTTGATGGGTTTTTGTTTTTCAGGATGGCAGTGGGCCCGTTAAAAGGTCTCTCCAGAACCGATTAAAACAAATTCAAAGGCAATGTAATCTTAATTTCTGTTTAATTGGCAACTGAGCATTGCTGGATCTTTGCAGGTCTTCCAATTTTGGAATTCTTTTCAGCTGTTTCTTCCAGGGGGATTTTAATTACTTCCAGCCTTTATCGGCGATCAAAAAAGACACCTCAACATCAAAGTCTATACTTAAAAGTGCCGTTTGACTTTTGGGTACCCTTAGCTGGTTTTTTTTACTTGGGGAAATCTGGATTTTCAGCTTAATCCATTGCCTCTCCCTCCAGTTGATGCCTGACTTACCTGTATTTTGGTTTTGAAATTCAAGAAAGGAAAAAGAGGGAGTAAAACTAGTAAGAAAGGGGCTTCTGACTTTCCTATTTAAAGAGGTCTCACAATCAACTTGGGTGAGATAAGATCTCTTCGGTTCTGTAAAATACTCCCTTTCGGCTGTGGTTTATCGGCGTAATTGCAGTCCATGTGAGCTTAGCTGGACACAATAGCTGACGTCACAACCGCGTGCAAGTCATGCGAATCCCAGCAGGAGCGTCTCTAAACTGGTTTTTGCCAGTATTCCCCTACACACACTTGGAGCCCCAGCAAAGGGGTCCTTCCGAAGAGACCAGAGTGTCTTCTTCCAGTCCAGGGAGGAAAGCAAGGAAGGCTCAGAAACCACAAATGGCTCAGCGGCTCCCTTTTCCTTGTGCCGCCTGGTTTTCATCACCGACTGGCGGAGGCTCCGTTTGCCTGCGTGTTTGCTAAGCGTCGAGGCGGCTGCAGAGACCAGCTCCGTCTGCACGAATCCCCCAGCAGCGTCCGTGCAAAAGCCCAGTTCAAGACGTTGAGCAATTGCCCAGAGATATATATATTTTTTTTACACCTGTTGCAATGCTGCTTTTCCAAGAGACGCAAGAGGGTGGGCCCACGTGCTCGGTGCCCCAGGCCACCTGAGGGCAAGCCGGGTCTTCTGAGCAAATGCAGGTCGAAGATCGAGCGTCAGAAGAACCTTGCTGGAAAGAATTCTGGAGCCTCTGTTCACCGAAGGCCCAAGGCTCTCGTGTTAAGGAAATTGTGGGCTAATCTGACAAATACGCAGCAGAATCGCCTTGTAATTTATTTTTTTCGTAGTTTATCACCAAGAATGTAATTATGAATTGCTTTCCTCTTCTATACTGCTTTACAGGGCTTTACAGCCCTCTCTACGCGGTTTACAGAGTCCGCATATTGCCTCCAACAATCTGGGTCCTGATTTTACCCCCCTTGGAAAGATGGAAGGCTGAGTCAACCAAGGTTATTGTTGTGGGGTCAATAAGAAGAGAAAGGTGTGTTGGATATGTTCACTGCCTTGAGAATAATAAAGGGAGGAAAGGAAGGAAGGCAGGAAAGGAAGGAAGGGAGAGAGGGAGGAGGGAAGAAAAAGAAAAAAGAGAAAAAGATCTGGCGACAATCCTTGCAGAAGAGCTGTATTAGTACATTGGTAGCCAAAAATCAGGAGTCGGGGAGCAGCTTTTCCTATTTAAAAAAAAAATTGATTAAAAGGCAGCAGCTTTTATTCACCAAAAGCATTATTTGGTAAAGCTGCTTCCAGATGCCTCTTCTGGTTAAGATCAGCAGAGCCTGGAATAAACTGGCTGGGAATGAGGGGCTTGGACCCCATCCAGGGTCTTTGAAGTCCGTCCTCCAGGGGCTGCTGGATGCACTTTGCATGGGTCCCATCCAGGAATTCTGCAGCAATTCCTGGAGACTTCCCAGCTTTCCTGGTCAAGCATCCAAGATGTGCCTGGAGGGGGGGAGCCCCAGGAGGAATGCAGAGCAGCCCCAGGAGAATCTCCAGCACAGCTTCTTTGGAGAAGCCATTCAGGTCCAACCTGGTGTCCCTGACGGGCTTTGGACTCCAATCCCCCTCATTCCCAGCCAATTTGGGTGAGGACAGAGACAGTTAGGGCAAGGTCGCCTGGGAAGATGTCCCAATGCAGCCTAGAGACCTCCTGGCCTGGCATCTCAGCTCCTCTTGACTGCCCCAGCCCACCCCATGGCCACGGAGACTGTTGGGGTCCTTTGGCAACCTCTCTTCCTGCTCCCTCCGGCCTCCCTCATGGGGCAGCGTGACGCTATCCAAGCCGCATGGAGGGGTTTTCCCTGCAATGGGCAGGTAGCAGCTTGTCATGTGCTTGGGAGGGAATCACACACACACACACACACACAGACAAAGGATAATGACAGTAGAGAGAGAGAGCGACAAAGGGAACATGCGAAGCCGGTTTTCAGAGGTCCCATGACCCAGTAGAAGAGATCAGAACCTGCTGTGACTCCAGCTGCCTTTTCACCCAGTTTCAACATCCCTGCAACCCAGTTAACCCCTTCACTCCACCCTGGGTAGAAACCTCCTCTAGCTGCCAACATCAGGACCAGGAAGAGAGGGAAGGTTGCCGGCAGCGTCCTCAGCAGAGGAGGCTCTCCTGCCAGGCCCTACTGGCAAGAGGGAGGGGACACAAAGCGCTGCCCCCCCCCAGCAGCCTTCCGCCAGGCAGGGACTCTCTTTGAAATCAGGGAAAGTTCAGAGTGGGTAGAAACGGGCTTGGCAGGAAGAGGCACTTTTCAATAATGGAATGAGCTGGTCCTGGCCCGGGCGGGCACGGCCCCTGGCAGAGGATGCTGCAATTGGGCTTTTTGGTGAACCTGCAAGTCTGCCTCTCACAGGGGCCGTTAGCACCACGGGAGGCCCCTGTGACTTGTCCAGGCACTCACAGGCAAGAGACCCCTTACAGGAGTTTGCAGCTCCTGACTCTGTTCACAGATGGCTTCAGACATCACACTAATAAAATAACGGAAGGGACCTTGGAGGTCTTCTAGTCCATCCCCCTGCTCAGGCAGGAGACCCTATACTATTATGTCAGACAAATGGCTGTCCAGTCTCTTCTTGAAAGCCTCCAGTGATGGAGCACCCGCAACTTTTGAAGGCAAGCACTGGTTAATTGTTCTATCAGGAAATTTATCCTTAGTTCCAGGTTGCTTCTCTCCTTGATCGGTTTCCATCCGTTGCTTCTTGTCCTGCCTTCAGGTGCTAAATGATGGTTTCTTCTCCTTCTTTCTCCTTCTCCATTGTGAACCCCCCCCATTCCCCTCTTTCTCCCCATTGCCTGGGAAGGAGCCCATTTCTATCCAGCGGGGAGGCTTCAGCAAAGGAGAGCTCTGAATGAAAGCATTCCTGGCGGAGGATTGTCCAGCCATCTCCTGGTTCTAAGATCCCTCGCTTTACCAAACCAGAATGGCCGAGTTCACGCATCATTTCCAAGCCAGCAACCCGCATGTTGGGCCAGAGTGAAAACACCCCTGTGGGGCGTTGAGGGATTCTTTTATCCCAGCCTTCGTTAGCCAGCTTTGGATGTTAGCCATGTGCTTGGGATAACATGTCAGCTTGGCCACTGCTCAGCAGACCGGAGAGCTTCCCACTTCAACCCTTGTCTTCCTCACCTTCAGCCCACAAAACCTTCTTGAAACAGGAAATCCACTTTAGTGCATTTTTTTTTCAAATTCTTCCCTTCTTCCGGGTCAAGCTGAGCTTGCTCACCCCTTCCCAAGCGAAGGAATTGAGCGTCAGCAGCTTTGGATGGATTTTGCTCCAAGTCCTTGCAGTTGTTTGCCTAACCATCTCACTTATGCATCCCAGGGGGGAAATGGAACCATTTCTGGCAGGGACCAGTTTGGAGAGGTTTCCTCTCTTTATTTATTTTATTTTATTTATTTTATAAAATTTATATGCCACCCAACTCCCGAAGGACTCTTCCCTTCCTTTCAAGTCCCCAGACGGGAACCTCCGTTTCTTCTGCTTGGCCCGAATGCCTCCACAAAGCGACTAGACCAAGTCAAGGGAAAACACCACAGGATTCTTCTACAGAAATTTGGAGAGGAGCTCCCACTCGCTTGGGAATTGACAAACTGACAAGTAACACAAATCCAACAAACACAGCACTTTTAATTTACCCTTGCCTTGTTGCTTTTTTTGGGGGGGGGGGAAACTACAAAAAAGTGTTAGTCTTAAACATAAGCTACAACACAAATACCTTTACAGGGAAATCTACAGGGGGTGGAAAAACCTGGATGTTTCCTGCTTCTCCCTTGTTCCCAATTTGGTCCCTTTTCCTGCTTCCTTTCTTTTTTTTTCCAGCAAGCCTCTGTTCCTAAATAGCCTGGGGCTTTCCATTCCACTTCCTTTTTCGCCCTGTAGATCCTGGAGATCTGCTCACAGCTTTGCAACTATCCAATCTATTCAAACTCCAGGGGAGGTGTCCCCCCCCCCATGTTTGTTTCAAATTGTAACTTTAAATCTTGATTTCTAAATGAGATTTATTTCCAATACTTTGATCTAAGCTCATTGGTTTGACTTTAAGTTTATCACCACCCTGAAAATCAATACATGTGAAAAGAACAACCACAATGATGGTTAAAGCTGTGGAGTTAAAAGCTGTTAATTGATTGGCTCCACACCACTTGGGATTCAATTCACATTTTCTGTGCCAGCATTTAGCACAAGCATCACTTTCTTTGCACTTGCTTGTGAGCAGGTTCATGCAGTGGAGACTTTCAATTTTCTCAATCTTCACCTTCCCAACGAGTCATATAAAAGAAAGAGCCATTCTTATTATTATTGGTGGGGGGCTTATTTGAGCTGGTCTGGCTTGAGTGTCTCTAAAGAACCTAAGTAGTGCTGGTCTCCACTCCCCCAGCCCCAAATGGGCCAGGTACAGTAGGTAGGGTGGCCTATAATTTAATTGGGGAGAGAGAATGTTGTGTAAACAAGCCATATTGTGTGTGACCGCACATTGTTTCTGGATTTGGGCATTCTACCTCAAAGAAGGGTTTGCATTTGTCTGAGGTTCAGGAATCTTGATTTTTATTTAAATACTTTCTATGTTTGCCTTTTCCCCCCCTCCCTTACACCTGAAAGCATCTTGTTTTTCCTTTCATTTAAACCCCTGGAAAAAAACCAGGAAGACTCAGAAGGATAAGAAAAGGAAACACTAAATACTTTACTGAGATTCTTTTCAAGAGATTCCATCTAAGTATTTAAAGGAAATGGGAGGTCTCTTTCTATCTGCATACACACACATAGGCACATTTATCGAATTCAATACATCTCTTAATTGCAAAATATGGATGCTTTGGAGTTTCACAAAAGTCTTGGTTTGGGGCGGGGAGAGAAATCCCCTTAAACCAACAGAGTCGTTAAATCTCCTTCCATTGTGAGCTGCCTTTGTAGCCCATCTTGTGCACTTCCTCTCCGTCTGAGGAAGTTGTCAGCACGGCACCCCAAAAGAAGTCCAGGGCAACTTGAGACAGAAACACCCCTTTATCTCCAGGGTAAGCCAAGATTAAATAGAAACTAAAATAGCAAGTTAATTCGTTGTCTGTAAGGAACTAGAGCAGAGGTGGTCCAACCTTGGCAACTTTAAGACTTGTGGACTTCAACTTCTGGAAATTGGAGTCCACAAGTCTTAGAATTGCCAGGGTTGGACACCCCGGAACTAGAGAAATAAGAACATGTGCTTTTTTTTTTAAATAAAGTATTGGAAGAGTAGAAAACCAATAGGTTTTTTTTTTTAGAAAGCCACTAAACCTGGTTAGGATCCGTATTAGCCATCCAGTGAAAGTGAGAAACTCACAAGAGTGATTGCACAGGCCGCCCCTGTTTGACAACTAAGGAGGAAATGAGTACACTCAACTATTTCCCCAAGGGGAGGAGGGAAAAAAACTTGGAGTTTCCAGGCAGGTAACATCCCTGGGTATATAACAGGAGGCAGGTATCAAGGTGTCTCAGATCACTAGTCTTGCAACGGACTTCTTGCTTCGGAGCGGCAGCTGAGAACTGAAAAGGGACTCCGGAGCATCCTTCTCTGCCTCTTTCCCGCCAGCTCAGCCAAGATGGTAAGAAGGCGGCCTCTGCCACCACCAGGTGTGCGAAGGAAATGCCTCGGGGCCAGTCAAACACCTGGCCAGGGACTCTGGGAAATTGGCCAGCGAAGTCAGCAAGGAGCGGATGGCCTCTGGGTCTGCCCACCTGCCGGTGGCGTGGCATGTGCTCGGATGTGCTTCAAGCACTCTGCACATGCTCAGCTCCAGAGGTAGCTAAGGCAAAGAGGGCTGCGGGTGCAGAGGGGAGTGGAAATGGGAGTTGGAGTCTTCAAAGAGGTGTCTTCTCCTCCTCCATCCATGGCTTTCGGGAAGCAGCCTTTAAAAAGGCAGAGCATCTCACGTTGCTAGCCGTCTAAAACTCAGATGACGCTCTCTGAAAAGAAGCCAAGATATTTTTATGATCAATCACCCTCGCCAGACAATTTTATGGTTGCTTGCACAAAAGGAAGCGATGGAGGTTATTCTCTAGATAGTAAGAAGGGCAAAGGCTTCCTGGAATGCCTTCCGTTCAAATATGGATAAGAAAATGTGTTTTAAATTAATTGGGTTTGTACAGTTGTAAACCTCCCACTGGAGGGAGAAGCTTTGTGGTTTAATTCCTGATCACAAGGCTCAGGGAATGGGGATCAATTAAGGCACAGTAGGTCTACTCAGAGACGACAAATGCTCCTTTCTGTTGTAAACTTGATAGTCCCAAAGATGCTTTTTCCTTGAGAACTGAAGAAGCTTCTTGGATGAGAAGCGAAACATTTTCAAGGGGGAAAAAACCAAGAAAGTCTAGTTGTCTTTTGGAGGGGAAAAACACACCTTTGGGATAACCATGATCTGGACTCTCCACAGACATATAAACCTGATAAAGAAATAACATCTGACTAATTCTGAATGAGACCTTGGTGGGGGAAAGGAAAGAGGAGTGAAAAGCGGAACACCCCGAAGCCTCCTTTAACTTCAGTTTGCCTCCCTTTTGGTCCCTCCAGTGGTCCCTCCTGGTTGTCCTTCTGTGCCTCGCCTGGGCAGATGCCAAGCATGTGGGGTGCTTCACCGCGGAGGAACTGGGGAGCGACCCGATTCCGGGGCAGTTTCGGAACTGGGTCTCCTTGTTGCAACACCAAGACTGTGTGCAGCTGGTCCCGTTCCTGGAGAACGAGCAGAGCAGCCGCCCACACCCACGGAGGCATCACAGCCACAGCTGCCCGAACCTGAAGCTCCAGGATATGCAGAGCGGCGAACTGCACAAGCGCTCCATCTCGCCTTGGACGTACCAGTAAGGACCTTGCATGATGAGTGGGAGGCAGCCTGGGGACCCGTGAAGCCATGGGGTGATGTTTGAAAGGCAGGGGCCAAGCTGGGATTGCCCTCAATTTGCTCCCGCCTCTCCTCATTGGTCCACCGCAGACCCTTCCCCTTTCGTGGCTGGGATTCCATCCAGGGGTATCTGGATCTAAAGACCTTCACAAGCTATGGTTTCTAAGAATCCCTGGGTTCATCCCATTTCCAGAGGTCAAGGCCAACAAGCCCCGTGATGGCTTGGCCCTCTTGGGTGATGGCATCTCCTTGGGGATCTCGTGGCTCAGAATGGAGAAAGATTAACAGATTAGCAGAGTTGGAAGGGACCTTGTAGGTCATCTAGTCCAACCCCCCACCCAAGCAGGAGACCCTACACCATTTCACCAAGAGAAGCATTGCATCCTTCTGGGATGTTGGGGGACAAACGAGTCCTCCCTTTCCCACGTGGTTGGCCTGATCCAGCAGCGCATAGGTCTCCCCACCAGACAGGCGCTCTCTTGCATGTCCCCCAAAGCTTCTCTGACCGGCCTTCCTTCTCCAGTTCCCAGGAGACGTCTCAGCAAACAGTTCCCAGAATTCCTTGGGCGGGGCAGGGGAGACATGGCGGCCTCTAACCCCCTTTCCTCTTCCTCTATCCCACAGCATTGATGAAGATGAGAACCGGTTCCCCCGCCAGCTGGCCTTCGCCAGGTGCAGCTGCAAAGGTTGCATTGATGCCAAGACGGGCCGCGAGACCACCTCCCTCAACTCGGTGGAAATCTTCCAGAGAACCATGGTCTTTCGCCGTAAGGCCTGCCCGCACAACAGCGGCAGCGTGGAGAGGTTCTTCTTCGAGAAGGATTACATCGACGTGCCCGTGGCCTGCACCTGCGCCGTCCCACGTTACAGCAGCTGAGCAGACCCCAGGCTGGTCCTTGGCGCTTCGGTCCCCGTCCCCCATCCCTCCAGCTTCATCAGGAACAGTTGTGTTTGTTTTAAAGCATTGGTGCTTTGCAGTCGGTGGCTGCGACCCCCCTCCTCTGGTGAGGGCAAGCCCGGCGTGGACCCCCCCCTCCCCTTGAGGGGCCATCCAGCCAGAAGCTCCTTAAAAAGCATTTTACTCACTTAAGGAGATACCAACAGATGAAAAGGAATTCTTGCTTATTTATTTGTATTTATGTTAACGTATTTTTGAGCTGTTCAAGTGCTTCAAGCTATTATATTTATTACTCCTGATGAAAGTCGGGCCAATTTGCAGAAGCAAACAATTTGCAGAAGCAAATTGGCCCGACACCTACACCTTTGTGTCCCTTTTGGGGGGCCAGTATTCTTAGCTGTCCCAGGGCCACCCCAGCACCCCAACATTCTGAGCCTGCATAAGGCAGGGCTAGCCCTGATCTGCCTTCTGGGGTATGTGGGGGGGAGTCTTCCGGGGCTCCTTCACAGAAGGGAGATGTTGGACGTGTCTCACAGGGTTGGGGTGAGGCTCTGCCTTCATTTTATCCCTAAGGTGGGCTGAGCTGGGAAGTGGCTGGCCCCCAACCCTCCCCC
>QLTV01004222.1:2123401-2153475 GCA_003457575.1 Thermophis baileyi
TTTGTAAAAAAAAAAAGGAAAAGTGTTTCAAAAAGTGTCTTTTGTGTCTTCCCCCTCTTGTTCGGCTGCAAGTGTGGCTCAGGTTATGGGGCTGCCCCACCCCAGAGCCTCCAGCGGAAGAGGCGGGGTAGGAAGAGTTGGTGTCCAGGACTGGCATCTGGCTGGGTCCACAGCCTGGTTCCACCTCCTGGGCTGCGGGTCTCCCAGGGCTGTTTTGGGGGGTGCTCCCTTCCTTCCTCCTCAGTCCTTCTCCCGGGTCCACTTGATCATGGTCTCTGGCGAGCGGTAGAGGAAGATGAGCTTTGCGTACAGCTCCTCCTCCAACTCCAGCTCTCCCGTCTCCCGAACCAGGAAGATGTGGCTGCACAGCGTCAGGATGCGGTCCACGCAGGGCAGCTCCTCAAACATGATGGAGTGGGAGATCTCGCTGAAGAAGCCTCGCACGAACTTCCCGATCACCAGCACGATGGAGACGTAGAGACCCATGATCCTGAGCAGAGAAAGAGCCCCTGTGTAGCGCCCCTGCGCAGCTCACCCCGACTTGCAACCCTCCCACCAACCCATTCGCACGACCTACGAAGCATCAGCAGGCTGGCTGAGCAGGATCCGCTGGGATCTGCAAGCCTTGATCCCATGGCTCAGCCTGGGGCGTGATCAGCCGTTTGCTGATCCAGAGGAAGTCTTGAAAAGGGACCGAATGACCAACCTTTGCCTCTCTGATCTATGCGTGGAGGGTTGTATCATTTCAAAGCAGGAAAGGAGACCCCCTAACCTTAGAGAAGCTTGGCAAGATGGCCATGTGAGGTGGGAGGGAGATTGGGGACCATCCCCCCCCCCTTTTTAGGTGGTTAAAGTTTTGCAAGCTATTCACATCTGCGGGCAAAGAAAGCCTGGTGGCATTTCAGACAAAGGGGCAGCATTTAACCATCTTCTGAGTGCTGTCTTGGGGGGGGGAATCTAAGTGGGCCAGCTGCAGCAAAGCCAGGCCAGCCCAGGGGCCCCCATTCAACTGGGGGGGGGGCTTGCTCTTTTCCTGGGGTTCCCAGCTTTCCTGCCGCTTCCTTGCATCCAAGTCAGCCTATTCTTGTGACACTTGCGTAAGTCCCTCTCTGCTCCGAACACACCTAGCGTCCACCCTGATGGGCTGGTGGGTTGGTCACTCACCCGTATCCCGCCAGGAAGCCCAGGCTGGGGGGGCTGACTTTGTCGCTGAAGATGACCATGGGCAGGAGGTGGCACTCCGCCTGGCAGTCAGCCAGCTGGATCATCCACCACTCCAGGAAACTGGTGCTGCTGTTCCCGGGCCGGATCCGCTGCTGCTTCAGCTGCACTTCCACATCCAGGAAGCTGTCTTCTCCGTCTGGAAGAGGAGATGGGGAGAGGGAAGAAAGACACCACCTTGCTTAGAAAGAGAGACGTCCATCCGGGCCCTGAGAACACTCTTCCTCACGAGTTGCTCCCAGGGGTGAAATTCAGCAGGTTCTGACAGGTTCTGGAGAACCGGTAGCGGAAATTTTGAGTAGTTCGGAGAACCGGCAAATACCACCTCTGGCTGGCCCCAGGAGTGGGGAGAGAATGGGGATTTCGCAGTATCCTTCCCCTGCCACACCCACAGAACCGGTAGGGAAAAAATTTGGATTTCACCCCTGGTTGCTCCCCATTTCTTTAGAGTCCTCCCAGCCCTGATTGCTCTGTTGAGGAGTGGCATCAAAGATTTTATCTATTCATTGGACCATTTTAATACCTTCTGCCGTTCTTACTGTGGCTTCAAATTATTTGCCACCAAAATTCAGGAACAAAATTCCTGACTTTCCACAACACTAATTTTGGAGCTCTGTTTCAAAGACAACCAGGAAAGCAGAGATGGAAGGCAAGCTGCACTCTGCTATGCCAAAAATGTCTCTGGCATGATTTGCCTCCTGTTTCTGCTCCCCCCTTAAAAAGCCAGAAATGTGCCCATGCCCTGGCTGTTCTTGTGATGGCATGCGGGCATTTCTGCTGGTGGGGGGGGGGCGAGTTCTGGCCCCCGGATTCTTTTCCAACTAGCACCAGGAACCCACATCAACTCAGAGAGAGGAACTGGGGAATTAAATGGTCAGACTTGAGTCTGTACAAAACAGTTTCCGTCCGGTGTCCTCACCTGGGAGCAGGGGCTCAACCGGGTCTGCCTCGGGGCCACTGGGTGCCCGTATGTAGGGTGGGAAGAGGTGGGGTATCCGCCTGGAACAAGGACAAAACACAGCCAGATAAAGCAGCCTGAAAAAACAGGCAGCATTTGCAGATGGGTGAAGCCACTCTGCCCTTCCGGCTTTGCAGGGTGTGAATTTAGACCCCTGCAATCAGGGGCGCCTTTCCCCACCTTGCTGACCCCCTTGGCCATGGGTGCCTTGCTGGAAGGGGTGGGGGGGGGACGGGGACTCA
Source organism: Thermophis baileyi (assembly GCA_003457575.1). Lineage (NCBI taxonomy): Eukaryota > Metazoa > Chordata > Lepidosauria > Squamata > Dipsadidae > Thermophis > Thermophis baileyi. The sequence goes on from QLTV01004222.1 coordinate 2,125,823, forward strand.
CACAGGGTCATGATGGGTGCCCTGAAGCATTCCAGCCAAATTTTGCCTCACGAGACTCTTCTGGTTCAGATCCATGGTGTGCTTCTGGGTGGTATATTCCGTTTTCCCTCCTTTGCTGAGATCCCTGACGATGGAGGAGGAGGAGGAAGGAATTTTAGGATCAAGAAGTGGAAGAAAAGGCAGGAGGAGGATCCCCACTCTGGTTTCAGATCCCTTCGTCACCTCTCTCCATCCATGGAGCTCTTTTGCACCCACAGCCCCCCCCCTAAGCCAGGATCTCCAACCTTGGCAACTTTAAGACTTGTGGACTTTAACTCTCAGAATTCCTCAGCCAGGCTGGCTGAGGAATTCTGGGAGTTAAAGTCCACAAGTCTTAAAACTGCCAAGGTTGGAGATTCCTGTCCTAAGCCAAAAGAAACAATCTTCGGAGCTCCGCAGGGTTTTTCCAGGCAAACCACGCAAAGCCAAAAGGGGCATCCAGGGTTAAAGCAGGCAGCGCACCACCCTGCAAGGGAGGGTTTCCGGCCCTGGACTGAAGTACCTTTGGAAGTTCCAGGTGAAGCGCAGAGTGATGTCCGAGGAGCCATTGTGCAGCTCCTGCCAGAGCTGCTCACGGCTGGGGGGGCTGATACTCCACAGGGATCCGGAGCTGCCCTCAATGCGGGCCCAGGCGACATCCTCGTAGCCGTACTGGGTGATGAACTGCATGGCTAGCTGCGGGTGGCAGAGAGTCCCAGGTCAGCAGGGCGCAGCTTGGCAGCCCCCCCTCCCCGTTCAGGCCAAGCCCACCACGGCGGGGCTTCCTTCCATTTTAATGGGTGGGGGAGAGATGCCGGTCCTCCCACCCACTTGAACGAGGGGCTCCCCCTCCCTCGTGCCATACTGTCCGGCTAGGACTCACCGGCTGCCGTTCAAACTTATTGGTCAACTGTTCGTAGTCCTGGGGGGTGAAAGGCTGGATGGACTGCTGCTGCGCACTCATGGTGAAGAGGGGCTGAAGGAGAAAGAAGGGGGAGGGAGGGAGGGGATCCAGTTTCAGGGACGCCATCAATCCTGATCCATCCTACACACACTCCATTTCAACAGAACAGGTCTCCTAGCTGCCACAGGGGGACCATCAAGGGAGAGACGCCCCCAAGACGCAGAGGAGCTGGGGGTGATTCAACCTGCCCAATCTATGGGTCTCTCTGGGTGCCAGACGCTGGCAAGGCCCTTGGGCTGCGACTGCTATCATAGCTAAGCCCATCTGTCCCTGAAAGCCGACATGGGCCATTGCCAGGCTACACTGTCCAGCCAGCATGGCTAACCGAGAGGGATGCTTAAGAGCCGAGGTGGCGCAGTGGTTAGAGTGCAGTACTGCAGGCTACTTCAACTGACTGTTCAGCAGTTCAGCGGTTCAAATCTCACCGGCTCAAGGTTGACTCAGCCTTCCATCCTTCCGAGGTGGGTAAAATGAGGACCCAGATTGTTGGGGGCAATATGCTGACTCTGTGAACCGCTTAGAGAGTGCTGTAAAGCACTGTAAAGCGGTATATAAGTCTAAGTGCTATTGCTATTGCTATGCTGGGAGTTGTGGTCCATCAGCATCTGGGAACTGGGCGGCCTGTTGTTTGGCTTCTCTGCAAGGCAGCTCATCTTACCTCGTAGCCCCCCAACTTGAGGGTAACAGTGACATCAATGGGGTGGTTGACCACACCCACCACGGAGCGCACGAGGGACATGAAGAGCAGCGGGAACCAGATGATGCAGATGAGGAAGAGGATGATGAGGCCTCCCATGCCGTATTTGACGATCTTCTTCTTTTTCTGACCCTTGGGTTGTGGGTATTTCTGCAGGGGAAGAGGGGCGCTAGCGGGCCAGCTCATGGCACCTCGGCCTTCTCCAAAAAGCCCCTTGCCTCCCTTTCAGTTGTGTTGGGGGCTACGACTATTATCTTACTGAAGGCCCATCATGCTCACTATGACTACAGGAATTGTCTTGGGGATGAAACCCTCGAGAAGACTCTTGGAGACCCAGCTCCACCATGCTTCCTCCCCTTCCGTGGAGGCCCACCTTCTCCGTCTCACGACTGCACTTGATGATGAAGATGTTGGCATAGATATCTTCCACGCACATCCAGTTGGAGAGGGACAGAGTGGTGTCCGTCCAGACCCAGTCCATGACAGCTCGCAACTCCACCAAGAAAGGCACCAGGCGAAACCTGTGGAGTCAAGAGACGTATCTTCAGATCCTCCAGGGGTGGATTCTGGTTGACCCTGGACAATTCTGCAGAAATCTGTGTCAACACTTTACCCCGACCATCATGATGCATGGTAAAGAAATGGGGTACCAGATGTAGAGACCCATGGAGACATAGGACGTGGTGGAATCCATGTTCTCAACTGACCCCCAAAGAAAGGTTTGCGTGTTCTACCTTGCTGCAAAGCATTCTAGTTTCCACAAAAAGGGTCCTGCTGTCTGTCTGCCTCTACTTAAAGGACCCCATATCAGGCTCCACTTCTCCCAGCAGCCCCCTCCCCTATTTTGCTGGGGGCTCAGCTGTTACCCTTGGAAGAGGAAGAGGTTGAGGTGGTTGTATTTCTTGGTGAGGAAATTCCCCAAGATGCGGGTGGGGTAACCGCAGCGAATCTGGTAGGCGGAGAGGCCGAAGTAGATGCACTTCACAAAGTACCACAGCTGGGCCACCGTATTCTGGCTGAACTTCCTGGGGAGGGAGATCAAGGATGGACCTTAGAGGAGCAGGCCCAAGTCAGGACCGGGGCGGGGCGGGGGGGGGGAAGCGAAGAGACGGCCATGCACCTCTCTGTGACGGCGGGTAGAATGAAGAACATCCAGATGTGAATGCCAAAGACCAGGATGACCTGGAAGATGAGTTTGCCCAGAACGCTCTTGCGCAGGTAGAGTGCCCGGTCAATGACCATGGTGGAGAACTGAATCAGAAGCATCACCAGGAACGCCTGGGGCACCTGGTCTTCGGAGAGCGAGGACGTGATGTCGGCTGCAGCCGAGTGTTTCTGCAGGGGAAGAGAAGCTCAGGGACTGGCAAACACAAAGATACACCTCCTCCCCCCTCCCCCAATTTCCCTAGGAGATGCTTCACTCCTGTCCAGGGACCCCCCCAAGCATAGCACTATCCTTCTTTTAAGGGGGGGGGGGAGGTAGCGACCCTGTGCTGAATTTCAGAGACACTTGGAATTTGCCACTCTATTGCATCCAAACTGAGCAAGAGCAAAAGGGAGGGTGGTCTCCAGGCAGCAGATACACCCACTGGAGACCCCTGCTCCATCCTCACCTTCTCTTTGTCCCTCCCCAGCTGACAGAGTTCTGCCCTGGAGTACCTGGAGGCCAAAAGCTCTACTGGAATAGTCCAAAGGGCACCTGCTAGATGCCTGGTGACTACAACTCCCAGAATTCCCAGCAGTTGACTAAGACTTCTGGGAAGTACCACCCCAGCAAAATCACTGGCAACAGCTTGAGGAAAGCTACAAATGCCCAGGGGCACAGCCAGACTTACTCCAAAGGCCCAGAAGCCGAAGATGATGATGATGAAGTCTACCACATCAGCCAGGAACATGAGGGCGTAGACATCCGTGGCAGCACGGTACTTGCTGTGCAGGATGTCCTGGAAGAACTGGCACGCTGGCTGGAACGTGCGCTCTCTTCTGGAGGAAGAGGGGTGAAGAGGGGTGAGTGAGGTCGTGTGTGTGTGTGTGTGTGTGTGTGTGTGTGTGTGTGTCTGCTTTCTCCAGGTTGCTCCAGCGCAGAATTGCCAATGGCCAGGAAATCCGGACTCAAGTCACCTCTGTAGGGTGCAAGGAAGGGCCCAGCCAGAGTCACAGCCCGGCAGGAGAGAGAAGGTGGGTTTACCCACAGGCTGCGCCTTGTGCTGAGCCATAAACACAATGATTGTAGAGAAGCAGGGACCTTGATGGCGATATGCCGGAAGGGCGGCCTAGGGCAAAGGGGCTGACGTGTGTTTTGTGTCCAGAGCAATGAGATAATATTGGGAAGAGGCTCAGTGGGCACCTCCCCCATTCACTGAGGCCTACGGGCAGTCCAGCACAATCCGACTTGCAAAGTTCTGTTCTTAGAGCCCGTCTCCATCAAGCAATCTTAGCTTTTGCTAAGGTGGAATTGATTTCCCTCTTGGTCCATCTAATAGCGACGACAAGGGCTGAACACAACATATGAACCTGCCACAGCCTAACCCATGGGAGGAAGACCCCAAACATGACAACCAATGTTTCTTGGTGAGGAGAATTCACACAAAGATTGTTGCCTGCCCCTCCTCTCCCACCACCAGCCAGTTTCCCATCACTTACGCAGAAGCAAAGAAGTGCTTCACTTGGCGTTTGGCAGCTTTCATCTTTTCTCGGGATGCCCCTGACTTCTTCTTTTTCTCCTCCTCTTCCTCCACCACCTTCTCCTCTCCTTCCTGCTCCTGGATCTCTGGGGCTTGGAAAGAGAGGAGTGGGATGACCTCTTGGCCAATCCCTGCCTTCTCCCACTGATGTGCTTCAGCCAGGGAGCCTCTACCCTCCCCTCATCCCTCCCACCCTCCTGGGTTCATCCCAGCCAGCAGATCCAGCCAAAGGAACACTCTTTGGCCCAGGGTCTACCAGGGTGGGGGTCCTCTCAGTTAATCTGTGCCCTCTAACGGGACCCAGAGGGCCATATAAATCAATGTAATTAAGTACTATTGAATTAAGTAAATAAACTCAATGTCCAGCCCTCCCATTTTGCAGCTCCTTCTGCAGCGGCCATTAGGTACCTTCCTCCCTTTGCTCGTCCAGAGATTTGCTCAGTTGCTTCTTCTTCTTCTCCTTTTTCTTTCTGAACCGTAAGCGGATGCCCTTCTGCACCTCTGGCTCCGTCTTCTCCTCCATCACCACGTTCTCTGCCTCGGGGCTGGCCGATGCCAAAGGCTCTGGCTCTTCCTTTTCTTTGACCGCATCTGGCGATTCTTCTGTCTCCAGCTGAGGTTTGGCCAGCAGGTCTTCTTCGTGATCCCACAGGCCATAGCTCTGGAGAGGACAACTCGTTCAGAAAGGGGCCAAGCTGTGCTGCAGACACAGCAAAGCATGGGAGAAACCAGCTGCGTCTCTTGCTGTGATTCCTAGCAACTCCCCAAATCTCAGGTTCCTTGACAGATGTCCCTTGGCCTCATCCAAGGTTGCTCTCCCAGGCCAGCTGGGAATTCGGGCCACTCTTTCCAGAGCCCGGGTTCCTTCTTACCAGCAGCAGGGAGCGGTGGAAGAAGAGCACCAAGAGCTGTATCAGGTCATATTTGATGTAGTTGTCGGTCTTCTCAATGCCCAGGATGCGAGGCGCAAAGAAAGGCTTCCCCTCATAGCGCACCATGGTGGTGTAGCTGTTCCAGGGGAAGAAGCCGAACTGGAAAAGGTACTTGAGAACCACCATCACCTGAGCAAGAAGAATCCAGGGGAGAAGAACTCTAGAGCGAGAGCAAAGATTTGGTTCTCCGGCATTTTATTTTCTACCAGAAGGGTCTTCTCACAAGGAAGGATGGAAGGCAACCTCTTTCCTCATTATCTGAAACCCAACAGCTAAAGATAAGTTGCCTCTGAATATGGAGGCTCAACTCTCAACCATCAGAATGAGTCCAGAGCATGCGCTAGACTCAGCCAGTATCTCCAGCCCTTGTGGCCCAACCTTGGTCTCTCCTAAACAGGCCCTTCCAGACTTGACAAAGCCACAAAGGAGGTTCCTACTGAACAGGGAGCTGCCTTCTCCCTCTGGAGGCAGCTACGCTTTGTTCTTCCCTGACATCACGGAGTACCCTAAGCCAGAGCCCCTCAAGCCAGCCCCCTCCGCTGTGCCATGGGGGGCTCCAGTTCTTGCTGGTAGGGGAATAGAGGCAGTCCAACATACCAGGCGGGCACCCAGTGAGAGAAAATCTGCCCAGAGTTTCCCAACAGTGGCAATTTCCAAGTAAATGGATTTCAACTCCCAGAATTCCACACCCAGCATAGCCATTGCTGAGAATTCTGGGAGTTGAAGTCCATTCACCTTCAGTTTGCCAAGCTGGGAAAGGCTGTGCTAAGCCATTTCTCCCCATCAAAATTAGCTTTAAAGACTTCCTCCACCCCCCGCTGAAGAAGGGTCCCACCTCCGTGTAGACGATGGCCGTCATCCAGAAGGACTTGCTGGGCCGTGGGATGGAGAGCATGGCCCACAGGAAGATGAGGATGGGCAGGACGATCGAGATGACCGAGGCCGTGACCATGTTGTTGAGGATGATGATGAAGTAACACAGCAGGTCCGAGTGCCCGGCCACAAAGTGGTAACAGGCCACCAGCAGCTGCACAAAGCGGTTTTGGGAACTGTAGAACTGCTCGGATTCCTCCAACTCTTCGAAAGAGACACATCTGGAAGATGGAAGGGACAGGCGGGGGGTGGGAGCAGGTAGAGAAAGCTACGACGGGGAGCAAAGTTCCTCCAAGCTGGAATCCCCACGCCCACCACCATCCGCGTTTCACTGAGCTTCTGCATGCATTACGCTGAGCCTGCAATTCCCACAATGCTGCACTCTGCCTGGGAATTCTGGGAGTTGAAGTCTCAACATGTTGGATGGCAGAAATACTGTTTGTTTACTCATTCTCCTTTGTCTATCGAAGATGTTCCAGGGATCAACAACTGCATCCTCCTTTGATGGAATAACAGTTCTGGAATTCCTACGTATCTTCTGGAGAAGGGTTCTCCAACCTTGGCAACTTTAAGACTTGTGAACTTCAACTCCCAGAATTCCCCAGCCAGCTAAACTGGGACCTCCGTGTCAACTTTTGAAGTTGTGTATCTTTAACCGGGTGATGTTAATGGAAGCCCAGGCAGAGCGTCTGCCTTGGCACACGTGACCCTAAGAAGCCAAGATAAGCGGGGTGCCCTTGCTTGCCCAAGGCAGTACCTCTTCAGTAGCAATTCACTGGCGGTTCTGGGGCGACTCTTAGCACAAGCCAGCAGCTCCTGGGAGTTGCTGGGAAGGAGTCCTGCGTTGTCCGGAAGATCCACGGCTGGGATTTGCTCCTCGCTGGCGCTTCGAGAGTTGTAGCCGGTGCTGTCAGCACTGAAAACCTCTGCCCCGTCGCAGCCGCTGTGGAAGCATAAAAGGGGTTACACAGCCTCTTCCAACAAGAATTTGACTGAATTCACCTTATTTCCCAGTTCACACAACATGTCTGTCCCAAAGGTGCTTTTCCAAAAGGCAACTGGATTTCTGTGGTTTTTTTCCCCCTGAAAACATTTCACTTCTCATCTAAGAAACTTCTTCAGTTCGTTTCTCATCCAAGCTTCTTGGACGAGAAGCAAAAAGTTTTCAAGCAAAAAACCAAAGCCTAGTTGCCTTTTGGAAAAGTACTTTTGGGACAACCACGACTTGGATGATTAAGAATATCCATAGACATTTATTCGCACAACATGCTACACCAGAAGAAAACTAACTGCACCAGCTGGTACTCCTAACAGCAGAGCCACTAAGAAAATTAACTCTGCCTGAAACTGCTCAAGTTTGGTGTTCTTTGCAAGTCCGCTGCTGGATGGGCTCTAAAGAGGTCATCCAACCCCATCTCAAGCAGTAAAAGAGACTAAACTGCCAACTTCCTAGCAGACGGCTGTCAAGAGCCTCCAGGGAAGGAAGGGCATCCACCATCCAGGGGCTATCGCAGCAGCTGGCCCAAAAGCAGGGCTGCAAGATGACGTAGAGGAAAAAGGATGATGAGGATGATGGTGGTGGAGGAGAAGACAGAACTGAGGATCAGAAAGCCTGGGAGATGCATGTTCAAGGTCCACCTCCAAGACAGGATCCTTGTCTTGAGCTGACCTGGCACAACTGGCCCTGCTTTCTGTTCCTGGGAAGGTAGCCCTGTTATCCTTCCTCAACTCCTGGGCCCTACAGGGAGCAGGTGCAGACTCTGGGCCCACAACCCCACGTGCCACAAGGCAGAGCTGCCCCAGTCCTTGCTTTCCGACTTCCCCTCCCCGGCCCCATATGCACCTGCCTGGAAGCCATGCTGTTGGGCGATACGGCTGCCGTCCCAGGCAAGGCCGTGTCCTGCGAGGTGTTGTCGGCCGGCGGGGGCGGCTGGTATAACCTGTCCAGGATGCCTCTCTGAACCTCCTCTGCCTGCGTGGACGGGACAGGAATGGGTCTTCTGGAGCATGCCAAGTTCCCCTCCAACCCAGCCCCAGCCTGGCTGACGGGCGCTCACCTGATCCAGCTGCTGGGTGAGCACAAACCTCTCCAGGCCCAGGATGGTGGAGAGATGCTCATGGTCCTTGGTGAGGGCCCTCAGCCACCGGGTCAAGCCATCCACCGTGGCCTGGCACAGCACCCACAGGAAGCGCAGGGCATTCAGCACCCGCTGCAGAACGTTGCTCTTCCCTGAGAAAAGACCAGCCTGGGTAACTCGCAAAATCTCCAGGCAGAAAAGGCAGCCCATAACAGAATAACAGACTTGGAAGGGACCTTGGAGGTCTTCTAATCCAACCCCCTGCTCAAGCAGGAAACCCTACACCATTCCAGTCAAATGACTGTCCAGTCTCTTCTTCAAAACCTCCAGTGATGGAGCACCCACAATTTCTGGGAGCAAGCAGTTACACTGGTTAATTGTTCCATATTTCCCCGTTGCCTTTGCTTGCAGCGAACTGCCCCTGCACATGGAGGATCCACCTCTTACAAGGGAGTCTGTTCAATCGGCCTATCTCGGTCTGAAACCTGGAAACCCTTTGCAAGTTCCTAGTTAACTGTGTACATGTAGTCCTTGACTTGTGGCCAGTTACTTAGTGACTGGTCAAAGTTATGACAGGACCGCCCCCAAAGGTAGTTACGACCTGGTTTCAGAATTATGCTGCCTCCCCGGGTCACATGATCACATTTTGGGTGCTTGGCAATCTCTCTGCATTTACAATCATACGTGGTACCCCCACAGTCACGTGGAGACGAGTTATGGCAGTTCTGCTGAAAACTGATGTTTACATCTGGTTTTCAGGAAATTGCTCCAAAGTGAAAGATAGGTTTGCTCCAAGACCATGGCGTTCACTTAATGACCAGTGCAAAAATGGTTGTAAAATTGGAGCTGTGGAATCCTGGAAGTTGAAGTCCCCACGTCTTAAAATAGCTGAGGTTGAGAAACCTTGTCCTAAGGGATTGGAAACTGAAGGTGGGGCCAAAGGTGCAGGCATTCCCTTCCATTGTGAGCCTTGCCTTCCAGCTACCTGGACTCGTCTCCTCTTCCTCCTCTTCCTCCTGGCTGCGTCTCTCATCTGGCAATTCACCTGGCGGAGTCTCCTCTTTGGTCTCCTCACCTGCAAGAGGGAGAGCTGGTGAAACCAACGGATCGTGTTCAGCTGGACACCAATGTCCTGAAAGTTGACAGGAAGAACCAGCTGGGTTTGGAACAATGGTCTCACCTGGGGAAGAGGTGCCTTCAGCTGGATCCGTCTCCTGTTCCTCTTTCTCCTGGCGCTGTTGCTTACGCAGGACAGTCCTTGTGCTGGTGACCCAGGCCTGGTAGGCCAGCTGGACCCAGAAGACAAAAAGAGAGACTGCCTCATTCAACTGCTGGAGAACATCCCAGAAGCAGGAGAGCCCACCACCAGGAGAAACATCTCAGGACATCACAAGGTGGGCAGGGTTGGGGACAGACAACCCTGAGATTCCAAATGTTTTGAAGACAACTCCACAATTCCTTGCTAGGCGTGGTGTTGGCTTAGGACGATTGAACTTAAGTGTCTGGATGGCACAGGGTTTCCTGCCTGAAGAAGGTCTCAGGACCTTTGCCAAGGAACAACGCAAGCAGGTGGAATGAGAAGACACAGCCACCTTGAGCATGTGCAGAGGGTATTCTTATTAATATATGGCATTCTTGCAGCAGCCTATCAGTGCCTGGGGAGCAGGAGAATTGTCTTTAAAAAAGACGGATATATTTATTTATCCAGCAGCTGTCAGCCCAACTACAAAGGAATTAGGAAGGCTTTGTACCTTGCATTTGTTTTATAATAATTGATATTTCCTATAAATTCATCCCTGTGCTCCCCACCTGTCCACCTGCCCAAGGCCTTGTAGGGGGAAATCTCCTACCCCCCTCCTCACCTGGAAGGCGCTCTGCTTTGGGGGCTTTGGATCTTCCACAGGTGACTCCTCATCCTCTTCGCTGTCCGTCTCAAACAAGAAGTAATCCCCCGAGTGCAGCACTAGGAGCCCCACAGCAAAAGTCAGTCAATGCCCTTCTCCTCCTTCCCCCCTCCTCAACAGCCCCACATGGGTTGGGGAAGGCCACCGCTCCCTCGAGAATAGAGACATGCAGGAAAAGTGACAGAAAGACAAGAGTGCCTCTAGGCATGTACAGAGAAGGGCCACTCTACAGGTCAAGGACAGGAAACGAGGGCAGTAAAGAGTCCAGTTCAGAGGAGCTGAGCCTCAAGACCCACAAGGACTGTCTGCTTTCAACAAGGGGCTCTTCTCAGCTCTGGGTCAACCTCCAGACCAAGGCCGCAGCTTAGGTGACCAGCCAGAGCATCTGGGCAAAAGGCTGGTTTGGACTTGGCTCTTCCTAAATTGTCCTCACGGGGGAGAGTCAAAACAGACCCAACCAACTCCAGAGACACTTCCCCAACTGGTCATCTTACGGCATTCTCGTTTCGGCTCTTTTGCTGCGGTTGTGAATTTTGGATTTGATACTTTGGGCCGTTTGTTGGCTCCTCGAACATTGAGCTTTTGGTTGGGAAAACTGCCTTGAATTGCTTTGTCAATAAGGCAAGACACTGCAGGCCCTAAAGCGGTGTTTCTCAACCTTGGCAGCTTGAAGATGGGTGGACTTCAACTCCCAGAATCCCCCCAGCCAGCACGGGAGTTAAAGTCCACCCATCTTCAAGCTGCCAAGGTTGAGAAACACTGCCCTAAATGCATGGGTACACATACCCCGGGGCTTGCAAATGAACCCTCCCCCCCTCCCAGTAAAATCCAGTGAGCCCCAAGGGATGTTCCTGGGGGTAAGGGCAATTCACGGAAGGCCCCACTCCTGTGGCTTGATCTCCAAGGGAATTCGAGTGAGCAGAGGGGAAGGTTCTTCCCAAAGGGAGTTGGCTCCCGCTGCCCCGTTCTGTTCGTGCAAACACATTACCCCTGTAATGGCCCTGCCTCCCCCGGCAGCCTCCGTCCACCCGAGAAGGAAGGGCTACTTCCTCTGGGGAGAGTACAGCAGGCGATGCGAGGCTGCCCTCCACAGAATGTGGTTTTCCTTGGAGGGAAGAAAAGAAAAGCAGAGAAAGTCAAAAAGATGCAAACGTTTCCCAGGCAACAAAAACATGCAGAGACCCTCCCCAAGCAGGCATAAGAAGCTGGCGATGGAGGAGGAGACCAGCCACCAGCTGTCCACGCAACATCTCAGTGGGGTTTCTGGCAACCCACTCTGGCTAGGACTGTATGGGTGCCAGGTGGGTGGTTTGGATGGCATCTAGCTAGCCCGATTTCCCTTCTTTGGTGAGGGTTCCTGTCCTGTAGGGTAAGAACCAGATCTCTCTCTCTCTCTCGCTTTGGAAGTTCATATCACACAGTCCATATCACACAGTAAAGTATTGTTTCTCAACCTTGGAGTCCTTAAGATGTATGGACTTTAGTTCCCAGAATTCCCAGCTGCCCAGGTGGAGAAACACTGCACTACACGACAACGCTCGCTAAACACTCCAAAAAGGATGTATCTGTAACATGCATTGCCAAAGCAAACAAGCCTTTCACAGCAGGTTTTGGTGGTTGCCTCTACACCTAAGGCAGGTGTAGAGGGCAATGGGAATGTCCTTGATGGATGGAGGAAGAGGTGCTATCAAGGCAATGGCCAGATAAGAGGGGACTGAGCCCACGGCACGGATGTAATGTGAGAAAATGTTTCGGATGAGCCCCATCCTAGTTCTCACAAAGATAAAGGCAGGGGAAGTACATTCTGACTTGCAAGATTCTGCTACTATAGCTTTACAATAAGAGTAGGACTGATCTACATGGTATTGATGACTTAGTCTGCTCTACCTAGTTGGGCTGACAAATAAGCATCAATCCAAGCCCATTTTGTGCTCCACCCATCTATATGCTGCAAGCAAGTCATGATTTAATCTCAGTGTATTGACTAAGGCCCAGCCAGCTAAGCCACACCCAAACAAGCCACAGAATGGCTCCGGTGTGAACCAACTAGTCTGGACAGCTGTTTAGCTTCCAGGCAGCCCACCAAATAAGTCAGAACCCAGTCTGGGATCTGCATGCAGTTCAGGGCCTGAGCTGGGCCTCCTTGCAAGGTCTCAGCTATGGTCCCCACAATGACAGGGGTTCCCTGAAACGAGCAACCAGGGTTCTGATGCCTGATGAGGCCCGCAGCTGCAGCGGTCTCTGGAAGGACCCAGGCAGCAAGAGACTCAGAAAGGCGGCCCATGCAAGAGATGGCCGGAAGACCCTGGAAGAGAGACAGGCCCATCCAGAGAGAGGCATGCAGAATGGATTGAGATGGATTGAGAACCCAGATGACACCATGGTTAGCAATTGCAATGGCCTCTGCCGGCAGAGCCTGCAGGATGAACCAGGGTTAGTATGTCCGCCAGCCCTGAGGCTGGGCTGTACCTGTGGCGTGATCCAACCACGGGCGCCACCAGCGCTTCCCTTGCTGGCCAGGGTCCTTCTTGGCACCTGAGGCTGTGGAACAGGGTACAAAGGCAGATGAGGGACACGGGAAGGGCCGGAGGGGCTGGCCGTGGACAAGGCCAGCCGAGCCCGCACACTGATGCCTTCTGCGAGCCCAGGCCCAAACGGTCTCCATCCCAGGCCTTCTCTGTAGGCAACCCATAACCTCTCGGGGGCAAAAGCCATGCCTGCTTCATGCGGCTGCCAGTGGGCGAAAGAAGAGTGCGCCCCCCACTCTTCATGGAGACCAAGCAGGGTGTAATCAAAGGCTACGTGGTGGTTGCAGGCAGGGAGAGCCCAGATCCTAGGAGGGAGGCGGGTGGGACTTGCAAGGATAAAGGAAGACCCACATCCTCCCCCTCAGCCTTCCATGGGTCCAAATGGCATCTAAAGTCACACTTCCCGGCGTCTCCCGTGAGGAGAATGGCTGCTTTTGTAAAATCTGCTGCCTGGAACAACGGCGCGGCATTGATGTGACGTGGGTGTCCACCAGTGAAACCATACTGTGGAACAGGCCACTGCAGGAGATCTGCTGCCCTTGGGCATGGCCAAGCCATGGACTTCCTAGAGCTTTTCCAGAAATGTTCCCCAGCCCGGCCCTGAAAGTCCCTTCACACCTGGCGTGGCTGCCTCCGTGGCCCCTTCCGAGTTTCTGGCCAGCTGTCCCTGGTGGTACTTCTCCTGCTTGGCTCGAATCCGTTGCATCCTGTGGGCAGAGGGCAGGAGCTGGGCAGTGGCACAGAGGCTTCATCTCCCCAGGCCGTCATCCATCCCGGATCCTCTTTTGCCTGCACTTCAAGTAATTTCTCTGGGTCCCAGAAGCCAAAGTCGGGGGCTCAGTCCTGCAAGACCTTTCCTCCCCAGTGCTTATGTGTCTCCCTGCCCCACCCTGCAAAAGGCTGGACTGGCAGCCTCCTCCTGGCGTTTTCTCAGCCCTGCCTGAAGGACCCAGCTTGGTCCTGGGAACTCCATCCACCAGGACAGAAGCTTCACCTCTGAGCAATCTCAGGGGCTTTGCGCCCTCCACAGCCCCGATTCCCATCTGCAGATCCTTCAGAGATCCTTGATTCCCCCTGGCAGATTCCTCACGTGAGTCACAAGATCTCTCCCAGGAGAGCCAGAGCAGCCGCGGAAGCCAGAGATCGCTCCGATACGAGAGCTGATGGCTGGCCTCTGTCTCAAGTCCCAGGAGGGCCGGTGTGTGGGCCAAATCAACAAAAACGAAATCCACTTCTCGCTCCAGAGAAGGGCATCTCCCACCCCAGTCCTAAAAGCTGGATAAACTCCTGGGCCCCCTCCTGGCTGGGCATCTTCCTCTCCTTCCCCTCCCATCAAACTCACTGCCGCTTAAGTTGGACCAAGGATTTCTTTTCAGCCTGGTGGTGGGCAGTCATCTGCTTGATCATCCTGGCTTTGAAGAGGGCGAAGCCCCTGCGGAGACACAAACCAGGATCCATGAATGTCAGAAAGAGCCCTGCCGAGCCACGTTCCTGACTTCCCGGAGCGGCCTCACATACACGGGCCAGGGCCCACTGCTCTCCGGCCTCAGCAACTAGGGCCCCGTGTTTACTCCGATCTGTGTGCAGGATTACAATATAGGTAGTCCTCGACTTACGGCTGTAATCGAGCCTGCAATTACGGTTGTCAATCATGACGGTCATGAAGTCGGTCAACAGGTGACCCCTCCCAATTTTACAATCTTTTTTGTGGCGGTCATTAAGTGAACACCGTGGCTGTTAAGCAAACCCATCGTTTCTTATGGGCGTTTTTTGCTTGGAAAGTGGAATTTTACACTCTGCATCCCCGGATGAGCAAAGCTCGGCTTTGTCCCACAAACGCCTCCTTCTCCCGCGCCCCAGCCCCTCCCCGCCCACCTGGAGGCCTGCAGGGCTGAGGCCTTGAGGTCGGCCCAGACGTGCAAGAAGTAGCAGCTGAGGAAGACTCTGCGCTGGAGGAGCAGGAAGACGAAGCAGATGCTGTCCCAGATGATGCCAGCTTCCTCCACAGGCAGCGCGCAGTCCTGGCTCTTGTCCACATCCTTGGCTGGCAAAGAAGGGAGGAGGGAGGGGCTCAGACGGGGACCCGGATTGTCCCCCCAGCTGCCTTCCATCAGTGGGGACTCTGGGCTCTCCCACATTCCCAGCCCCCAGAGGAGAGGAGGTTCTCTCTCCCTGTTCCGCTCCAATGGACACCTCTGTACAAGCTCAGCAGGTCGCAAGTGCCATCAGGGGCAAAATGGCTCTTTTCTTTCAAATCTGTTTGTTTGTGATTGAGGACACACATCCGCTCAAACTGACTAGGAGTAACAGGAGCCGCAATGAAAGGTCAGGTTTCAGGTGTTGTTTATGCAACACATTAAATGATAACCTTGGGTAAACATGCCGAAAAGGCTATCTATAGAATATGGAGCCAAAGTAAACCAAATCATGTTTGGCTAAATCAAGTTGGTTGAATCTCATCCAACATGCCCAAAGCGAGGTGTGTCTTGGCCTTTCTCTAAAGTCTTTTCCCTACAAGCAACTTCAGGAGTCCCCCAACCATCACTGGGCCAAAGCAACAGTAACCGGACAGGACTTCTGTCGCTTCAGTGACAGTTGGGTGTTGCTGTGAAGACGTCGCGAATCATCAGTGGAGAAACAGCATAGCTACGGGACCCTTCTGTTCCTGCTATTTTTCCAGACTCCAGACCCACCACCAGAACTGGGGAAGGGAAGCTCCCAGCTGCTTGGATGTCAACAGAAGATACTCACGGTCATAGTAACCCTTGATGGTGCAGGCCAGGCTGAAGAGCTGAATGACCCAACAGAAGTTGTTCTGCATTTGCTGGACGAAGACGCAGGAGAGGAGCTGGCAGAAACAGAAAGGGAGTCACACCCCACCCAAAAGAGGCTGTCTGCATTCAGACCAAAGACCCATATTTCATATACACAAAAAATCTGGATCCACCGTTTTGAAATGAATGACTTGGACTTGACATATTTTAGTCCGAGAGACAGAGATGGAAGGGTTTGCAGGGAACTTGAGCCTTACCGAGAGCATATTCTTGGCAATGATCACCGTCACGTTGTAGAGAATCAGGCAGTCCCACAGGATCAGGCGGGCACGCAGGGACCAGCGCAACATGGCAGTGCCAAAGAGCAGCAGGTAGAAGCAGGCCATCAAGTAGCCCAGGCCAAAGATGCTGATGCGATTGGCCCCAGCGATAAAGACAATGACCAAGACGAACCAGAAGAGGTAGCGGAACACACACACCTTGACGATGTCTAGGTAGGACCTGGCAAGCGGGAAAAAGGGAAAGAAAAAAACTGAGAAGAAGAAGAGTCTAGCGGAATCGAATCAAGAATCCCACGAAAGTCATTGAATCTTTGATGGATCTCAGTTGATTTAATCCCAGTTGTAAGGGATCTAAATGCAGTGCTGGTTCAAACACCCTTTCTTATCCTTAACTAGGATAAATCATTCTCATTAGCATGAAGTGAGCCAGGAAAGGCCACCCAGGGGCAAAACATGGCTAATATTAGCCCGGGGAGGGGACTGTTCTGCTCTCACCTGCAATTGACAAAATTGGGCACGGGGTTTGGCTGCCCCTGCAGGGGCTCCAGCTGCTCCCGGTTGTCACCAGCCAATTGCACCCATTCCTCCATTTGCTCGTTGACAAAAACTTTCCACTGCTGAGATGCGCAGAGGAGCAAGAGAAAGTCACCTGTGGAAAGCGACGATTTTTTTAAATGCCCATCACACCAAAAGACACGGGAAAGCAGATGTGGCTGTGGGTAGCAGAAATGCCTCCCCTTCTGGAGAGGAGGAAGAGCCCACTAGCGAGTCACCTCTCATCCCAAGGGGTGTGGCCCAATTTTGGTGTGTGTGTGTGTGTGTGTGTGTGTGTGTGTGTGTGTGTGACAATCACAGACTATATTTAAGAACTGAACGACATCTTTAAGGGGAACTGTCCTAGATGCCCAGCTGTCACTGGGGCAAGGGGCAAGATTCACAAGGGCTTCAACCTTCCTCTCAGGAGCTCTCCCTGGTGCTGAATTTGGCTCATTCCTGAATTCAGGCTGAGGCTCAATGGATCACAGAAGGTTTTAATGACCCCAATCAAGTGGCAAAATATTACACCCTTTCCAAATTCACTTCCAAATTGGGACAGTCTGTGACTTCTCTTGCAACTAATGACTACATAGTGTAAGAACAGCCACATGGGTAGGGGTGGGGTATTGGGTTTGAGGATTTATTCCTATAAGCCACCCGGAGTCACTGTGAGTGAATTGGACGGGTATATAAATTTCTTTAATAATTTTTTTTTTAAAAAAAGAGTGCAATTTAAAAAAAAAAGCAATTTTCTTCCACCAGGTTTTCCAACACAGCAGGGCTGTTTCCAGGTACTCACTCATGAGATTGATCGAATTGGGTTTCATGAAGAAGTCGGGGAAGTACATCCATTTGATGAGAACGGAGGTAATGGGAAGAGTGGGGCTCCACCTCCAGGGGTAATCTAGACAGGTAAGAAGTAGAAACATGGCTTCTTGGGAAAAGCACTTGGATCTGGAGCCCAGCAGCCTTCCCTGTCACATTTCAAGATCTCCCCTCTCCAAAGCTTTTCTTTTTTAGAAGACGGTGTGAACAGACGAGCGCTGTGCTGGCAGTGTGTCTTTGACCAGGAGCAAGTGATAATCTTCCCCTTCAGGGAGTTGTACAATTCTCACTTAAAGCCTAATTGATCACCATCACTGCATCTTGGCACAGGAGAGTCACTAGTTTAACCAAGAACAGCTCCCACTTTGTGTCCTGGATCTCTCACTTCCTACGTTTTGTGATGACCTTCTGGTCAAGGAGGAGAAAACTCTTCCCGTGTCTACATCACTCCATTATGCAGAATTTGGTAAATTTCTAGTATCCCTAAGTCAGCTCTTTCCTGGCTTAAATTTCCCCAGATATTGCAAGCCTTTCTCAGGAGGGAACTGCCCACTGAATGTTTGGGATGACTTTTTTCTGGTTAAACGATGCCCTCATGATGCGAGGATCAGAATGGCACTTGGAATGGCAGGCGGTTGGTTGCTTTCTCTGTGCATTTTACAGAAGCAACTTGTAATGACCTCCATCAATGGGGATGGAGGAGGAGCAGAAAGGACGCCAAGCACTAGTTCTACTTGGAAAGGAAGACTGCAGCAATCCTTGGCTGGCTCCCTAGGTTGGAGTCTCACCAATGCAGAGAACTGGAGGAATCCCAACACAGAGAAGGTACTGGAAGATGAAGAAGAGAGCCAGGAAGAGACAGTACTTGGGCCAGAGCTTGGCAATGGCCTGACGTCGCCTCCGGGTCAGGATGACAACCAACCAGCATCCATGGAAGATCACCATGAAGTTCATGCGCTGGCCAATCACGTTCACTGTCACTAGAAAGCAAATCTGAGGAAAGAGAAGGGAAAGAAGTCAAGGAAGAGGATGCATTGGAAACCTTTGGTCTGGTGACATCTTGGGAGATGAACGAGAAATCTCTGCTCTGACATCAAGGATTGTTCCAAGACTTAAGAAGCTTTGGCCAAATACCACACCTCTTTCTTTTATTCATTACTGCAAAAGCTCCACCCCTTTTTCATATGCCTTGATATTTTTGCTCCCGACACTCCTGGTGTCTTTATCATACTGGCCAAACTTTTACTTCTTCATTGTACACAACTTAGGTAGCATCTTCTCTTCAGCCCAGCCAGCAGAGTCCAGCTCACCTCAAGGCCAAACTTGTAGAAAAAGTAGTTGATGAAGTACTTGATGCAGTTCAGCAAGCCTTGGTCTAGGTTCTGGCGTGTTGCATCTTCAAAGACGGTCTGGGTGAGTGGAGGCACCAGCTGGTGTTTCTTGCGATAGTATTCCTGGCATCGATACACCACCGCTTCAAAAACCAGCAGGACTAGAACCTGCAGATGGTTCTGAAGAGGAAGAGGAAGATGAGCCAAGAACAGGAAAGAGAGACCACCTTGCCTTAATATCAAATAGATTCCCCTAACCCTAACCCTTCCAGATATGATGGACTACAACTTCCTTCAGGGCTGGAGGGACCTGCTAAGAGAGAACAGCTGCTACGCACCTGGATGTAACCCAGGTTAGGATATCCCTTGCGAATACCAAACCAATTTGCCGGGTCAACAGGACCTTGGTAGAGGGTAGAATTGCCGATCTCCTCTGGCTGGAGGTTGGTCTCATTGAGCAGAGGCTAGAGGGAAAAAAGGAATTATGCTGTGATGCAACACATCAGAAGATGTTATGCCGTCAACAGAATTCACAATTCTTCCCGGGAGGTTAGGATAGAGTATAAACTCTTGATCTGATCATCAGTCAGCATTTCCCTGGTGACCACTATTTCCCCTCCTTCCCTATCTATTTCTGGAACTGTTTCCCACACATACATCCTGAGGTTTGAAGGCGCTTCCCTCTCCCCCCATTTCTGGGTCTAAGGTGGGGGGGGCGCATTTACCAAGCTGCAGTTCCTGTCGTAGTCTTGTGGGTTGACGATCTTCAACTGGTACAGCATCTTGCAGACGATGATGATGCAGGCCCAGATGGTGGAGAGGCAGGAGGCCATGTGGCAGAAGCGGCTGTAGGGCACCGCAAAGGCCCACAGCACCACCAGCAGCAAGTTCATCACCGACACCTGGGGAGGGGAGAGGATGCACACAACAGCTGGAACTCTGGGTTGTGCAGGGGAGGGTGGCAGACAGGGTTCTGATGAGTTGACCGACCTTCCTTCAATCTTAAAAAAACAGAGTCCCTCATGGGGCAGAAAAGGGCCTGGAAGGTTATCCTGGTGCTGAAGGATGTGTCCAAGTAAGACTCCTGCAGCCTCAAAGGTGATTTGGGGCCCTGCATGGCCCACACCTTTGCCTACAACCAGTTACCACCTCTGTGGGCCAAAGCAGATCCTTTGCCTTTCCTTGCTACTCCCCCCTCCATGACCAAAACATGCTTAGTGTGGAGATATCTTGGAGATTCCCTGAGGGACAAAATACTGCAGGCATTAAATTTCTGGGAAGAACCATTTTGCAGGCTGCCTCTCTTTAATCTTACAGGCACCTGTGGCTTCCTGAGCTGCCACTTTAAAGGCCAAATGGTTTGATACCCGGGGGGGGGGGCTTGCCTAAATCAAGCCCCACCCTCGGCCGTCAGCAGCTCCCCCCCCCGGGGTTCAGTCACTGTTCTGGGACTCACCTCCTGCAAAGCAACCCACATGATGTACAGAGCCACCAACTTCAAAACGTGCAGCTCCAGCAGGCGCAGGACAAAGACCCGGATGCGGCCGAGTATGTCTGAGAAGCTCCTCCCCAACACCGAGAGACGCTGCAGCACCAGGCCCCACTTGCTGGGCACACCCTCTGCGGGGGAGAAAGGAGGAGGAGGAAGAGAGGCAGAGCTGGGAATATTCAGACGCCATCAAGCCTGGTTCTTTAGGCGGCTTTGCCCTCCCCAACGACTCCCATGAAAGATAAAGCCTGCTTGAAATGAAATAATTCCCTGTTAGAAGGGAAATCATTTTTATGTCCAACAAGTTTAGTTCTCTTCCTGGATGGTATACCTTCTCTCCAGAAGAGAGGTGGTGGCGCAGTGGTGAGAGTGCAGTACTACAGCCCACTTCTGCTGACTGCTGGCTGCCTGCAATTTGGCAGATCGAATCTCACCAGGCTCAAGGTTGACTCAGCCTTCCATCCTTCCGAGGTGGGTAAAATGAGGACCCAGATTGTTGGGGGCAATTATGCTGACTCTGTAAACCGCTTAGAGAGGGCTGTAAAGCCCTGTAAAGCGGTATATAAGTCTAAGGGCTATTGCTACACTTTCCAGGAAGACAATTTGTTGAACATAAACTGATTTTTCTTCTAATGGAGTTATTTCATTTCAAGCAGGCTTTATCTTTCTCGGTACCTTCTTCTTCAGCTTCCTCCCCTTACCTTCAGAAGAGGCATCAACATCATCATTTGGCTCCGGGTCTTCTGCTTGGCCACCTTCAGCCTGGAGCAGCTCCTGGCTCCCACTAATCTCTCCCTTCCTAAAATCAAGAAGAACGCCAGCAGGACTCAGAGTTGCAAGCCTCCCCGGGATTGGAAAGGCAAGATTTGGGCAGCGGCCAAGACTTCCTTCTCTTCCAACCAGCACGTTCATGAAAAGCTGGCTCAGGAAGCCGGGACCTGAAAGCAACGGACATACCCTGGTGAGGCGACGCGCTCCAGATCGGTGATGCGCATGAATGGCCGGTGGAAGTAGTGGAGCTGAAGGATGCAGGCCAGTAGGAAGAAGCCTGGGATGAAGATGCTGGAGAAGAGCTCCGAGACACTGAACTGCTCCAAGCCAAGGTCACCCAGTCTGGATAAAGAGGAAGGAAGGAAGGAAGGATCTTCTGAGTCTTTAGGTCAAACTGAGCCGATTTTGACCAGACAGGTCAACCTATGTGCAATCGCCTACTGAACTGACAAATCAGTTTGGAAGCATTCAATTCATTCAAGTCCCTTAAGTTGAATTGAGCGTCTCCATGGCCTACTTGGGAAGAGGAGAGCGTTCTGATCTCCTTGAAACCAACAAGAGATCTATCTCAACCTATCCCCTGACTTAGAAGATCCCAGACCAGGTGAGGAGCCCTTATCCACAGATCCACGGGGCTGCAAAGCTGTGACTCCACTCACTGTTCATCGGTCAAATGGGTGAAGTTCCTCCAGTACATTGGGAAGTCCTCGAACTGGAAGGTGTAAACAGCTATAAGGACCAGCATGGTGTAAGCAACCACAAACCACCAGAAGGCCTTCAGGAGTTTCCGCCAGAGATCGTAGTAAACCTGCAGAAGACGTTGGGTGCAGATAAAGAGAAGCGTCGTGTC
Organism: Thermophis baileyi; assembly: GCA_003457575.1. NCBI lineage: Eukaryota > Metazoa > Chordata > Lepidosauria > Squamata > Dipsadidae > Thermophis > Thermophis baileyi. Next base: position 2,147,359 of record QLTV01004222.1, read on the forward strand.
ATTTTCACACATTTCATCCACTCCAACTTGTTGTCCTTGTTCAGGAGACCCAAGAAGTATCTTAGAACAGGTACAAAGATGGCTACCACCTTGTTCGCATTGCAGTACTTTTGTTTCAGAGTTAAGGTAGAAGGGCTTGGGGAAAATTCTCCTCTTCCCCAATTCCCAGAGGGCTAATAGTAGGGATGCAGATGGACCAGTCTGGCTTGAAAGCCACAATGACTGGGAACGCTAGGGACAAATCTGCAGGTCATCAGGATGAGGCAAAAAGTAGGTGGCTTTCCCTGTTTTCTTCCCCTTCGTTGCACCCTTGTCCTTTTCAGTCCCCTAATCTCTAAAAATCCTGACACTGCTCTGCTCCAAGGTCAACTAATCACCTGGAAGAGGGTGAGGAACAGGAGGAAGAGGAACATGTAGACAATTTTGTAGACCACCAGCCGTCCAGCAAAGCTGACCACAATGAACATGCCCGCACAGACTAAGATCCAGAATTTGGCATAGAAGCCCTTCACATAGTTGCCCAGGACTTTTAGGACATCATGTTTGGGGTCTGGCTCTGCAGCAAAGAAGAGGGGAACAGAAAAGTGGGGCTCAGAATGGACCCCAGGGCAGAACCCAACCCTCATTCAAACTAAAAGTGCTGTAGCCCAGTTGACTCCTCGTGCCCAACTGGAAAGTGGTGCACTGAGTTTAGGCTTAGTGAGTTTTGGGAACCCAGCCCATTGCAGCTTATTCCACAAATGTTGGCTTGTACACCTCCTGAAGTTAGGTTGGCCTAGTCCTGAAGGGACAAGGTTTGAAAATCATCTGGACAGAATTCTTTGCAAGTCCAAATATTGGGTTGCCAAGAGGTCACCAATAAAACACCCACAAATGCAAAAATGCAGCTGGATTTAGCAGGTAAAACGGTTGGGGGGGGGCTTTAAGTCCCACTAAGGAGAGTTTTTTAAAAGTTAAAATATGTATTATTCTTTATTGGATCTGCTTCTCACCCCATGTTTTCTGAGCCTCGGAACTCACCTGCCTCGATAACCATCACTTCCATCAGGGGGGCAGGAAGAGGTTTCTTTTTCAGCAGCTTCTCCTTCACAAACTGTCGCACCAGAAGCCAAAAGGTCAAGGTATAAAGGAGCTGTGGGGAAGAAGCAGTGGAGAAAGGGAGGTCAGAGCATCTGGGTCGAGCCCTGGACCAAAAGAAGTGGGCCAGGTCTCAGGAGGCAGGAAGGACTGCAAGTTAAAACTTAAACAGCAGAGTTGAAAGAGCTACATTCCCCCCCCCCCCCCGCCGTGTTTCTCAACTGAAGGACTGCAAGTTAAAACTTAAACAGCAGAGTTGAAAGAGCTACATTCCCCCCCCCCCCAGCAGTGTTTCTCAAAGTGCAGTTCCGAGGACTCCTGGAAGACCCCTCCTCCTCGCAAGTCCCTCCTAAGGGTCCCTGAAATCAAAATTATTTGCCAGCCTGGACTGAAAAATAATACAATATTAAAATTTATCTACTTATCACCTTTTCATACTTTTCTCTTTTTAAAAAAATTGTACTGCTTTTCCTCCCATAAAAAAATTCTCCAATAAAAATTAATTTAAAAAAAGAAAAAGAAAATGTACACACAGAAAGCCAGCGTCCTTCATTCTTTTACTTTGTCATGAAACTGGGTGTCATTTTTAGTCATGCACACCAGCAACTTTCGGGCTGGGGAATTCTGAGCATCGAAGTCCCCGCGTCTTAAAGCACGCTGGCTGGGGAATTGTAGCAGTTGAAGAAAGTCAACAGCTTCAAGTTGCTGAGCTTGAGAAACACGGATGAACATCACAACTTTGTGCCGAGGGTGCACGAGCCCCCAGACAGCAGACTGACCTGCTTTGGAGCCCCTCCTTCTAGCAAAGAATCAGCTGAGAAAGAAAGAGAAAGACAGGAGGAAGAAAAACCAATACGGCAGTAGAAGAAGAATCGAAACCTATGCTGACATCCACGTAGGTCGAACTGGGCTCAGGGGTTGACCCTACCTTAGCCCCCAGGTCCAGGCAGGGGTACGGAGGCCGCACCAGCCCCAGCTGCTCCAGGGGCATGAAGCCGACCTTGGTGGGCAACTCGGGCTCCAGGTCCATCCCCCAGACATACTGCAGGCTGCAGAGAGCGATGCCGTAGAGAAGGATGAAGGGTGAGCAGAGCATGGCCAAGTGGTGCCTGTTGCGCACGATCCAGATGAGGCACGCCCAGAGCAACAGCACGAAGGTCAGCCAGCTGTGGTAGGTGATGCTCCACACCTGGAAAGAACCCAGAGTGAGCAGGCTGGGAGGTGCTTCTCTTTTTATAGGTGTACAACTTTATGGATTATCAAAAACACAAGATTAGAGGATTTGGGGGGGGAGGGAAGAAAAACGATCAAAAAAAGAGAAGATAAAAGTACAAAAAGCAAAGAAACACAGAAAATAATTATAGGTTTCTACAGATGTGCATTATTTCAGTAATCCTGTACAATTCTAAAGGCTTGGCTCAATCAATCAAATCAATCAAACTATCAAACAATCAATCAATCAATCAGAATAGAGCTGGAAGGGACCTTGGAGGTCTTCTAGTCCAGCCCCCTGCTCAAGCAAGAGACCCCCTAGCATTTCAGATTGTATAGGGTCTCCTGCTTCTCCATGAATGACGTGCTTCTCCATGAGTCTAGGATGGTTGCTACAACTCATTATGCTATAGTATTGCGTTAAATTATCCTGCCGCAAAAGGATGGCCATATTTCACTGTATATCTGCTTTTGGACCTCACAAGCAATCCAGTTATGATACTAGACCAGAATGAGGTGTTTTGTCAAGAAGGTGAGTGGCCAGAGCTGGCCCACCTCAGAGCAATTGAATTGGGGATGGTGTGTCCCCCCCCCTCAAAAAGATTAAATATTTGCCACCAGGGCTTTTCTTTCACTGGTTGCATTTTAAGAGCCATCCCTCCATGCCGCCGTCTGCTGCTTCCCCCCCCGCCCCCGGGACTGCCCACTCGCTCACCATCATGGCGATGAGGGCGCAAACGTAGCTCTGCTTCATGACGACGTGGCCCAAGGAATGAAGCAGCTGCATCTTCTCCTGGGGACGCTTCTGTTTCCGGAGGGCTGCAGAGGGGGGATTCTTTTAGAGCAGGATCCAGACCCCCCCCCCAAACCTCCCAATTTAAGGGGAGGGAGAGCAACTGCAGGGGAGTCTTGCTGCGGCCTCCTTGTAATACAATGCTTCACCTGAGTGATCGGTTCCCACAATTTCATGCTCGGTGAGGTCCTCTGTCCCAGAAGCCTCAGGGTCCTGGACCAGCATAGGCTGCAAACGTTGTACAAAGTGAATGATCAGGGCTCAGAGAAAACCCCAAAGCAGCCCAAGCTCGGCTGCATTCCAGCAGGCACTTCTGAGCCTGGAAGCATCAGGAGACGCATCTGGAAGGAGCCGTCTTCCAGCCCTGGCTGGGCTCCCGTTTGAAGGAGGCTATGCCGTGATCGGGACCTTCAGTCTAAGAGGGTACAGTCCTGCTGCTTCTAGGGACCCAGCCTGCTCTTCGTGACAGCTGCTTCCTTGTTGGTGCTGAAGAGGATCCGACCCCCACAGCCTCAGTCCTCCCTGACCCGACTTGGCACCTGGAGCCAAACCCACACCCTCGCCTCACCTTGGCATCTTCAGGCAGGTGGTTTTTGTCCCTTGGCCGGTTTTCCAGCTCCAGAAGCTCTGAGGTTGAAGACTCGGAATCTCTCTGTTATTTAATGGTTTAAAAGGGAAGAGTGAGAGGAGGAACGTCCTGGGCCTGATTATTTCCAGTGTGTTGATGCTCCTCGTTCCCCGACATTCCTGTACCCAAGGTACCGAAAGTCACCCAGAGACACTCGGGGCTCACCTGTTCAGAGGAGTGCAGCCTTCGGAGCTTCACCAAGGTAGCCAAAACGTAATAGAGCAGCAAGAGGATGCCGGGATTGGCGTAGACGGGCCAGGGGTGGTTGACGTCCAGCAGCAGCTTGTTGGGCTGGTTACAGCCTACGGGGAGGATAATGGCCTTCAACCCAAATAATCTACAGGAGAGATTGAGGAAAGCAGCAATCAGGCCCTGGTTGCAGATACAATTACCGAAGGTCATCTTGTCACTCTCCAACTACTCTTTATTCCTCGGGGAGGCCCTGGGCCCAAACTTTGGGGCCTTCAAGATGCCAGGAAAGTAAATGTTCAGAGCCTCATATCAGTCATCCTTTTCAAGCCATGCGCTCTTTATTTTATTTATTTTTATTTTATTTTATAAAATTTATATGCCGCCCAACTCCCGAAGGACTCTGTTCTGGCACACCGAACGTCCCAGCTGCCTCCATCTGTCTGAAGCTCAGAGTCCCCTGTTAAGACTGCAGAGGAGAGGAAGGGAAGCTCCCTCCCTCTCCGAAAGGCCTTTCACACGGGAATCTTGGATGCTTAACCCAAAGGGTAGCAAACACCTGCAGTTGTTCAGGAGTTCAAGGCCAGGAGGTCCAGAGCGGTTCTTGGATTTGATCCTGTGTGTCCTTCCAAGGGAAAAGGGCCCCTTGCCTATTTACCTAGGAGGTGCCTGGAGTCAGGCTGCCCACAGGACCCTGAAGCGTCAACAGCAGGACCCTGCCAAACCCCCAAAGTCAGGAAAGGAGGCTATCTTGGACTCTCAGGTTTTACAGGGACTTGGGGGGAGGAAAAAACAGGGGGCGGGGCCTGGCTTTTTCCAGACAACCTCAGCTGCTTTCCTGCTGTCAGAGGTGGGGCCAGGATCAGGAGGGAACTTCACAACTGATGGGACATCCCAACCCTCTCCAGCTTTTGCCTGGCATTTGGCCAAGGGAGGACCTTCTACTTTATGGGGAAAGGCTGAACCTCTCTAGATGACCATCATTTACACCAATAAAGAGATTTCCTCCTGTCGCCCTGATTTTAAGTAGTAAAGAATAACAGGGTGCAAACTCTGCAGTACCACCCCACCAGCAAGGAAGTCTTCCAACAGGAACGAAATCCTGGGAATCTACCTCCAGTGTCAGGCCACCAAAGGCTGTATCCTTCCAGAGCAATGAAGAGGACACCCCACTTACCGTGCCCAGAGGCCAGTGGGTGGAAGGATTTTCTGCATGAAGGGGGTCTGGTAGCCATACAGGCAAATGAGGTGGCCCCCGGCAAAGACGTCCACCATGATGCACAAAGCATTGAAGGCCAGGTGGCTGGTGGAGAAGTGGCAGGCCCACCAGGTCATGAGGCCCACAAACAGCAGGTAGTAGACACTGGAGAAGGCCGAGGGCAAGGTGATCCCTGGAAGGCAGAGAAGAAGAAGCAGGGTGACTGAGATTTAGAGGCTGCTTGGCATAATGGACCTTTGCCAAGGAAGAGAGCATGAGGACTGGAACCTTTATTTTAAGGCAAGAAACATTGATCCAACTGCCATGATCTTATTGGTAGTTCTCTAAGGTTTTGGGGTGGCCGAGAGCTTCAAAGCTCCACCAGCTCTGGCTGACTGGCATAGGCACAGGAGTCCTGATGAACTCTTCTCATCAAGATCTGAACATCCACGAAGCCATCACACATTTCTGTGGTCCCAGGTTCCCCAGGCTGAGACCTTCCCGATGGGCTGGGCAACAACCCTATCATTCCTAGTCAGAGATGGTTTAGAGATCACTGCCCATCAAGTAGCGCCCCAGAAGTAGCCCCTTCCTTTCTGAAGGTGGCTTTCTCTCTACAACAGAAGAGCTTCGGTCTCCATTGGTTCCTTTCCCTACGTAATTGGGAGTTTCCTGTTCTGGAGGATTGCTTCCTATTGAACTGGGATGGGTAGGGCTAGCAAGGAGTTCTTCCTTTGTTGTTAGGGCTCAATTTAAAAAGTTGTAAAAGAGAAGCTTCTAATTAACAAGGCAAGAGACCTGGGTTGGGTTCTTCAATGGGGCTGGTCAATATTCTTGAATGCATTGCATTGGACAGAATGTCTTCTCCGCTTCGAGCTGTTAAGAAGAAGCCCTAAAACAGTGATGGCGAACCTATGGCACGCGTGCCACAGGTGGCACGCGGAGCTATATCTGAGGGCACACGAGGCATTGCGCAAGTGGCATGCAGAGCCATATCTGAGGCCACGCGAGGCGTTGCAC